>CM076092.1:19309690-19764223 GCA_038088585.1 Chrysina gloriosa
CGTCGGAGAATATTTAACGCTTCTTGCATCTGGCCATTAGTTGGCGGCTCTTCAGACATTTCCTCTTCTTCTTCTTCTCCTACTTCGGGTAATTCAGGATTACTTCCTTCGGACGATTGATCCACAACTTCCCGACAAATGTCTGATATAGTCATTGTGGCAGCTGTTTGAACATCATTGTCGATATCCACCCAATCGGAAAATTCGCTTTTGGACAGACCTTGAACTACAAAAAAATTAAAAAAATATTAGTTAGATGTACAAAACAAGTTCTTTTTCATACCTTCTAAAATGTCAGCGCACGTTTCATGGAGATCAGGTTCTTCATCACCAGTTTTGGAAAAACCTCCTTTTCGAAAACAGTTTCGGATCGTTTCTGGTTGAACTTGCCTCCATGACTTCACCAGCAAATGCAGCGCATCTAGAAGACTGATTTTTTGCTATCGCATCTGCAGTAGGTGCATCTCGATTCTCATCAAGTTCTTGTATAATTTGGGCTCGAATTTGCCCTCGATAGTATTCTTTGAATGTTCGAATGATTCCTTGATCACATGGTTGTATCAATGCCGTAGTGTTCGCAGGTAAGAAAATAAGTTGGATGTTCGTCAAAACTGCATTCACTTTGTGCGCAGTACAATTGTCTACTAATAAGACGATTTGGCGTTTCAATTTTTTGTCCCACCTGAGTAACCACTCGCTGAACAAGACACTTGTCATCCAAGCATTCGCATTAGCAAAATACTCCACGGGCAAAGTTTTAACACCTTTAAAACACCGAGGATTCTTACTTTTTCCTATCACTAGAAGTTCTTCCTTTTCACCTTCCATATTAACAGAACATAACACTGTTACTCGTTCTTTCGAAGATAAGCAACCTCTTACTTTATCGTTTTTGAACAAATAAGTATGATTAGGCATCGCGCGAAAGTAGAGTCCTGTTTCATCTGCATTGTAGATGTCCCGAGGCGGATATTTTGCAATAATTTCTGGCCATTCCGAACGCATCCAGTCAGCGGCTGCTAACGAATCAGCACTTTTTCTTCACCGTGCAGAGAGGTCTATAAACGATGTTTTCTCGCTTTTTCCACCGATTGAACCATCCGTCTGTTGCAATGAGAAATTTTCTTTCCCCATAGTTTTGGCTATATCTTCTGCTTTTTGACGCATGATAGGGACCATTCACAGAGGCATTTTTTCGCGAACATTTGTAAACCAAATTTTTAAAGCTGATTCAACTTGATTATCCTTTCCAGATCTTTCCCTTTTTCGTTTTATGTTTTCATTCGAACGCGCACGTTTCTATTTCTGTACGATTTTTTAAAATTTTACACAACAGCGGTTGCGAAATTTTTAATTGTACCGCAGCATTCCTTTGACTCATTTTCGGAAGTTTATCGAAGTTATCGAGAATTTGTCGTTTTTCTTCGTTCGATAGATCGCGACGTTTTTTATTCACTTCTGCCATGACCACGGTGGTTTATGCGAAATTTCAATAATTTACCCGTACACAAGACTGTAGAACGTGAGATTCGTAGAAGAGTATAGGAGAAACTGAATATCATTTAAACGAACGGACCTTTTATACATAAAGTACATCAAAAAAAAGATGACCTCTTCATAATATAGAAATAACAATTCGTTAGATTGTAATATGCGATATGAGAGTTTTAATTGAAATCGGCGAGAAAAAGCGGCTCGTTCAAAGGAGTTGCGCTGCAGACACCGTCGCCTGAAGAAACTTTCCGACAAAGGATACTATTCATAACTAATAACATTAAGCGGCTTTTGATTACAATATGCGGCTTTCTTTCAATGAGTTTTAAATAGAGTGATTTGGGACCAACGGTTTTCGATAACAATAACCGTTTGATAACATTAACCGTGATTATAATAAGCGGCTTCTACTGTATTAAGTTAGTTTAAATTAATGTCCGACCGAAACAGGATTTGCAGCCGAAACCGAACCTTTGGCCTCGGTCTCAGTTTCGGCCAAAACCGAAACCGAAACCGAAACTTATTTAAACATATTAAAATTTCAATTGTATGCTGAAACATTGCTACATGTTATATAGTTCATTTGTGTTAAATGAAATAAAGAAAAAAACAACAATTACGATATGTAGGAAAAGGAGATATTTATGTATTTAGGTATTAACTTGCTGACTCTGACAATTACGAGACACGAACTCGCCCGAACGAAGCACGACAATTCACGAACACTGAGTTTCGGTGCGGCCGAAGTTTCGGCTGAGTTTTGGCCGAAACCGAAACTATGGCCGAAAGTATATTTTTTGGCCGAAACTGGCCGAAACCGAATGTTCGGTCGGCCACTAGTTTAAATACTTTAGATCGAAACATTTAAATAATTTTGGGGCATTTTAGTAAGCAGTTTCCAATAAGGTCACCTAATTTATTTTATACACCGTCTTAAATTAAAATTAAGATAGAGAAATTTAACTGGACCAAATCACTTGTAAAAATATTGTTTGATCGAGAGCTTTGCACACTTATATATCTACTACTACCTACGCAAGGTACTTTTCGACAACCAGACTTGATAAGGATGTGTAAGTACCTTAGTAAATTTTTTGCAAACATCTATCTAAATCTTGTTATTATAAAATAGACTACGAGAGCGATTCGTAAACTAACTTCCGTCTAGATATTGAAAAATACGCCAATACATGAAGAGGTTGCTGTTATTTACAACTTGAAACTACTGCCTACTAGTTGCCATTAAGATTGAGACATTTGTCGTAGCTATGAACCAGCTTTTTGATACCTTCTTCAACGAACTCTGCCATCTGTGAATGAAGCCATACTGTAATACTGTTCTGCAGGTCTTCATCGCTCTCAAACCGTTGCGATTCAAGTCATTTCTAAATGCTAGGGAGAAGATGATAGTCACTACGAGCTAAATCATGACGCTCAAACACTCGGTTCTTCATCAATGACATTAGTTCGTCCTTCTCGAAACATCTTCTAAGCACACTGTCACTCACGACGTTTTCACCATAAACAGTTCACGATCAATCTCAGCGGCCTTCATATTATTTGCACAAAGAAATCGGCTATCAGCACGCAGTTTACAGTCGGCGGGATTTTCAGCTGCAGCAGCCATTTTAAACGACCAAAATAGCACGAAATAATGTCCAAATCATTCTCTTACAAGCACTGCCAAGCTCACATTGAACCAGACTACACCGCAGTACTGCGATCGCGTTGATATCCCCACTCCTCTGCTCATTACGTGGAAACGGAAATTACTTAACGAATCGTATAATAAGTGCATAGCACAAATACATAGAAAATTAGGCTAAAATGCGGTGCTAGTTCTTGACACAAGACATGGAGAGTTAAGTACCTGTTAAGTTGCATTGAAATAAAACAACCGTTGCCACAATTAATTTGTAACAATTAATACACATATTTTGACCGCTAGGTGTAAAAACAAGTGCTGTGTGTGATATGGCGAAATGAAGATGTGTGCAGTGGGCGGTGTTAGTTGTGCAGTAGTCTGTTGTTACTGCGCGGTACTCTCTCATGGTTGATCTCACTATCGGATGAAACACCATTAAGAACTGTACATTTCAGCAAACGAGGCATTTACGAAGAATGTTAGTTCTCTTGCCGTCGGCATAGAAAATGCTGGAATGCATTGCATGGAATTTAGACATACAGAAATTCAGTTTGGCAAGAAGCCATGAACAAACAATTTCATTCTTAACTAATCCGAACAAACAACACACAACAAATCTATATACATACATAATCTCCACCTGACCACCCTTACCAATACCTTTTGCAAAGTATTCTGAAAAGAAAGTTAAACTAGTGATAATAGACCTCACAAGTCTATTTTGATCGAAGGAAGTTTTGATATGTTGAACGGAGGAATAAATCTTTTGCAAAATAAATAGATCCGAATAACTTTGTAAAATTGTAGATCAGGGATATTGGTCGAGTCATTAACGACAGAGACATACCTCTCGTGCAGACGGGAACGGTGTCGGGGCGGTTCCAACCCTGGTACATTTGCGACTCTGTCATCTAATTACAAGAAATAATAAAATTTAAAGATATTTGCGACCCTAATTTGATGTAGATATCACAACAACCATTCGATTCTCGTTTAGCCATTAACAGATTACCCAAACACAAAAGAGAGCTTTTGTAATTGATATAATCCTCTATGTGTATGTGATTCAAGGTAATTAAAACTCAATTTCTTTTAAGTTCACAAACACATTGTTTCTTAAATTGTGATTGGTGCTGTAGGGTAGTACTTAATTTCGTTCTCCAATAGAATTCCCTCAAACATACTTCTCCGGCCTACAAATATTAATTCTAAGTTGATAAATACTGTTTTATATGTCAAAGGAAAGTTAGTTTGCTCCGACACCATGAATGTCATAGAACTTATTGAAACCTCTAGAAGGAAACTTTTGGCCATCTTTTAAGGTTATAGTTACCGTGTACGAAAAGCAGCCAAAAATCGAAACACGCGATGGTTATGTTCAAAGGAAATGTGCGAAAACTGCAAAGGCTCCTTGGCTACAAGAGACAACGTAGTTCAACATAGTAAGCCGCATATATGCACGCCGGATATAGCTGCAATCGTTGTGAAGGAACAAGTCGCCGTTGTGAGAAAAAGGGCACGAGAAGAAGAAACCTCTTCAAAATCCATGTATCACCAAGAAATATCACCGTTTCAAAAGATGGGATACGGGTTGATCGCCGCTATTCCTTCTTATTCCTCGGTTAAAAGAATTGTAAATCACATACGAAATGCCAAAAATGGGTCTACAAGAAAACCATCAACAACAGAAGAAGTGTGCCTTCCATGTAAAAGTACAGCAATGGAAAATGGTACATAATTTTTGTTTGCTGATGACAAGGAAGATGGAGATAGAATAATTATTTTCGCCTCAGGATATGGCCGAAAATTATTAGAAAGTGCCGAAACCCTCTTTATCGATGGTACTTTCAAAAGTTGCAGTAAGCAACACAAATATACACACTGCACGTTGATATTGGCAGTACCTATACGGAGGTGAACATAATCCCAATAATGTTTGCACTCCTGGAAAATAAAAAGAAAGCAACTTATTTTAGACTATTTTCTATTATTAAAGGAAAGCTATCCAAATGGTCGCCAAAAGTGATTAAAATGGATTTCGAGACTGCAGCTGTAACTTCACTGAAGACAGTATTTCGGACTGCTCAAATCAGTGGTTGTCACTACCATTTCAGCCAGGCTATTTGGAGAAAAATTCAACATTTAGGCTTGGTTCAAGAATACAAAGAAAATGCTGACTTCGATTGACTTTGAGAATGTGTGCTGCGTTAGCGTATATACCTTTACCGAATATAGAAGAAGGACGGTTGATTGTAATTGAAAATGCTTCACAACTACCGAAAGTACAAGAATTTTTGGATTACTTTGTTGATCAGTGGATGGAAAACCCAAACATAATAATAATAATAATAATAATAATAATAATAATAATAATAATAATAATAATAATAATAATAAACTACAAATCGATATGTGGAATGTTTACAAACAAAAGCACAGAACAAACAACGCAGCAGAAGGATTGAATAACAGAGTAAATTCTACCATTAAACAGTCACATCCCCGTATAAATGATTTAATACACTATTTGATAGCTGAAGCCGCTTACTCTGACTTGGTAGCCAAACGGAAGTATCTTAACTTACAAGGAAAACGACGAAAACCTAATTACGTCCGTGTAGATGAACACCTAGAAAGAATTTTAGAAGAATACGAGACAACTCGAGATTTGAAAAATGCTTAGAAACGTGGTCATATGTTCAGAAGTTAGAGTAGATTTGTAGTATATTAAAAAAGGGATAAAAAAACAAAGGCTATGTCCAGTGGATCTAAAACTTTTAAACACGCTGACACCTTTCTGTCGACAGTCCTAAGCCTGTGGAAAGTGTGAAGGAAAGTGTTGTAATCTGTGAAGAATTTCTGTTTATTATTATTTTCTGTTAGTAATCGCGTATTGAGGGGTCGAAGATATAAGGCATTATAATTTCAACGTCATCCAGGTAGGACGACAGGGTCGCAAATGTCCCGAATTCGTTGTGATAGCTACAAAATAGGATCGCAAGTGTTATCTTTAAATTGTATTATAATTTGAAATTAGATGAAAGGGTCGCAAATGTTACGGGGTCGCAGATGTATAGGATCACAGCTGTCCCACATTCGATAGGAGCTATGCAAGTGTAGTATATTAAAAGTAACTAAAAATAAAATTATTTATTTTATAAAAAGCATATATTAATGGATAATAAAAACATTGTTAACGTTCAAACACATTATACATTACAAGAATTCCTATAAATTTACTGGAAATAACCTAGGATACATCGACGTCCAGTACAGGTTTCTATAACAGCGACATACCTCGATGAACTGGAGTCAAAGTGAATTAAAGTTTTTCGTTTCGTGGACAACTTATAAATAAAAGAATCTAGTCCTGGTTTCCAAAAGAAATAAAAAGTTTGTTTGGTGAACGACGTATGAATTGACAATATAGATAAATCAATAAATAAGTCTATAAATATATTTCGAAATAAAAGGTTTTAAGAAGAAGTACCAGTGGGAAAAAGAACATCACTATACAGAAGAAGAAAGAGTTTATAGAAGGGAAGAATCCATAAAGCTGCATCGAGAAAAGAAGTGGACAGAGGAGATACACACACACACACACACACACACACACACACACACACACACACACACACACACACACACGGTAAATATTTTGATTTTATGTTCAATATTTCCCAAAATTTATAAATATAATTTGTTACAATTTATGCCTTTTATATCATTATCTACGAGCTAAACCGGTGCAATTTACTTTAAGAAATTTAACTAAATTCTCAGTACAAAAGCATGCTAGCCATGCACTCTCCGAATGTTTAGAAAACAGAATACTTTAATAAAATTAAACTGTAGAAGTGAAGTACGCACAGAATTTCTTGCAACCAATTCAGTGTAAGTAAGCCATAGGCTCTTTCTAGAATTGCAAGCGGAATACAACCAAAATCACACTTAACTAAACAAGTGAGCAGTTATAATTTAATGCGCAGGTATTGCGTTATTTACACATACTGTTTAAATATCAAATTCCGCATAGTTGTACTTATGATGGGAAACAAACATACAACCACCCTACCAAAATTTTCATCACTACCAAAATTTAGAAGCGTAAAGCAGAATGAAAATACTACTCTAAAATTAATAAATAGGTCTAAATATTTCTAGCTAATTGGGAAAATGAGTCAGTGATGAGACAAGCAAATTCTTAGCCATTCATGACAATTAAGAAGAATGCAAGCTTAAGTCGGGCTAAACTAAAACAGATTACAACCTTCATGTGAGACGGCGCATATACACTACCTCTCATAAGTATTTGGCCACCCATATTTTTTGGATCTTACATGCGTATTTATGGCTAGACTTACTCTGTAAAATGATATTAATATTCCTTTAATTGATACTCCAAGTCTGTCTATAAAAACTTTTGTAGCTGCGGTCATAAAATTTAAGGAAGTTCTAGGAATAAGAGTTCATAAGTATCTAAGGCAAAAATCATGTACCGCTTTCGGGTGGGATTTACCGAGTAGATAAACCTAATCTTTCTTTCCACTATCAAAGAACGATACTGCACCATAGCTAGGAATATATCGTAGTTCATCTTTAGCTTTTGCGTAGAAAACATTGTTTAAAATTTACGCTGTCCGCGACGTGACCTTGCTTAAGAGCTTTTTGTGTGAATAGTAAATATGCCGAGAACGAAGAAACTTTCAATTGAAAGTCGCTCTACAATAATTGTTTATTATAAAAGTGGCAAAAGTTGTCGCCAGATTTCAAAGGAATTGAAAGTACTACGGAAGACAGTTGACCAAAACGTGAAGAAATTTAAGATTAAGATGAAATTATTAGAAACAAAGCACGTAGGCACGTAGACCCAGAACCACAACTTCGGCAGAAGATAGGAATATTATGATTTTTAGCGAACGTAATAGACGCCTTACTTTATCAGAAATAGCGGCGCAAATGCATGTGGAAAGGGTTAATCCCCTTAGTGTGTCAACCGTCAAATGTGGACTTCAAGGAGCAAAGCTTCATGGTTGAGTAGCTATTAGGAAACGGTTGTTACGCGTCGTCAATAAAGAGAAGTGATTGCAATACGCTGAACAACACAGACAGATGTCACTTGAAACATGGAAAAAGTTTTGTGGAGTGTAAATTCGAAGTTTTTGGATCGTCTTTGTGCGTTGGTCAGCAAAACAGCGGAAATCTGAGCAATGATTAGGGCCTACCATTAAATACGGTAGCGGTTCTGTTTTAACATGGGACTGCTTTTATGGAGACATAACGGGCAATATATGCAGAATCCAAGGAAAGAGCGGTATCGGGATATTTTTGAAAAAAAGACTGTTACCATCTAGACTGCGTATTTTTCGATACGGAACCCATGATCAAAAGCACTCTTCGAAGCTATGCAAACGATAATTGGACAAATTATCATGTGAGAGAACGCTTAATGTTATGGTTTGGCTACCACGGTCTCCTGATCTCAATCCCATTCGGCTCTTGGGGATGATCACTACAGAAACGTTAGAAAAGTTTGCCCTATTTCTACTAAAAACTTGTATTATATATATATGTATATATTTTCCAGGGAGGATGAGATAAAATTTCACTAAACACTTTAATAAAGTTGCTTCATAGGATATCGCCACTTTCTGAAACGGTTGTGAAACACAAATTAAATGCGTAATAATATTGTTATTTGTAATATACTTTAGATAATTTTCTATTTACTTTAAATATACTATAGATTCTACTCATCAGAAGTTGTTAAATCTATTATTCTAACCTCAAGAATACTCAATTTTCGTGGTGAGTAAATATTTTTGGGCGGTAGTGTACGCCGTATTGAACAAAAAGGTTGCATTTTCATTCTGATTAGCTATATTGGTATCAAATCTACGTCGACGTTTAAAGCAGCAGTGTTCATGAGTTACAACTACATCAGCTCTATACTATATCAGGTCTGCGTATTACACTATTCCGCCCCAATTAGTTATAAGAATTTTTGTTTGATATTTCACTAAATAAATTCCAAGCAAATATTATAATTCAGCAATTACGATTGGGTATCTAAAACTTCAATACTGCGTATGGTGGTGGATTGGTATAAAGGAAGTAGTTGCTATAGTAAATTTGAGAATGTGGGCCGGCCAATTCAGCTACATAACGTTAATTGCATAACTGATTTGTTAGTATCCTTCCAAATAGTCATGAGAGATTTTTTGCTTACACATACTCATGTATCTAATGGTCGCCTTTGCCATTCTATTGCTTTTATTGTCTCAAAACGTAAAAGTTTATTTGATATACATACATATATGACCTATATAATATTATTTCATTTATATTGACTACTTAATTTCACGAGTACACCAATAAATAAAATAAAATCTCCAAGTATGTAAAACGTTTTAGTGAAATAGTATAAACAACAATACAATCCTGGTGGCAGATATTGTTTAGTCACGTGATTTAAAAAAACTTGTATACATCTAAAGGTAAATTTTAATCTGAGTAACCATTAACAAATTATTTCGGAGTAATAATTAATTAATTCCAACGCACGGGTTTGGTTAACAGTGAGGGCAGTATCTTCAATCCTATCTTACCAAACAATTTCTAGTTTTTAAAACTGCAAATCTAACTTCCACCTTTTCGATTCAATTTTTAAATATTACCTTTCTAACAAATAACCTTCGAAGCAAGCGCCAGATTGGAAGAAGAGGCTAAATTTGGATGGCAATCTAGTTATTAACGAAACACGTGTTCCGAATAAATTAGTAATTACGTGATGTAAAATTATCCATGCAATCAAATAGCAGTTACATTACATCGTAGTCGTTGCAATAATTGTAAAGTAACATTCTAGTTGCGCAAATTTTTCTATTTTAATATCAAACTGTGTTAGGACTTATTATTATTGTTAGATAAAATTCTACACAAAATAAATAGCTTAACGTTTAAAGCGCGCTCGGCAATAAGAACGAATAGAAAGCACAAAAGCAACAACACCCCTATAAGAAAGCCACCAAGTTTCTAACTTTTTTCGTCAGCTGCGAGGGTTCAAGTACCGCGCTCGGTGGTGGGAGTAAGGGGTGGTTTGATGTGCGGCATGTCAGGAGGGACTAACCACGGCTAGGCCTCAAAAACCGCGTCTGGGATTGGCTATATTCGCTCTCTCTCCTTCTTGAAAAAACCGATCTCACATCCTTTACCTCGAATGATTTCCCGTCCTTTATTATTTCACGCTGGAACACATTATATGCTTGTATATATATCCCTAGCTTCATCCTTGTTGTTTCGCCGGGAGAAAGTAGGAGCGTCTTCGTCCCACTTATTAGCACTATTGTAGAAACGAAATGTACAATATAGTTCGTCTCACTCTAGCCACTGTAAATGATCCCGTTTGATATCCTTCATCAGAAGCGTCGCTTTTCTCACTTTCTACCACGTGCACTCATCATTTTTTCTCTTTCCCATGCAAGATCTTCCGTCCATCTCCCTCGCACTCCCTTTCGTCTGCTGATCCATCTCCCGATAGTTTATAAAAGTATCCCGGGTGGGGTGAGAATCTATATCGATTTCACTCAGTCAGCAGGCAAAGTTTATACGCGACCATCTCTTTCTATTTTCAACGCACCTATTTATGCCCTATAAAAACTACCCTCCTTGTCGTGTACATCCATGGAAAAGAGCGGGGGTGAGTTACATATTGACCAGAACGAAAAAGTTTCAACATCAGTTCGACACGGGGCACGTTGGCTAACACACAAATTACGGAAAAAACACGTGCACCTATCTGGCAAGTGTATACATAAATTTAGTTTCTTTCTGCGCCTACATACATTTTGGAAAAGGAACTTTACGCGAATCGGATTTGCTCGTACATGTTCGTGCAGTGAACGTCTTAGACACGCGTTTGAGTTTCTTCCTTAAAACGAAACGAACTGTCAGCAGAAGTGGTTTGAAAACTTTGGTGAAACTGTGTTTTCGATCGGTATAATAAATGCATCTACCGCAACAGACGACAATTCCGAAAATGATGGATATGTTTACCGCAATGCAGGAAACTTTACAAGAATACCACGGTGAATTGGTGCAAACTGGAAGTCCAGCGATTTTGTGCAGTGTTCTTCCAACGCATTGGCGATCTAATAAGAGTCTGCCGATAGCCTTCAAAGTGGTTGCTTTGGACGACGTTCAGGACGGTACGATGGTTACGCTAAAAGCTGGAAATGACGAAAATTATTGCGCCGAACTACGAAATTGCACCGCGGTTATGAAAAATCAAGTCGCCAAATTTAACGACCTCCGGTTTGTTGGAAGAAGTGGACGTGGAAAATCGTTTACCATAACGATTGTCATAAGTTCGGCACCATGCTATCAAGTCGCTACTTACAATAAGGCCATCAAAGTGACCGTGGATGGACCTCGGGAACCACGTACGAAATCAAGTAAGTATTTTACCGTCACCATTACCAAACCAAGCTTCAGACACCAACATACGCATATATACAAAACCGAAAACTTGACAAAACACAGTTTATGAGTTTTTGTGTGTTTAAATTACGGTCTAATCGCTATCGCCATGTGTCTGAACTGTAAACAAGTAAAAATTTTTAATGTTCTTCGGAACGGTTTGTCGGCGAATTTACGATTCGCCTCGGCTGCGTTTATTGCTTGTTGAATTTCTCTCTCTGTACGGCCCCCGGTTTTTCCCAAAATCTCGAATTTATACGTGTAAATAGAACTGGAGGAACGTCTCGTCGGTTAAAATATATATTTAGGGGCCGTAAAGGTTTTATAAGTCGTATATGCGTCGTTTAATCCGCTCTGGATGTAAACAATGATCCATTTGATCTTTTTTCCTCTTCTCCGGTCATGCCGGAATTCACTATTATTAGGATCTTTAACACTTGCCCTGTCATAAAACGAATTTTATTTGGACGATGCGATGTGACCGATTTTTGATCTTGATCTTTTTCACATATGGTTGCTTCTTTTCTACTATTATGTTTCAAACCTATTTTCTTCTTTAATTACCATTCCCGCTTCTTTCTCAGAACGGCATATTAAAAACAACTGGAGCTTGATGAGCTACCCAAATATACCCTACACAAACACAAATTGAATTTTACCGCCTCTATGATCTTTCCTAAAATGTTCTTTATTTTTAGGTTATCAATACGGTTACGGTCTTCCTGGCATGCCTGGTGGCTTTAGTCCATTCCTCCTCAATCCGGGCTGGTTAGACGCTGCCTACATGTCGTACGCTTGGCCAGATTATTTCCGGGGAAGAAGCACCAGTCTGCCGACACAACAAAATAATGTCCCGCTATTGAAAAGTAAATATTAATATTTCTATGCAAATGACGAATGCAATAATTCCTTTCTGGTATTTTACAGCTCCTTCCTCCCAGTTATCTGGACATCTTCATCCACCGAACGATTTCTATATATCCCACGCTGGAAGTCCACCGTCCTCTCTTCACGCGAATTTCCTACCAGGCAGCCTTCTTCCACAATTCACACCAGAAATACCAAAAGTACCCACGCTAGATAACCTACACATAAGAACAGTCGGGCCCTCACCGATGGAGCAGCTTAGTTTAAGGCTATCACCAATATCCAATACGCAAAGTGTAAGCCCGCAGTTAAGTCTAAAAAGGAAAGTGACTCTCGAATACATTCAACTCAAGATCAATCCACATCGGAAGCTTCTGATGATGAGGACATCGATGTAGTAAAATCAGCTTTCCAACCAATTAAACCTGCAAATGTTATGCTGCAAGAAATTCAACATCCGGATTCGACAGTACAAGATAAGGAACCTCAAGCGAGATGCGAACTGAAGGCACCGAAGAAAAGTGTTTCTGTCAGTCCAAAATCACCAGCCACGAAAATTCATGCAAATTCCAACAGCACCAAACCGGTTTGGAGACCATATTAGTATACTTATTTGTTTCCGGGTCATTTGTTAAAGATAATTAGTTAAGAAACGAACAAAAAACAAGTCACATTATCATCACAAAATTAAGTCTTTTTAATGACACAATGTTGCTGTACTTAACCAAAAAATTATTTATTTCAATGAAATTTTGTATGTACATATATTTAATATAATTGCAATATTTATTTAAATTTTTAGTGTATATAGCTGTACATATTTTTGTATATAGTACGAACATAGTTGTAAATATAAATTTTAAACCGGTCCCAGTCCCAGTGTTTGGAAAGTTATACATATATTCTGCGCAAATATATCTAGATAGAAATAAAATGTATATTGTGAATATGTATAAAGAGTATTAAATTATTTAGTACTGCAATTGTGATAGCAGAATAAGTATAGATTTAGATATTTTTGTACACTACGTAATGATAAAAATACGTTAGAGAAATAAAAAATTCTTCTAAAAATAGTGTTGTAATTTTCTCGCCATCGTCCAAGAAAAACCAAAACCAATAAACTTTACACCAGAACATATTCTTAGTTTCGTCTGCATGCATTACTTAAATGCATGGAATTTAAGAAAAAAAAATTACCTCTCAATATGTTACTATAAGGCTCCAAATTATAATACAGAAAAAATCATCTACAGCCCGTCTTTTGTAATCAGTGCAGGTAGACATCATTAAGTTAGTTTGCTGTCTAGGCATCTACACTGCTTGAAGTATCCAAATATCTATCTGATTCTATTTTATGTGATTGAAATATCCTGAATTGGGGACACTCGTTTGGAGAGTTTAAAACTGCATGATTTATGGGAACTTTCTGGCAGCTATAGGGACGAGCAATTTATTTATTTTCGAACTATGGGATAGTTGTATTTATACGAACTATACAGAATATTTAATTATGACTTTGTATTCATATTCTATTTTTAAAAAATAAAGCAGTATTTTTATAACCTCGACCCTCAAGTTTGCTGTGTATAAAAATAGCGGTCGCTCTATTTGTCCGAAATAAAGAATCGAAACTTTTTCTTTTATTTTGTGTAATTACCTCCTAGGACAACTAAGAAAAACGAAAACTGAAAAATTAGTATGACTTCGAAACAAGTGTTACGATTGTCTAGAAAGAATCTGACATTCCGTGACTAAAAGATTTTCAACTCTATAAAATCATTTTAGTTCACCTTGTACACAACTTGCAAATTAGTTTGAGAAAATCGCGTTTAAAGTTTTCAACAGGCAAAAGAACTAGGTATATAGTTTTAACTGAGAGCGATTATAGAATTGTAGACTAATCTGCGAGTCCTGGTCTATAAATTAGGGCTGCTTCCTCGTAGAACCCGTTTTGAGCAATACTTACGGTTTTATTAGTCATACCAGTATTTTTAGAGACCTCTTAGTTGCGGCGTCGTTGCCTCATATATCGCAAGCCATCGTAGTTGATTGTAAAATTTTGAGCATTCAACTATACCCCTATGTTCAATGCGTTCGTCTTCAAAATAGTACTGTATTCTTCTTTGAAAGCAAATACAACAATATATGAAGAGATTACGAAGGAGTCCGGCATTTAGGATTCTAACGAATTGGCCGCCAGACAGTCTAATTAAACTCACGTTTAAGTTTAATGTATGGGCGCCTAAACACTAGGCGAGAATGTCGCAAAACGATAATAAATTTATATAAATATTTGCTATTCAAACCGGAGCAGATGAATAACCACGGAGAACGGCGTGTGTTGATATCTTTGCTTGACGCAAAATGTTCTCAAACTTTCTAGCTCGTTCAAGACTTCAAATTTCAGCTTGAAACTTTAAGAGTCTACTCTTTGATATAAATACTAGTGATCAAGTTGACTTTTAGTAAAGGTTCTTTTATCCTCCAAACGAGGCTCCCACCTTAAAGCCACCAATATGACTATATAATTGCTAAATTACACACCTAGATATTTGTAGTGAGGATTACTGTATGTCATGTTATTGAACACAACATATATTTTTCAAACGCTGTGATTAGTAAAAGTAAATTTTCCAGCGATATCCTTTCTTGAATTTATAGGCTAAGTTTATGTACTTGTCATCATATATCTCAATATTTTCTCTAAACTTGAAACTAGAACGAACTTGAAACTTCCATTATTTATAAACATTTAATACGAAATAAATACCTTATTTTTTACAAAGAATTATGAGCTTCGAACCGTAGACTAATTTATTTTATTCGTAACATCTTGGCGTAGTGGAATGTTCGTAGTGCTTACATATGACATGCGTTGTTCTTAATACGAATTATGAAAATGGTAAAACTACATCAGCATCCAAATTTTGCAAGATATCTTTGATGAAGCGATCCTCTCAAACTAATACTTTAACAGAAGGCATTGGCAGAAAGAAAATAGAATCATGGGCGTAGCAGGAAGCCCGAAAGCTATCCGCACCGGATGTTTTTTTTGACTTGTACTAAGGAATTCTATCAGTTTGTATGTTTTAATATTTTCAATAAGGTAAAAATAGTACTGTTGATTTGGGACACCTGGCTTAATCTGCGTTTGGTATTGGTAAGATATCCTGTACGATTTATCAATTATCTCGATTCACCCATTCAGCGTTCAAATTCAAGTTGCTTATACTTTCATCTAGTCTGGTACCTCTATAGTATTATTTACCTGTAAATATCGTAATTGGAAACAGGAATTAATGATATACATTCTACAGTAGAGCAAAGAAATAAAGTTAGTCAAGATTTAATTTTCTGTAATACAAAACGTATTTAACTTGTTTGAAGTTTTAAAACTAAGCTATCTTTATGATCAAAAACTAATTATTTAAGCAGAGGAAACCTTTGTCTTAATAATTTTTGCAAATTTATTTTCGTCGTTTTATTAAATGTCGAAAATTTGGTTACCTATAAAGCTATCTAAAATCATAAGGAATTCAGTTACGTCACTTCGCAGCATGAAAACTGGAACATAAAAATATTCAAATTCCTTAAAAATAAAAACTTCAAATTTTTGCAGATAAAACACTTTTTATGTATGTATTTCCGTAAAATATAATGGCAGACTAAGGAAATGGAAAATATTTTCTCATTTCTTCAGTAACCAAGGTTCTATATAATTTTGTAACCTAAACAACTGACGACCACTTGTTGTACTAGTGACTAGTGACATGATCAGGTTTATATCCAGCGATATTACCTTAATTATCTTCCAAATAAGAATAAGGAAACTATGACTAAAATAATATCTAAAATAAATGAAATTACCCTTACCACAACTTTCGGAAATAATTCCATTAAATTAATTATTTCCGAACCATGTGCTGACGGTCATTTTGTTTATTTTATATACCAAATTACCTTAAGTTCATGTAAACTTAAATTAGTTCATTTGGCCACAATTTTATTTTATTAACTAAGCTCTTCCATTAATAAGCTAGGTGGTTTCCTATGACATAATGGTGCATGGTGGCTCTCTACGGATAATAAGAACATGGTCAGTACGTAGTGTATGATTTGTTACATACCATGGGGCTCCTGCAATTTGACGGAGTATCTTGGGCTAGCATCGCAGAATAATAGCAACACCTGCTGTAGAGGCATATCCCCCTCCCCAGCTCTAGCCCATAACCCCAGATAGGTTTAAAGACTGCTTTATATATTAAGACTTTATTTTCTATAGACATCCTTAATCTTCTTGTTATCAGCCATTGCCTAGATCTCTACTTTCTTTCTCTTTTTTTGTGATATGTTACTCTCAAGTCAATTTTCTATCTAGATGTGTCCCTAAATACTGTACAGTTTGTGTGTATGGAGGTTGTATATTGTTTATTATTACTGTGGGGCATCTTTCTTTACGGAGGGTGAGTGTAACGTTAGAACTCCTTTAGGTTATTTTGTACGAAGTTAGAAGGTTTCAGCGGCTCCTTATAGCAGCAGAGAATAGCTGTATGATCATATAGCAAAGGTTCAAGAACAGTGCCTTGTGGCTGGAAAGTAGTCGGATATTTCCTCATTTACCTTGATCTAAAACTTCCTCCTACTCAAGTACGATTTTAGGAAGTTGAAGTACTCTGATCGAAACACGTGATTGATTTTGTAAAGTAATCCAAGGTGCCAAACTCTGTCAACAGCCTGTTTAATATTAGGAAAGACCCCTATATATAATTTGTATAATGAAAGCGAAAATGAAAAATAACAGTCTATATTCGATTGTTTTCTTTAGTTCTCTTAGTGTTGGCAGCACTGTTTTTCTTTGTAAGAGACAAAGATTTTTGGCTGCGTTTTTTTGGGTAGTTCAGTTACCACTACTATGTTGTACGAACTGAAAATCTCTTGTACAAAGAGGCTCGTACAAAAGAAATAGTGTTGGTATCCTGACACGTCCTCTTATAACTGTACCAGATGCGTTTTTTATAGATCTATGTCACAAAAATACCACTTCTAATTTGATCTTCAGCTATATAGATCCACAGAAAAATCATTATACTTTAGAGACCTACTATATGAAAGTGGAAGTACGTGTGGTTTAGAACGGAAATAAATTAGCTCCTACACTTTCCACTTTGGTTTTGGTAAACTCTACATACATCCCAGACCACAAAGTGGTCATTCTTAATAGAAAACACAAAGAAATAAAGCCTCGTATGGCAAGAACCTTAGGAATTTTATAAACAGAAAGAAAGTTTCAATAGAAAACTGAGCTTAATATCCAGTTAGTTACGTTTATGGATACGAAAGACCGGTAGGGAATGAGTAACACTTTATGAAGAAGCAAAATAAATTAGACAAGTTAGAAGAGTGACAAGGAATAAATAAAGAAGCCATAAATATGACAGGACAGTTGAGTCCATGGAGTAGCCTAGAAATAGTAAAGAATACGAAGCCAATAAAACGAATTTGGGATGCCAAAATCCGAAAAGAAAGAAAAGAGCGGTATCTGACGAAGGAATAAAGTAGGTGTAAAGTAATTAAAATACTAAGCGAGATCAAATATAGACTCTAATGACCTTTGCCTAACGAACAAATATCTTGGCATTCTGCTGATCACACTGCCAACCATTTTAAAATGAGAACAAAAATTTGCATTTACTAAAAGTTAACGTGTATGCGAGAAGAGTTGTTGATGTTTACGCTGCAAACGTTAAGCTATTATAAAATAGCGATTAGGAGCTGAGGAATAATAAAATTCCTAAATAATAACCTCTTGAAACTATGATAATGAACATATGTAGAGGTTGGATCATGAAAATTGTCGAATCCCACGAATTTCTAAAAAAGTTCGAAATTTGAAAATAACTGTTTGAAACAAAAGGCTAAAACCAACAACACCAAAAAATTTCACTTTTTGAGCATTAAACGCATTTGCCTTTATTAGGATAAGTTTCTTTCATTCCTCTTCTTATTGATAGTCCTCCATGAAGCATTTGAGAACATTAGGGCTTAGTGATTCGGTAACTCTTTAGGATTCTGGTTTAGAATTAACATAATCTACATATAGTACGTTGAGTAATATGGTAGAAGGCTCCCTAAGCCGTGATGACTTCTTCTGTAGGGCAATGAGACATTGACTTTTCTATAATACATTTTTATTTATACTAAGAGTTAGGCGGTTATCATGTTCTGCCGTCTCCCCACTACCACCCTGTGCGTGGTGGCAGTGAGGTTCTCGTCCGCTAGCACTACAACCAACCTCCAATCGAATTGATTGCGTGGTACTGGATGTACATGCTGACAACAGTGGGGTCAAATTCACAGCATCCCTAACTCTACTAATAATTAGAGTTTGTCTAAATGTATGTTCTCTACATTGACACCTATAGCGACTCGGCAATCCCCTATTGCATATTGTGCAATAAATATGCGGACTTGTATATTCGAATCCAGGGAAATGCCTGAGATATTTATTCACATTCGAAGGGAACGTTACACTCTTTGGGCGTCCCATCGACGCGCACTCATTTAGCGTGTAGTGTGTAACGTACTGTCGCTTTGAACTCTATCTCGGTACTGTCAAAATCGATTACGAGTTGAAAATTGGATCTGCCCACGCCTCTACTGCTACGCTACTGCCATCCGTTACCATCTTTTAACAAACTCTACTCATAATACAAGGTCATAGTTCCACTGGCCTATAAATCAACGGAATATTGGCTCCCTTATAATACAGCAGTGGTGATACAATATTATAATTAATGCTGTGTTGACCGCACTGGTTTTAAAGACTATCGGACCACTGTACTAAATTTTAGAATTTTACGGTACCAATAATATAATAATCTAAATTTACTTCTATTAGAGTCAATATATTGGATGTTGGTATGATTATGTGAATTTCTCTGAGTATTCAGCAGTTTGTGGTACACCGTAAGATGTTCAGTTCTTTGGTAAATTTCGAATTAGCCCACAATTAGCCATAATTGAAGTGTTGGAAAAATTTATTATTTCAATTAATTTCATCAATCCCTTAATATCAATAACCCGGTTTGTGAATGCAACGTCCAGTGATTAATTTTCTATACCCCATTGCATAAATTCAATTAATATGTTAGGTGTGTATTTTAGTATATATACGTAGAACAGACATTCGAAATCAGTTTAATTGTCAATAATACCAACGTAAAACAATAATACTAATCCAGTTCTAAATGCAGAATGTTAACCCCGATAAATCACAATCCAGGCAGCATTGGTGGTGAACGGTTGACGCGCCCCCAGTCTTCTCCAGTAGTCAGCGGGCTCTCCCGAACAGCAAGCAAACGCGCACACACACAATGACGCGATCCTACTATTACTACACAACAGAGAGTAACAGATGTGCGAATGATTCTTCCACGAGTGTATATACGGAATGGGTCTATTTAGACCCCTCGACTCTCCGTGTTATGATTAATGTGGGGCTGTCAGAGGCCGTGTTTATCCCAGCCCTTTTATTCCGACACGACTCACTGCACAAGTACCAAAACTTACCCCGGGAGTCGCGCTAAGAAGCATGAGAGACCCGCCGACTGTCAACTAGTGTCCTTGCGGGGTTCGAGAACCGCCCGCCGAATTTCCGTTTCGCGAACTCCTTCCTGATGATGCGGTCTTCATTGTCTTCAATTAAGTTAGTTGTTTAGAGATCATTACTGAGCAGCTATCCCGTTTACGGGACACGTTTTCATCGTACTTAAGACGATGAATGTTCTTACTAGAATAACGATGTATTAATTATCTCCAGGGTACACTTTCTTAATTTGTATTCTCACAAATGCAAGTATATCAATTAATTTGGAGAGAAGAACCATTTCATTTATGTCTCTCATAACACCGAGACATCAGATATAAAATATGGTGTAACTCGCTTTTTACTGCGAATTTTGGAGCCGCTGCATTATAGAACGTTATGTTATAATATAAGGGATAAACATGAAAGCCGCGTTAGTGTCAAAAGGTAACAGCTTAAATTATGATAGCGGATGCTTATGACTCAAATTGATGACAAATACTTTCTTCCAACAGGATCGTAAGACATGTAAAAAGTATAGACTAGTTTATTGATAATACACTAGCGAGCAAAAAATTTAGGTCACTTTGAAACTGTGATGTCTTTTTGTTATTGTCTGTTTTATGTTTATATTTGAAAATTGTCATTCATTGTACTGTCTTTTGGAAGTTAAATTTAATAGTCAATATTGAATCGGAAAGCATTCTTAACGTTAATGAGAAAATTTATTTTTTAATAACGCCTATTCGCTCCTCTTGGGTTACTGATTGTTGACTTGAAGTCGACGAGGCATGCTCTCAATTAAATTATATTCTGGTTGATGTTACTTCATTCCTGAAATGAAAGCTCTGTCAGCCCTCTTACCTCTCTTAGTTCCTGGGAGGTTCCTGGCTTCGGATACGTCGTCCCAACTCATCCCAGATATGTTCAATGGAATTCATGTCTGGCCAATCAAATATTCTAATGCCCACCTCATTCAGATATTTTCTAACAACTCTCGCTACGTGAGGTCTTGCATTATCTTGTACGAAAATGCCATCCTCGCCCATGGTGGACATACAAGGCATGACATGATTTTCTAAAACTCCCGTAATGTAGCCGTCAGCTATCAAAGAGCCATTCTGTATGAAGACTAACTCTGTGTATGCGTGTGAAGAGATTCCTGCCCAAACCATAACTGACCCACCGCCAAATGGAAGTCGCTGGAAAACGCTACTCATCTGAAAATAAAACCTTGCTCCAGTACTCATTATTCCATGTCAATTGGACGAAGTCTATTCTCTAACATTCACATCTATAACTTTTTGGAGTTGATTTCGCAGGAAAACCGCAGAAGCTATTTTATTCTACAAGCTTGCAGACAGCAAAAAACAGTCATCTCTTAGACTGGTGGCGCTTTTTCACTCGGATCCTACTTTTCTGGTTATTAAGCCAGTCTTCTCAAAGCGCTGGTACGCATTTTGCACAGCACACAAGGCAATGTGAGGTTTTAGTGAGAGTTAATGCGCGCTATTTCATAAAAATTCCTAAATACCGTGGCAATACATGACAGATAACACATATGTCAGATAACATTCCCCCAAAACGCATGGCTCAGCACCTACTAGCATAATGATTTAAAAGTTGCAAGCTATAAACTTCGCGCGTATTTTCACTTATTGATAAACCCTTCACACAATCGTTTTATATTTATTATAAACCTACAAATAATTGCGCCTAGCTTTCCATTACCTATTCTGATTTCTAACATCGTTCATTAAGTGTTGATATCTGTATATTCTTCCGATAAGCAAGTGTTATAGATATTTACTTTAAAAATTTGATTGATTGCCCACTGCCAATTTAGATGTAGCCATTATGACTATACTTAAACACCAAATGCAATGTAAAATTTCATATTAGTGAAAATCATGTCACAAACAAGCTTTAAGCAGATAATCCATATATTCACACTTTGATTGTACTGATGCCGTAAATCTAATTTTGAAGGAACATATTATATTACAGAAGTTAAAGCTGATGGACACAAAACAAAATCTAAATAACTAACTAACAATTCTTGTTGTCCGTTGAGACTGCAAACTTATTTTTGGTTTCTATTTAATAACTTATTTAATTCAACAGTAATTTCGTTTCAATCTTGTTTTTCTTGTGCCTATTATGATCGTGTGGATGATTGAGTGTGTAATATTGGATGCGCTTCCTATAAATCTACTAAAATGTATAATTCGTTTCCCTCCGCTCCTCTAACTAAACTTGACTCATTTTATACAGAAAATAAAAATTTTATTTTTATAAAACTGTAACTTTTCCTAGAGATCCACTGACTTAACGATTAATTTTTACAAAATTAACACAATAGTTAACAATTTTCAACCTGCGATACTTAACCTCAAACATCCAAAAATGTCACTAAAACTCTTTCGTCAATTTTGTTTGAATAAAAATAGTAAACTATAGTAACGATTGTTATATGGAAAGTCAACCAGATTTGATTTTATTAAATTTTGTTCGAGTTGCAGACTTGTATTTTTCAAACGTGCATCTGCAACCTTTAACTATAAATTCTTGCAAAGAAAATACAACATGCACCAGTTTTTCTGACAAAGTTAAAAGGCTGGCTTCCCCATTGCAGCTATCTCCCATTAACGCGAGCGATTATATTAAAAGTTATACAAGAATTTCTGGTTAGTGTTCATCGGCCTTTATAGATCAGCAGTTACCAGTCTTTTGGAATTCACACAGCAGTAACTCAAAATTTGAAATACAACCTCCGCGCCATAAACATTTTACCAGATAGAATACTTTGTTTTGAAGTTTTTAACGATCTGTGCCCACTTCTTCACAAACTTGCAACAAGGCAGACTTCATTAATTCTTCGCCAATTGTCCAGGTCTTGGAATGCTATCAAATAAAAGGTTCTAATAATGGACCCTTCAATAATCATTTCTTTGAATTAAACTATTTACTTCTGAAAATTGTCGCTCTTTCTCTGTAAATTGAATTAAGTTGTGGCTTATGATTTAAATGAGAATGTCTGCCGGTTTTCCTAAGGTCTCATGGCATCATTGAATAAACGTTAAGAACACACAACACAAAGCGATCGTGGGTTCACCTCAGTCCCCGTTTCTTGAATAACACTAAATTTTAAATAACTTCTATCATACTTTCTTATAACTAATCCGAAAATGCATTTTACAACTACGCGTGCATGTGTTTTAAAATTTTGCATTTCCAAGCATGTATTAAATTGAGGAACTATCCTACGCTGGATCAAAATTTTCTCACGGACCACAGCTTGGCGCCCGATGTTATAGACGAATGATGGGAACTAACGACTGCCAGGACTGCGGTGCAGCACAAATGACACTGAAACGTATCAATATACTTTACACCACAGAATTAGCACGATTCGAAGTTTCCGCTGGAAACGTGAGCCAGCATTAAACATGGTTAAAAACGGTGACCGTGCTGCCTGGAAAGGATTATGGATTTTATGTTGCGGGCCAATATATCTAGTTGGTTTGGCTCTTTAAGAAACGAACGGTATTAGTTTATTCCGTAATGTGCTATCCCTTATTGTTAATACACTAATGTAGCACCGCAGTTCCATGTTTCTGGCTTTTATTGGAAGATCGTTATTATTGAAATTTTTATTATTTCAGAAATTCTGTAATAACACATACCAACCACGCTCTAGTAATTTTTGTTAAGTAATTGAAGATGTGGCCCTGCATTGTCATCGTAAAACTCTACCTTTATGATTTACCAATTTTGATCGCTGTTTAATGTACAGCTCAGGATTAACTATTTGGTTGCTTGGTTTCAAACAAAATGATAACCAAACCTTCTTTCCCAGAATATCAAGTTCAGATGCGGTTCGAGGCAGTTCACCTTGTCTTTTCCACGATTTTTCACATTATTCAACACAATCTATTTTTCGCGGCTGGTTATCAATTTATAAAATCTGGATCATGTATTATGGTTCATAATCAATTTGGAGATGTTGCATTCTGATAGGTATGTGAATTTGTCTGAGATCTCGCAGAAGTCACAAATAGTATTTCTTTACATAGCGATGACAAACAGAATCGATGGTTGCTTTCATTTGATCATCAGTTTGCAATGGCATAGTCAGTCCATATTTTTTCTGAACGATATTTGAGGTGCTAAATATCACACACCAGTACCTACTTCCCATATATAAATATACTTAAAGATTCAGCCAAAACCGTTTAGTGGTTAAATCCATAAGTACATATTTATTTTTTGTTACAACCCTACAACTAATTTTTCCAATAACTGCCCTAATTTCTAATGTCATTACGCACTTGTATCGTAATTTGATCCTGTACAATTATTGCTTATTCGACATTGGTAATCTAAATATATGTAGCAAGCCATACTATGGCCATTTCGAACACGTAGTTATGATTTATGCTTGACTTCCAAGTTGAAAAGTTGTATGTAACCTTACTATGTCCTGCAACGGTATTTGCCACAATCGATTGATTATGACCAACCATCAAGCTTTAGGTGGGTAGAAATGCACTAAATTGTGCCATCACCGCAGTAAAATTAATGTAAACGGAATAGACGATATAGATGAATGACGTCACTAATGATTGAAAGGAATGTGATACAAAAATGCATTAATATAATTTTCAGTCAACAGTTAATTCCATATAGAGATTTCACTGAAAATTGTAGTCAGCATACTTAATCAAAAATAGTACCCATATAGAAGTGACCATGCTCCCTGAGATTACATGTATGGTACATGCGGCAATACATTATTATTTATAGGGACCATCTAACGAATATCAAATACAAACCCTATAAAATACGGAATGAAGCAATAGAATTAGCAAATTTTTTATTTTGAATAGTCTAGGCTGATTCGTCATCACTCATGATCCTGTAAACGAATTTCGAACTTCGAGCTTCTTCTGATACCGTGTCCAACCTGAAATTAACTCTCCGGTATTCATCTCATCATATAGGATTCGGATTAAAAATTTTACAGTGCCCAGGATAGTATTTTTATCTTGCAATATGTCACATGTCAATCCTCCTTGAGCAGCTGGAAGACAGTTTCAACGTTTTCCTGGGTAACTACCCTCCTTGGTGCACCTGTCCAGGATAGTCCTTGATCCTGCAATATGTCACATGTCAATGCCCTTT
The DNA here is from genome assembly GCA_038088585.1 of Chrysina gloriosa. Classification (NCBI taxonomy): domain Eukaryota; kingdom Metazoa; phylum Arthropoda; class Insecta; order Coleoptera; family Scarabaeidae; genus Chrysina; species Chrysina gloriosa. The sequence continues at coordinate 19,334,947 of CM076092.1, forward strand.
GTGCTGCTGGAACACAGTTTCAATCTTTCTTTGGCTAACTACTCTCCTTGGTGCACCTGTCCAGGATTATAGTTGCAAAGAGTTTGGACTTTACGGCACTAATGACAATATGATGTGGTGTTTCATCACCAACAAGAGAGATTTGCCGAAATTTTGTTGTTGAAATATGTAATCTCCAAAACTTACTTAAGTTATGGCGTGATTCATTTCTGTACGCTAGCGGCTTGTCAATTTAAAAAATTACTGTGACTAAATCATTTGTGGCAATATGGTGAAACTGTGGTTATAAGTTAACTACATGAATGTAAATTTTAACTGTGCAAGCTTCATTCGTAGCGCCTTATCTGTGACTGTATACAATACTAAAAGGACATTCCACGTAGCTGCATATGTAGTATTCAATGGTTGAACTCCCATTATCAACGTACGCATGCAAAAAAGATTTTTCGTATAGTTTGAGTATTCGACTCTACCGAAGAAAAATTTTATTCAAATACACACTTTGAAGTTTTACCTGCAACACTGCAATTGCTTTATTACATCTTTCGGATACTTCTGTCGTTTAAAGTGAATGAAGAATTCAACCCGATGCATGATTAAATCTGGTTGAATTGTAAAAAACTAAGTTAGCATATAATTTATTGAACAATAGAATAGAATATATGCGTCCGAAAAGTATCGTAGATTGCTCCTGATACAGTTCGCAGTTAAATCAGTCACCCCCTCTGTTTGACGTAGCTCAGGGGCACAAAAGGAGCATTGGACCGTAAAATTCGATGAAATGTGACGGTGTACACATATGACCCTTCATCTGTGTACTTCAATCACAGCTATCGTGATTTTTAGCCCTCCAAATAAACGTTAATTTTTTACCGGGTTTTTAACAAAAAAGTACGCACGCACCCCTACCAATATTGCGATTGGTCGACATTCTTATGAACCGGTGGGAAACAAAAAACGCTTTGACCACGATACGGAATTTCAAACAATAACAAATATAGTTCGTATTAATGCAGTGTCCTAATATTTCATGCATGTGCCTACGTTTTTGGCTAATTACAACTTCAATGCAGTGTGTAAATATGGAATGTATAAATTCGGTACTGCTATTGCTTGCGTTTGCGAATTAAGTAGATAAATATCAACCAATATGGTTGAGTCTCTATCCTCTTAAAAAACGGTTCTACAGCTTTAATAAGTAACTTTGAACGCTATTTCTCGGTAAATTGCAAATTAACTGGGGCAAGAATAAATTTTAACCACTGTCATGATCTGATTGATTTTATCATACACTTTCATTCCCAACGCAGTGGCAACCTGCAAACAAACTCAGTTTAAAATTTAATCAAGAATATTCTAAAGTTCCCTTAGGTATTTCTTGACACTAAATTGCGCAGTGCATTTCTCATCAAATAGCTGTTCATTAATTTGTGACACGTGTTTTGCTAGCAATGAAAGCCGCGTCCTCAGTCCTGGACTACCAGAAATATATGACTAATGATCACATTACCAGTGAAACATGGGCACTGGGATTGAAGGGCAATTGTGTGGTGGAGAGTGCATCGATAGAAGATGAACATCAAATATCTCCAAAACTTCAACGGACAGTTAAAGTCACGTCTTTTATAGTTCTTTTCTTCCTACAATTCTGCAATACGTATTGGTCCGTTTCGATGTCTTTTCGGCTTGGGACAGTCCTGCCTACCATTGAATGCAAATATTGAAGTACACAATTTTAACAACGTTATTGTTCCATAAAACGATTTAAGTTAAGGAATATATGGTCGCTTCATTAGGAACTCTAACTTACAAAATACACTAGAATTATTCATTCCGAAAAGTTTTCTAGGGGATTTGCTGGAGACTATTGAGCTGTGTGGCAGATCAACTCGCCTTGCTGATATCATTGTCTATGCGTCTGAAGGCTCCTGATACGACATAATTTTCTCAAAACCGGAAGAAATGGTCGGGTCATCATGTTCAAGTAACGTGGTTGAAGGACGGTAAGAGGAATGCCATCATCATCACATCACAACACATTCATTATGAAGGGGTATCTGAATGATAGCTTCGGAACTCTCAAAATTAAGGGAGCCAATCGTCTGGCAATTGATGTACACCTCCAAGTGGGTATGACATGCATGACAAAATTACACATTACGCAAGAAGTCTAGATTCCTGTAAACAATAATAAAAATGTTGTACAATACATCATCTTAGCTGGGATATATGATTCCGTCAAGTATTATGTAACCTGTATCCAATACACAAATATACACACACCCAAACTTATATGGAATCACCTAGTATTTCTGATTTTGGTAAGTAGTACTGACAGTTTGTTAATGGAAAATGAAACTACTACTAAATCACTTTAATTAACAATAAAAATAATTGTAACAAATGCTTGAAATTAACAAAAACGCACTAAAGAAATGTAAAAATCAGAGAATTGGGATAGTTGTTCAATTCGACGGGAAATTCTTCTAATCAAATTTTGAACTTATTCTTGCGGTAAGTTTAACCTATTCCTCTAGAACGACTTGAAGAACCCGGTCCACATTTCCTGGAGAATCCCTTCGAGCTCCGACATATGCCCTCCCTCCCCTCAAACATCGCAGTTCCTCCTTTATGTTTTGGACAAGATCTGACAGTTTGCAGTTTAGCTTGTCTGCCTAGTCCTCTTAAAATCCGGAATCGACGGGCATCTCAGACCAATTCTGGTTTTATCTGAGTAAGGATATTTTGCCAATCTTCAAAGTTCTGGTGTTATAGACACCAGTTTAGCCGGTCAAATTGGTGCTGCCTGGATAACTCTAGAAGCCGTAACTGTCTCCTGCTCAATAAATTTCGCACATGAAGTCTCTTTCGTATTGTTTCGACTAAAATATCAACATCTGTAGCATGCATACAACTTGCCTTTGGTGTTCTAAATGAGAGGTTGGAGGTTGGATTTCTTCTAGTCATTTGAATTAGAAACCGATCTTGTTCGACCGCTAATTACTCTGCGACGACTTTGTTGAGACCTGTTCTTGAGAGTTCCTGATTCTAAAAATTTTGCATAGGTTTTTGCAATTTGCTTTTCTGACAGTACCTGCTCAACAAGAGCAACAATTCTTTCTCTTTGAACGTCTTATAAACCTACGTACGACATTATTACATTTTTTAATACAAAGTTAAATTTATTTCGACACCTCAAACTAAATTTTCAACATACACTTCATCGACAAGGCTTTGTGTCACAATACACGTATACTGGTTTAAGGCACGTGCCAAACAATTCAAGTTGCACTGAGTCAGTGCTCACAAATCATCTTATATTTTAAAGGAATTACCTGATCACCGCTTGCAAATGTGATATAATTTCCAGGACACTAGTCAAAGGTACACAGTAGATCTGGTGTATATTTTGGAGGAAGTACCTGACCTACGCTTGCAAATCTGTTAGAATTTCTTGGACACTTTTCAAGGATCCACAACAGGTCTTGTTGTATTTCGTTAAGAGTCAAAGATGAAGCAATAAATGGATGGTTATAACGGGTTGGTTGACCAGTTTAACTAGTACAGATAATTTACATTTAAAACTAATTAGGGAAGATCCTGAATCCGGAAATTCAAAAAATTATGAAACTTTGGGAATGTGTAAATCACCTATAGATACGTAATATATTTTTTCTGCGGAAAAAAACACTGAGTGGGTAAAAAAATTGGAAATGAAAATTTTTGCATTCTGTCGATGTGCTTAACTCGCTAACGGTAAGAGATAGAGAAAAATTTTAAAACATGTTTGTTTCAAAGAGTTTTATTAAACATACAAGAAAAGAAGGTATATTTTTCTGTTCACAGGCAAACATCTTTGGGATTAATAATAGGCAATAGAGATTGGTTGATAGCATAACAGATCTGTAATTGTAGTATTGGATTAAATTTAGAAGCTAACAATAAATTAATAACTAAATTGTAAATTATTTTGCATTAAAGTTCACAATAACATACCAGCATTATCCTATCGATTTTATTATACGTAAAATATTTACCAATATAATTGTTGTTTATATAAACATAGAATGGATTATTCTGCATGGTGATGAAACTCCTTAAAGAAATGGTCAAAGCATAGGAATTTGTTCCACCATGCACATCGTACGATGGCATGGCTGCCACATATGGAACAACGAGGAGGATGCACAAAATCTTGGTGTGTGAAAGCAAAAGTTACTGAATTTTCAAATTTATGCGGTCTTTGGTCAACGGATCAGCTTTTATACCAAGCGCAAGCAAATAGGTCGTAATATTTTGGCAGCGAAAGTTGATTATGAATAAGAGATTGTAATTTTGTAATACTATTGCGTCCATGTAACACAATGTACATGAAGAGATTGTATCATTGATGTAGTTTTCTTCGGGATCGTTAAAATATTCACATGTTTGTTGGACGGTATGCTGGTTTGTAATGTAGCAGGACAGTGACCGGTCCAAGAGTCCAATAACAAAATGCTGTGAGTTCCCACATTTGGTAAATACACATCGGTTAACCACTGCTGAAATAGTTCTTTTGTTAACTTTTCAGATGTAGATGCTGTTAAATGAACATTCCACGGTCGAAACAAAGACTAATACACCCGGACCGAAATTACCATTTTGCTTTTCTAGGACAATGAACAGAGATAACAGTGGTTTTCCGGAAACTGATTTTGCTAGTAGTATGGTATAACTATGTGTAGTTCCGGATATAGACTGCGCAGCTGCTGTAAGAGTTTTTGTTCCTGCACAGCTAAAGTACGGCCGAAATGTAGCTCTAGATTAAACCCGCTCTCATCGGCATTGAATGTCTCATCTATCCCGACCTGCCTGTATGATCTTTTGTACCATTAACGAAAGTTGAAGCGATTTCCTTCAGATGCTCGGCGTCTGTACTATATGATCAGGTAAATTTATTTATTTTTCTTGAAACTATTTTGTAAGCTCTCTTAAAATCCTAAACCCAGTGCCATGACGCTTTAAAATTCTCTAAATCAACGTCTGTGGAAGCTTGTAATGCCCATCGCTGGACATCCAATTCATGAATAATGGCACCTGGATCAATATTTACAGATCCATTATATACGAATTGAGAAATTTTAAACAACTTTTCTCGTTGCGCAATACCTCTGTTTATTGGCTTTTCCTAACTAGAAAGAAAAATAATCTAATAATACTACAGAATAATAGAAGTTGGAATAGATCGTTGCTATTTCACAATATTACCTCACAATTTGCCTGTGCAATTGCTGCGAAAGTTTCGCTAGACGGTATTCAACGCAAGTCGTCTTTTCTTCCCACTTTTTCAATACGTAACAGCGTTGGTTTTATATTCTAGAGTTACAATACCCCCTTCTTCTGATGTAGACTCTTTTCCTTTGCTTCTTCCCTAGTGGACGCATATACCTTATCTACAAATTCTAGGGAATGTGGTCTGTGCGGTTGCAAAAATTCTAGAGTTGTATCAGTTTCCAGTGAAAATGATGCTTCTCTTCGAGCATCCAGAAGGATATTTTTTATTATGTCGTAAACAAATTACATTTCTAATACGTATGGCGACCACTTTCAACACTACATGTCTGCTATATAACCAACCAATAACTATTGCTAATTTCAAGTTTGATGAGTTATATGTAATTACTTGCTTATCTCATTCAGCCTATTTTCTTTACAAAAACATGTATAATATTTACTGCTCTCTGTAGCTTCCTTCGATAACGTACAACATTTAGACGAGAAACAATCTAATTTAATGAACAAAATACAGTAAATATTTTTCTTCCTGTCTGCTTGATAAACTTTTTCCAAACAAACAATTTCTGATTTAAAACTTTTTCTCTATCTCCTACCGTTAGCGAGTTATGCGCATCAGCAGAATATCAAATTTTTCATTTCCGAAATTGTTTTTTCACCCACTTAGATTGTTTTCCATAGAAAAAAGAATTGCGTAGTACATACCTATATGTGATCTACATATTGCCAAAGTTTCATAATTTTTTGAATTTTCGGGTTCGAGATCGTCCCTTGTAAGCCAGTTGGGAACATATACATATATGATCTTTACATATGCACGTCCATCAAAGGTTTATAGAATTTATTTCAACCTTTGTATGCTATATCTACTCGATTTTCACCGAAAGTATCATATCGTAAAACCGAAATTGATAGGTAATTTGATTTTCGAACTCTGAAGTGGAACCATGCATATTTCAATTACGACTTCAGTATGTGCGAATTGAAAAAAGGCATTGTTTAATTGCGACTAGGGTCCAGGTGAATTATTTCTGTTATAAACAAAATGAAAAAGTTGGCAAAATACAGCATAAAGCGTGAATTTTAACAGAGTGTGGTCGAACGGGTTAATAAAGTCAGCCGTCGCCATATTTATCTCTATCGTCGCTATCGAAAAGGCTTAAAATCGCGAACCGATCGCTACATGCAGTCAGCGGAGCATAACATGTGATTATGTGTTGCTTGCGAACGGTTAAAAACTGAAACGCGTCGTAGCGACGTTCTTTGTCGCGTCGGGCATCTCTCATTAGCGGAATAAGGACACAAAAGTCCCACGTAGAGAGGGGATGTCGGATTGACGACAGTAGTTCTCGGTTTTCCCACTGCGGCAGTGGTAATTAGGCCCTTTGAACTCGCGTCACAATCGCCCTAATCGCTAATCAAGTTACCTGCTGTCCCAATCAGACCTGGCAAATATTGGTCGGTTACTCTCGTAATGAATCGATTTTTATTCGCGTTGCTTTTGTTTTGACCGCTCTTCGCACGGGTTACTGCGATTTTCACCGCTGTTTTGCAATATTTAACGTCGCCCGTTGTTTTTGCCGAAAAACTACAGAACAAAAACTCAAATAATAAATGTTGTCCTAGTTGTATTTCTTTTGTTTCCACTATTTTGGTAGATATGTGCATATATGAATCGGATATTTTTGGATAATTTCTTAAACAAAATTGCATCGGCCTAGCTCTTAATTAATGATATAAAAACCATAAACTATAGCAAATTATATTTATAAATGTTGAGAAATATTTAACATAAAATAAAGATAATTATCTAGTGTTGTGTGTGTGTGAGTGTAATTTCTTTTATTCGATGATGGTTCTTCCTATGTCTGCTCTCTAGAATTCCTTCTTCGATGCAGCTCTATTTTCTATGGATTCTTTCCTCTCTTAATTTCTTTTTTTGGTATGGCTGTATTTTCAATGGTTTCTTCCCTTTTTTAAATTCTTTTTTCTCCGGTGTTGTGAGGTTCTTTTATTCACTGTTACTTCCTTTAAAACTCTTTTGGTCCAAAATATATTTTAAACTTTTTTGTTGACTTATCTATCTTGTCAACTTTCTTCGTCGTCAACCAAACAAACTTTTTATTTTTTTCCGGAAACCAGGACTACACTACATTATTTCTCTGTTGTCCAGATAACGAAAAGTTTAATTCAGCATGACTTCAGTTTATCCAAGGCGTAACGTTCTTATAGAAACCTGTATTCTTAACGTCCAGGTGTCCTTGGTTATTTATATCCAGTGCTCATTAGGAATTCATGTGATGTGATAGTGTTGAATTTATGTGTCTGAATGGTTACAATGCTTTTCTATCTTTTAATCGATGCCTTTTATAATAATTAATAATTTTATTTCTAGTTACATTTTTTTCTACCATTAAACGTCTCTGGCTGGAGTTAAAATAAGAAAACTAACACCCGTAGGGTAATAAAATGCTTAAAAGTTGGTGTGCGTGGTATGAAAAAGTATAAATAGAACCCAAAAATAAGCCGAATGTCATTTGAACATAAACATCGATAGCCCCAATATTTGCTGTGAATTTTGATATATTGAATTGTAATAAATGATAAATTTTGGTAATTAACTATTTGAGTATTATTATACTACAATATATTTCAGTAAATAAATCCTAGTAAAAAGAAAATTGATTATGAAGAAATATTTTTTGAAAATTCTGACTTGGGGTCTTAACCCGTCAGTACACAGGTCACGGTGTAAGCGACCGGGTTGATACTTTTTCTATTTTTCTTGAAAAATATAAGTGTAAACCAGGCTTGAAATTTTAGATATGCTATTCTACATTGTTTGTTGACCCTTTTCTGTAATTATAGTATCTATCTTTGTTTTCGTTTTGCAATACTACGCGTCACATTTGTGTTACTAGGCAACACGGTCATAAAGACCGGGTTCGTGCAATGCCGTGTGCGTCGTTTTCATGAGTATGAAGTTATGTTTTCAGTTAGGTTACAACATACAATTCCTTCGCATCTAGAGTTTCTTTCTAGTTTTCTGCGAGTTTTCCTAATCTTATCAGTAAGTATAGTATTTGGTCCGTTAATTTGTTGTATTTTGTCTATCCATGTATCTCATAAGTAAAAAGTAATGTATATATATAAATATATTTTTCATTTTGCTACAACATAACCTATATCTTGACAGGATGGCCGATTACGAAAGGGAACAAACCAAAATGAAATTTCAGAAGAGATCGACGAAAATGAAGAGGACTTTGTTGAAGAACTAGATCACTATAGTGATACAGAGCAGTCAGCAGACGAAGAAACGTTAGTAGATGATATCGTTTCTCCACATTACAATACAAGTGAAAGCCCTTCTTCTCTTGGGTCTCGTCAGCTAGACCCTAACGCTAGTGCTATATTTGTCTTTCATCCAAATTTGCATTACGTTGGTAAAGATGCCAGAACACAATGGAACAAATTTCCAACTACTGACAAAAAGAAAACTAATAGTCATAATGTTTTCAAAGGAAAAATTGGTCCACAGGGCATTGCAAAGGATGCGAAGAGTGTCTTGGACACATGGCAAATGTTTTTTCCAGATGTCTTTATCCAAAAATTTGTTGATTATACAAACATTTACATTCAAAAAGAAAGGAATAACTATGCGGACCAAGCACAAGCAGCCAATACAGCTGTAACTGAAATGAAAGCTGTCTTTGGGTTATTATACCTAGCAGGTGTCATGAAATCTTCGCACTTGAATTTGAGGGATCTATGGCAAAGAGATGGAACTGGAGTGGAGTACTTTCCTTTAGTAATAGGATTGAATCGCTTTAGATTTATTTTACATTGTCTTCGGTTTGACGATTTCAACAGCCGTGAAGAGCGAAACGCTATTGACAAATTGTCAGCAATAAGAGAAGTACTAGAACATTTTATTGATAGTTGTAAAAGCATTACTCCCCGGGGGTTTATGTAACGATTAACGAAATGTTAGAATCATTCAGAGGCAGGTGCCGATTTCGGCAATAAATACCGAATAAATCCGCAAAATACGGACTGAAAATTTTAGCGGTAGTAGATTCCAAATCTTTCTATACATATAATTTAGAAGTTTATGCTGGAACACAAAATCATGGACCTTACAAGGTTGACAACAGCCCTAGCGCTCTCGTAAAGAGATTAATTGAACCAATATCAGGTGCGAGTAGGAATGTGACCTGTGATAATTGGTTCACTTCGATTCCTTTAGCCCTTGATTTACTCAAAGATCAGAAACTGGCTTTGGTAGGCAGAGTTCGCAAAAATAAAGGGAAGATCCCCCATTATTTGTTCAGAACATGAAGGAAAGAAAAGTAAATTCTAGCATCTTTGCATTCAGAGAAAATATGACTCTAGTTTCATACAAACCTAGAAAAGATAAATTGGTGTTGTTATTATCAACTTTACACCATTGGGACAGCATTGACTACTCTACCGGCGACGCTTGCACACCCGAAATAATAACATTCTATAATTCAACAAAGGGAGGTGTTGATGTGGTTGATGAACTGAAGGTAAACTATTCGGTATCCCGAACAAGTAGAAGATGGCCTCGAACATTATTCTTTTCCTTTCTGAACATTGGTGCAGTAAATAGTTACATTCTATACAAGGAAAATAATAAAAGCGACATTAAACGCAGCAAACTCAATCAAGAATATTGCTAAAGAATTAACACGAGAACAACTACAAGAAACACTGAATAACACTAAACTTAAAAGATCTACTAGATTTAGAATAAGAGAGATTTTGGAAATGGAAGAAATCAATGAACCAAGAATGGTTGGAACTACAGGAAGATGTTACATGTGTGATTGGAAGAAAAATAGGAAAATTGCAAACCAATGGATACAATGCAGTCTACACGTGTGCAGAGAACACACAAATATTTTGTGTTCCAATTGTGCAGAGGGTGGTATTTATGAAGAAAATTATTTTAACCCCTTATTCTGAGTATTCAATCAATGTTTCGAATTGCAAGATGTTACTTTTATTAGGGTTAGTTGTTTTTTTAATACTCTTTTATATTTCTTATACTGTAGTATTATACGATTTAAACACAAATATACCAGTATTCATTAAAAACGCCAAACTATCACAAATGACTGTGAGTAAAACGTCTCTTTAAACTTGCGCATATAATAATTTCTCTGTATTGATGTAAATCATGAATCCGGTCGTACTTTTTAAATTTTGTTTAATTATTCCAAACTCCCGATCACAGAGGAGAAACAAATGTCCACCAATCAAAAAACGGTTCAATCTTTTTAACATCGGGCAACACAGTGTTTTTATATTGACCCGAACAATTATCCGAAAATAGACGCAGTTCTGTGATATTTTCTGGTAAATAGTTTTCCATAAAATTCATCAAGAACGAGCAGACTACGTTTGGGCTCTTGGCTGCTGTATTTTCGGAATAAACATAAAAGCACGACATATCTGCGTCAAGTAAAACAAATCTTGCACTGGTATATTGAGCAGTTGCAGATTCTGCATGTAATTAAAGGTCAATGCTTCTAAGTCATCACACTGCTTACACTCTTCTGTTGCAGTGGGTAAAAAGTCGGCATTTTTTAGCTCGTGTTTGGTGTACCTACCATTTTTTCAACAATCGCAACTTCCTTTCCAGATTCCCCTCACGTAGCGCTCTTCATTTTTAATGCGTAGTCGTCACACTTGTTACATATATGTACATGTGGCCGCCCGAAGTGTAGGTTAAAATTCTCATGAAAGAATTTCAAATAATAGTGGTACGTAACTTTCACCCTGGGATGCTTTGTACGGAAAATGTCATACATTATCTTCACATTTAAGCGAATGTCAATATATTAGTACTCATTTTCAGAATAATGAAAGTGTTTCATAGGAAACAAGCTATTGTGGATGCTTATTAAATTCCTGACATCATCTGAAATGGTATTTCCCTTTGGATGCTTTCCTCGTTTGTCTCGAGTGATTTCGCGTTTTAGCAATAACTTCTTAATCCGTTTCACTCGATCTATTGATATAGCATGCACACTGTAAAATGTACTTCTGCACACTTTAACCTTTTTGGATCCTTCTCTAAGGTAATGCCAATACGATCTTTTCCTCCAACTTTAAGGTTTCGTTTCTGCTAAATATTTCTCGCTTCTATTAGACCCTGAAGGTATATGTCTTGTGCGTCTTTCATACTGAATCTACTAAAATGTTCAAACATTCTTTTGATCATATTCTCGTCAATATTTCTGCTGTATTTTAAAGGACACCTACAAATTTTGAAATAGTTTGTGAAACAAGATTAAGGTCTATAATTACCCGCAGATGATGCCACCCATTGTTTCTGCTTAAATATTTTTCATTTGGTAATTACTATACACCATCCCTTTTATCCTGGCCATAGGCACACCATTTCGTTTGTAAATTGAGTCATTTCGAACTACTTTATGACGTTTTTATTAAAACCTATTGGTCCTTCTTCGTTTTCCGCCATTGCACCAACCATACAACTAACACTAGTTTTAAGATTAGAGTCATTTGTTTCCATTTTAAGTAACCCCTCCCCCTCCTCCAGTCATTGACTTAGGGTGTTTTAGCGTCACATATTGAATTGCTCACAACCATTTTTCTTACTTGCGCTAGGTTTAGTTAGGGGATTTTGCACCAATCAATATGACCAGTTCAATTATGGTAATGCATTAGGTGCTATCTTAAATTATTAAACAAAAATTCAATGTTCATGGATAAATCATAAAATTTGGAACTACAAGTAAACTTTGCTTATAGGGCAGAACCAATTTTGAATTACGATACTTGGGAAACGAAAATGGTTGCAACGCTCTGTTGTACAGTTTAGGATATTTTGAATTGTTCAAAAAGTTATTGTATATACTATTTCTAAATTTCCAAGATTTATAAGAAATAAAAGTACGAATACATCGTCCATTTTGTGAGACTGCCTTTTCCGCCCTTCAGGCAATTTTATAAGTTGGCAACCAAATAGGCCTTCATCTTTCTTACCAAAATTCAATTTTGTTGTAATACTTGCTCAGCTATCGCTGAATTGTAGGAATTGCGACTGGGCTTCGTCTTTACGTCGACCTTTTTCTATCCTACACAGTGTGCTTGAACTCCCGCTTGACGTGTCCAGTCACTGTTACTTCTCTTAACATTTCGTCCCATATTTATTGAACGAATTCACTTTACATTTCAATAATTAGACTGTTCGAATCCGAGACTAAAACTATCAAAAAAAAAAGTGTTTCCAATAATGATACTGTTTCTAAACTACATATATGTCCACTGACGCAGTTACTACATTGTAATATTTCCACTATTGCTAAAATCGGTATACAAAGCTAAATGGGAAAAGGTTTGACCTTAATTTTTCAATTTAGCACAGACGTCTGGAATCGACCACTCCGCTTTTATTATCATAGATGTCAACGCAAAATAAATATTTGGGGATAGATGATAATAAATCTCATTACATTTTTGTGGTTGAATTCACCCGTGACATTAGAGGGTTCCGAACACAAAATATTTAAAAGTAAGGTAAGGTAGAAAAGTGCCAAGTGGGCATGGGAATATGTTCGATTTGCAGACTATGCCGGCATGAAAACCATCATATCAAATTCACTTTCAATGGCAATACACATTTTAATCCCCATAATACTAACTTTTTCTTAAATAGATATCTCCAATATAAAAACTAAAAAATTTTGATATTTTCCACTTTATATATAGTCATAGTACATAAAAGCCAATACCTAAATGTATTTCTGCAACACCTTGGAAACGTACGTCTTCACGTCGCACCTCGGTATTTGTTCTGTGAAGGTGATTTTATGTATTTTCAATAGATTTTCTTTCGGTTGCAAGCAAAAGTGTATTATGACTTCAACACTGTGCATCGAAGTGATTTATTAATGTCTTTGAATCCGTTTTCTTAGAGAGCTTATGTGGCGTGTACTTGGCTAGTGTGAATGCCTCCGATTTCATTCATACTTCGTGAGAATTCCTCACAATGCAACTTTTACAAAGCGGAAAAGAACAGCAGGATATCGGCCGAAGACGTAACAATTCAATTATGGAATTTACTCACTTACTAACATAACGTGTATCTAGATAGTTTAAGCTGGTACAGCAAGCGTAATCAGTACTTATTTTATATTATTCCTTACTGTAATAAGGATAGACCTCAAAACATAATCTAGTGAATTAATTAGTTATCTTGAATTGTATTGGACATTCTTTCAATCCTCCAGTCAATACAGCCAAGGCTACAGGGACATTCAAGGTAAGTGGTGGATGAGCCATTAATTGTCAGGTCATTGTTTTCATATAAGGTACAAACTGCATAGGATATAGCTTATTTAAACTAAAATATCAATAATATCCAGAACCATTTTGTATTACTTTAATTGTATTTAATAGTAAATGAAATTCACCTCTTTTAAATTGCAGACCTCTTTGCAGACAGCATATGTCGCTAAATGTTAACACCATCACCTATGTATATATGTTATGGTACCCTAAAGGATAAAAGCCCTTAATTTCCGGAGCAGATCTAAGAATAATTTTCAAAGGCCCTACATACTGTTTCCAATAATATTTCACGTAGCTGTGGATAAGGATCTAAACATACATTTCAATTATCGTACGGTTTCAAAGCAATGGTACCGGTCCAGAAATAAATTTTCACATGCGTCAAGCGAAGGGTTGGACGTCGGCTTTACATCTTAATTCAAACAGTTGCCGACATGATGAATAAGAATGGGCAAAGGAGAGACCGCAGTAAAAATTATAATGCGTGACATATCCTGTTACAGAGCGGTTTGTGCAAACTTTGTTGAAGCCATTAGGGAAGAAAGATGCATTGAATGTGTGCGATGAAGGGTTCTGATTGTGAATCCTGTAACAATTTCGGGTTATGGCAGGTACAACTTCATGTTTATTTAATAAGGTAAACAAAGTAAGATTATTTTATTCTTTTTTATAGTCAGTGCCTCTGGACCACATGGAAACGTAGTAGTCCTTTCGTGTCGAACGCATTTTGTATTGGAGGTTTTATAAATTTGTTTATATTATTAAATTCTAACGTTTATTATTGGGCAGTTTTTGTTAATAAATATTGGTAATTGTTAGGACCATTTTCTTAAATTGCACTTTGTATAGGATCTTATTTAAATAGATGCAAAACCCTTACCGTTTATTTTTCGTCACGTGTATTACTCATATTCTCGTAATACTTCTCCAACGTATTAAACATTTTCTAACCAATCCATCATCCCCGTTCAAATTTCGCCGCAGTCATCCAGTTTCGAGTATAAAGTGAAATTAATAAAATCGATAATTCCGGTCTTACAATAGCGAGTATTTTGCTTTGATAAGAGGAAACCCGACGAGATCAAGGGTAGGAACCCTAACTTATGCATGTAAGGGTGTTGTTGCATTATCAAGGACGTCACAGGATATTAGAGGGTGAGATATGATTGAGGGGGCGAAAGCCCTACTGTGGGGCACACGATCATGGTCACCCGATGCGTCTCTAGACCAAGCTGACGCCGATGGCTACGACTTCATAATTTAAACGTCGGTGAAGCGGTTTAACTACAGATTATCCGATTGAAAGATTTTGTTTAAAACTGTAAAACGGAATGGAAAACTGTAGGACCAGTGTTTCTTACATTAACTGAAAAGGAAGTTGAATTATGCTAATCTGTTCAAGTTTTAACTTAAAAATGAATATACTGTAAATGTATAAATAGGTATACATTATTATCGGACTACTTTGAATAAAAAGTCGTCTCCTATTACTGGAAAGGGGAACTGTGGTCACTAACTGTTGTTCTTGTGACACTCGACAGCTCACAATTTGTTCTTCGTATTTAATTGCCAGAAGTAATTCTAAAATGGTTTGGATATAAAATTTAGAAAATTTTGCAAATCGAGTCACCAGTTATCGATATATATCTCTATTGTGAACTGTATTGGGATTAGCTAGTGCACAATGAAAGATAATCACTGTGTTTGTGTCTAAGGTACTATTTTCTTAAACTTCAGCTAGCTCTAAGATCTAATATGGAAGACTACTATAATACCTCTAATATTACTACGAGGGCGAATCAAATATTAACCGGACTTTTCTTTTTGACGTTACCTAGGTGAAGTTAGTAACATGACGTCTTGATATATGTTGGGCAGGGATGATTAGGCTCGCCAAAACATATTGACTGTTAGCAGCATCATGTTTGAGCAAGAGGTCCACACTTATGTTGAGCAAACGGTCGTGGCGTGTGTGAAAGACTTTTGACACGCTATCGAACAGAAGGGGATGATTTCCTGAGGGACATTGTCACCTGTGATGAGACGTTGGTGCATCGTTGCAGCCCGAAGTCTAAGCAGACAAGCATGGAGTGGCAAAAACTTGGAGAAGCAGCACTTCGGAAAGCCAAGACTCGTCTTTGTGCTGGAGAAGTTCTTGCAACAGTTTTTGGGATTGCAGAGGCATATTGCTTGTTGATTTTTTCCCATGAACGGCGTACAGTTAATGCTGTGTACTACTGTTAACTGCTTGATGAAGTGAAACTGAACTATCGGCGGAAAAGGCGAGACATGCCAATTCGAAGTGCGATTCTGCTCCATTACAACGCTCGGCCACACACAGCTGCATAAACCCAAGTCAAAATGGACAAAATGGGCGGGGGCATGATTCTGACGACGACGAAAGTGTAGAAACGTTCGTGCGCAATTGGTTATAGATGCGACCAGATTCGTTCTTTGAGGAGATTATATAGAAAAATAAGGTGTATTCAAAATTTTATTTACTGTACCAATGGATGTTCTAAAACGAAAGTTCGGTTCGCCCTCGTAGTATATTTTAATTCTATACCTTTAGAACAAACATAAAGGGCAGAAGATTTACCATGTACCTAATAAAAGCGGGAATGTCATAGGATAGTGGTCCAGACTTATAATTTCTTGCCTTATTTCCTTTGGACTTTTCCAACAACCAGGAACATGATAACACATTTGCTGATGATTCCGGAACAGTTAGAAGTTACTTTAAACATAATCTGGACCATATTCAAAAATGAAGAACCAAGATTGATGAAACAGATTCTATCCAGGTAACCGTCAAACTAAGAAAAGGACAATGTCTACCAGTCTCAACGAATGGCACATAAGAATCAGTTAGCACAACAAAGAAATATTTAGCTATCCATTTAGATGGCAAGTCCAACTGACGGGAAAATGGTGTTTCGAAAGGGAAGAAAACAGGCACAGAATAAAACAAATCTATTGACTAATTAGAAGTCCGATTTACCTTCAGATTCATTAATTCGTGTTATATAGAGCAATCCTAAATTCCTTTAAATAAGAAATAGGTACAAATTTTTCAATGCAACCTCCATTCGAAATAGAATATCCATGAAGTCTAACAAACCTGGCCATCGGATCTCTTATGGAGAAAGACGCGAGCGTGAGTAGCCATAACAGCGTTAAACTGGTCGAGTCAAAATGTACTAGATCACCATTCTTGTGCGTAGTCCGCACACAAGTTATGAGATAGGTGAAGTTTAGTGGTTAGACAAGCCATACCAGAGAACTGTAGTGCAGTTACATATATATACTTTTTCCCTTAAAGTTGCAAGTTACTTATAAATCTCTTAGTGTGGGGAATTTTGTGGGGAAATGTGCTCACTATGCACTTCAACTGCTTGGAATAGAAGCCAACCAGCAGTAACAAGGGTTTTTGTTAAAGCTTATTACAGCTGCAGTACAATTTAGTATACACTCGAATCTGGCGTGGATCATCATATTATAAGCAACACGTCCTTCATTCGGAACCATTTTCTTTGGAATGGTGACAGTACCTGGAACGTGGTTGCTCGATCATCTTCCAGACATGCTTTGATTGAAATATGCATTTACCTTCTGGAACTAGATGGCATTATAAAGCTATAAAAGTTCAAGTTAGCAGTTAGAAAATGTATTCAGGAACGAGTTTTTACTACAACGATTACTTAACCTTCCTATACTCACGCATACGGTCTGTGAGACCGACTTATATAGTGTAGAATATACGTCTTTCTTTTTGACGTGAGTATAGGAAGGTTAATATACCTACATATATGTAAAACTTCTCCCTATAACTGTACATTCTGAATGAAACTCATTTCGTAAGACAATTGTATACATTTCGATCGTAAAATAAAATTTACTAAACAAGTTGGCACCACGCGTAAAAATAAACTTTTGAAACTGTGTTGTTTATCAAATCGGCATGTTTCCAAATTCCAGATTCTCATTAATAAAAAATATGGCTCAATGAAGCCGTGTAGATAAGTCAGGATAATTTAAACAAGAGCGTTTATTTAGAAATGAGTCAAAAATAACTGCGCACAGAAATGTAAATTCCTGTTTAAATTCTTTCCTTGCAACTAGTGAAGTTTGCGTCGTTTTCTAATGTACATAGTACCACACTGTACGTACACAGTACGTACACACAACTGAAGACACGTTTGTGTCTATTCTACTCACAAGGAAAACCACCGCACGAAACTGAAATAAATGTCCAATTATATTTTGTTATGTTCTACACGCTGTTACTTTGCACCTCTAAAGAGTGTGTAACAATACCGCTAAGAATTGTGATTTTTGAAAATATCAGCAGAGTGTATGGATAATCATTTCTGCCATGAAAATTGTTGTAGAGAAGTACTAGAAATGTTCTAATTTACCGCGTAAGAATATTTAGTCTGAATAAGAACTATCTATACTTCTTGGTCATATTATTAGAATAGGCATAAATACTAATCGAAATACTGAAATGAAAATGTAAAAAGTACAATGCTAATTTTGTTATCTAGAATAATATATATTCTCTCCACAACATTAATAACACGCGGTACAGATTACATTGTATTATATTTATAACACGGATATTTGATACGAGAATAATTCACTGATTCATGTACAAATTTTCTTCGCAGAATCTTTTGCTTTGATAGACTAACATTATGTCTCCTGTAAATGACAATTCTCTTTTTCCGAAGGATGTTCTTTGGCCACGATAAAGGCGTCAAGAGTTACAGTTTTGCCAAACTAAGGGACTGATTTAATCCCAGCGGACTACGAAACTTGATAAGTCGTCCCACACAAGTGAAATTGTACCAATTAATGCATCGCGCAATAATTCCTCAACTACTTCCCCAACAATAATGTCTGGGTGAGTTGTTCCTTGGTTTTGGTAATGGCCACCACAAAAGTCGACAATTCCTCACTGGTCCAATGTAGACACATCAGTCTCATGCACAAAGGGAAAGTGTAGCACGCACAGTAGCCGTGCACAAGAATCTCGACACAATGCACCAGCTGATCAAGGAGAGTCAACTCTCTTACTGGATCCCGTTTCTTTCATTTAAAGGGCGCAAAACGGTTCGTATCAATTGGTACCAAAATACTCTATAACGGTTCAATAATGAAAACGTTTATCCTATCATGTAGATGTGTTGAACTAAATCTATAAGTGTACAAAGTCAGATGCTGTAAAACTTAAATACACTGAGTATCTCAAGATTCACAAAAAGATGATCTGATGCTAATGTAAAATTTAATGATTACACTTTACAAAAATGCAAACTATTCAAATAGGGCATTATGGTCAATTATTAATAATCATAGAGCACATAGGAAGAATACTTTAACTCCAGATTTTGATCCAAATTTCGTGAATAACTACTTTGTTAATGTACCTAATGCGATTATTAAGGATATCATTGTAGCATCGAGGATATGGATGACTTACTTAAGCCTATAGACGTTGACTGTTTGTTTTGTTTCAGGCCCGTCCTTTTTAATGAGAGACGTGATATTATAAATTGATTAACTTCCAAGAACACCAGGAATTTTTATGGAATCTCATTGAATGTTGTAAAACATATAACAAACCTATTGATTGTATCGGTTACAAAACTAATCAACTTATTGATTAAAGAAGGTACTTACTTGGAAGCACTAAAAATAGCCCTTGTGATATCCATTCTTAAAAAGGAGTTTTTAGTTAGATACCCAGCTTGATACCAGAAACTGTTCTTCCTGGAAAAAAATTTTGCGACTACAACCTAAAGCTATCAGGGTTGTTGACCGATTGAGGTGCAGAGATGATTGCAAGGACTCGTTCTCTGGATTAAAGATATTGAGTTTTGCCTTGTCTATTTATACTTGAATACATATTGTATGTCCACCACAATTTACATAGTTTTATAAATCATAGTGATGTGTACGATCATTATACTACAAACTAGCCTAAAGTCTGCAGATTAACAAAATCCCAAAGACTTTATTACTGTTAAATTTTATAACATGTTAGTTACCATTGAGAACATGTGTGAAAAATACCTCACCATTAGAGCATTCTATACATATGGTGAGTTTCTTGACCACGACCTGTCGGACACTGATTTTGCTTTGTGTATTTACCATTTAGCTTGTGTTGTTATGTTTTAGTTTATTTATTCTTATTAAATCTTACGTGTTTCGTTATTTAAACATAAGTAATAACAGAAATTTAGTCACAGTTCTTAAACGCAAAATTGTAATGTCTTTTGTATGTGTAACAATTTGACTTCATTTTTGTTCTGAGAAAACTGTACATATGTAAATACATTACTGTACGGAGCACCAAATATATATTATCATTATTACTGTTATTATTATTATCATGAGTGGCGGCGAATCATGGATCCCTTCCTATGAACTCAGAAATAAATGACAATCCGCGATTCCAGTGTTTCATAATGAAAAGGATCCGGCAAAAGTTATGCATTCCTATAGTATTTCGAAGAAAGCAGCGATGTTTGTCTTAAAGGTAGGGGTTCTATGGCTACAATTACTTTGATCCAGCAACGGTTAATACCGAGTTATGTACCACCATTTACTTGACAAACAATTGAATTGTTAGTGTAGTAAAACAATAGGCTATTCTTCTAATTAAAGATTGGAATAGCTGCTTTAATATTCAGTCTGAATGAATGCAAAAGTGTTTTAATGTTTGTGGTAGATACTACTACTACTCGTCCAAGCTTATTATTTTTACGAAAATGAGCGATCCTTAGAAATGTCCGTCGCAAATTTCGCAACCGACCAAATCAGTGACAACACGAAAGTTAGTTAAAGAAGAATTGAAGGAACTGATTCTGTTCTTGGTCTACTAAGGTAGGGAGGACAAGAACTGCGCGATCATATAAAAATATTGCTGTTGTGCGTGAATACATGACTGGTGAGTCATTAACATTAATTTGACATCGCTCCCAGCAACCTACTCACTCAAGTTTGTGGCAAAGTATGAACAAAGATTTGCATTCTCCTCCATACAAAGTTCAGTTAACACAAGAGCTGCCAGAGGGATATCATTTGCAATGCTACTGAGACGTTGGAACATCGATAAATAGATGTATTGTTTTCCCCAAAAAATCATCGGTAGTGATGAGGCAACCGCAGTTTACATTGGATGGACATTCAACATGCATAATTACCTGAAAGAAGACCCTCAAATTATTCAATAACTATCACTGCTTTCAAAAAAGGTAGCATTTCGTGTGGGTTTCAGGTCCAGGTAATTATCGAAACTTAATTCTTTGAGGCTGATATTGATGATGCGGTTACCGTCAGTGCTTCCGACCTTCTATGAGTAGGAACTGATATTTCTGATTATTTTTAGCAAGATGATGCCACACAATACGTAAAAATATCGTTTTATTGCATTCTAGATCTAATGTCTACTTAGTTTCAAGAAATGGTGACATTATTGATCTCTCAAAGTCATCATTCTGGAAGACCATTTTGTTTTAGGGCAATTTAAAAGTAAAGTTTACAGCAAAATCCCACACACAATTAGAAACCTCGAGGATAACATTCGAGGCAATATTACTGAAATAAACACCATTGTTTTTGAACATGCAATCAAAACTTACCATTTTAGGATCAACGCTTGTAACCGTAGTCGCCATAATCACTAGCACGATATCGTCTCCATATATAATTGCCAGAAATCATACTAGATAGAGGACTATGTATTTTTGAGAGCAAGAATAATAATTCGGATAATTCTAAGACGACCTACTAAATTAAGTCCTTTTTGGTAGCTCTCAGAAAATGCTGTACAATAACCTGCAAACCCAGCACAATTTATATCTGTTACATAATTATCTCGAAGGAAATTTCGCTTTATTAATCATAGACTGCAATGGTATTGTGCGGTAATAATCTGTACGGAGCGGTCAAAATTTTACCTTATCTGCTAATATTTAAAAGTAAACAGTCCCTTTCTAAACCCACCAGATTTATAACAGTGCTCTATAGGTTCACATCGGGTACGGATGTTCTTCAATGAAAATTGTTGTAAACAACCAATCTTTTTACGAATGGACCATCTTCGTTAAGTTCCATAGGCAAATGGCAAGTACTAGTGCGATGTAATAGGTACATCTCTTGAGCACGTGAAATATCCATCCTATCCTCACGTGCTACGCTATGGTTAACGAAGTAAATTATTGATTTGGGTTGGTTGCCATCAACTTCAACTGTACGATCTAATTGCTGTTCATCTTTGAGTGGAAATCGCGAATTTACGATGGGAAAATATTTACTGATGGGAAATATGATTCTGATTTTTCAGTTTTTAACCAGCGCAAAAGAATTATGATTCGATACACTGGAATAACACATTCGGTGCTTACGCCATTAATTAACTAAGTGATTAAAATTAGAAGGATAAGATGACCATGAATGGCGGAGCAAAGAGCTACGAAGTAAGTAGTGATGCATACCAATACACAAAGTATAGTAATCACGGTAAATTGAGAAAAAGATAATGGAAAGAAGCAGTGAGATTGGAAACGAAAGGAAGTTCTAAACAAACAGAAAATATATCGATGAAAATTATTGTAATATTTGTTATACTCAATTGTTGTTGTAAGACTCTTTTGTATTATCTGTGTTATAATTATGAATAAGTACATATATAACATTGTTAGAGTGGTAATGATATTGTTCTGAAATAAGTTATTAAAATCTTTAGCCATATTTATCATTTCTATAACATAAATTTATATTCCTTTCCTTTTATTCTGCGTCTGTGTTATTGAAGTATAAAGTCGGTGGATGTAAAAATAAAATCGATAAAATCAAAGCGCTTATAATTCTTTTTATCTTCGGCAGTAACACAAATACGTGCAACATACGCACTGCTATTCTGTTCGTTCGGAAATACTATAAACGAAAACGATAGGAGAGAGGGTAGGTTATTCGTAGCAAGTATGCCTTAAAATCTAGTTGCACCCCTCGCACATTGTGAGTCACCCCGTGGGACAGCGGATTTAGGGCGCGTGGACGGTTGCCCCCAGGCTCTGGGCTTGGACCTGGCCGCAACGTTCCCACTGAGCAACCACTCCGGCCAAGAGAAACCCTAGGAAAAGTGTGCACGCATACGTGTGAGTGTGTCTGTGTGTGTAAGGGGTTTGTGTCTCTCTCCTCTCGGTACAATGCATAATAGGGATGCAGCCCCGCTTCCGATCATTGAACGGCTACCGCCGGCGTTCACTGCTCTCTTTCGTGACAATATGATTTAGACTAATTTCATTTCCGATATTTTGTTTGCTTTCTCGGTTTAAGAATATCCTACGATTTGTAATCTAGCATCTTTAACTTAATAAGTTGTAAGTAGCAACTATTTTTTCTGTTTCACATCTATTAAGTAAATCTTTATATCAATTAAATGCAAAAATGTATATTGGTTGAATTGAATGTTTCTGTAAACTTCGAAGCTGCTTTATAGGTTTTCATATCTTCACTCCTTATTGTTATTTTATTATAGAAGATAAACACGTTTGAGGCTAAAAATACCGAACAGTAATATGATTAGCGCTTCGCAGATGCAAATAACTCAACAGTAGATTATTTATTGATTTCATACATTATATTGCAGAGACCTGATAATATGTTTTTCGCATATCGATAACTATCAACGGTACAATTGAACGCTGTAACACATTGACTGCTATGGCTATCATATTTAATAGCCAGTGATGTTTCCGTTGAAGCTTTGGCTATCAAATATGATAGCCATAATGTATTCATATATAAAGCCATAACTATCAAAAATTTATCAATTAGACGCAGATCTTGTAGAAGTTTGACTGCTCCCCCTTCCCCCTCCACGATGTGCTCGAGTATGATAGCCATGATCTTTTTTTCATAACAAGACAAAAATTCATCACTACCATTCAAAATTTAGCCAGATTAAAAAAACTCTTTTACTTAAATTTAATGTTGAATACTAGGTATTAGGAGAAAGAAAGATGGTGCCTCCCGGTGAACATTAGCAAAATTGTTTGGTTAGTCAATGTGTTAAGATCTACATGAATTAGAGGAAATAAAAACGTTTAGCACTAATTTAATTCTACCTATTTAGAATATTCTGGCTTCTTTTCCAGATATTTCGAATATTTTAGCATATTTGAAATTATTCGACATATTTTTCCGTTTAAAAATCGCATTATTTTTATAAAAAATATAGTAGACCATTTTCTGGGAAATTCACATTGTACGATTACCAATGTTTCCTCAAATATGATAAAATAAATATTACTTAAATAGATATTAATGCTATTTCCAAGAAATTTGTTTCCATATTCCTATGAAATTGTTAATTCTTTTTAAACTGCCAAACGAAATATCATATTCAATACGGGAGAGGAAAGATTATTTTATTACGGTTTCTAAGAATAAAAATCGGAAATTAAACGAATAAAGGTGAATTCTGATTGGTTACAAATAATTAGGAAGGGGGTGTATACGTTTCACTATTTATCATTTAAACATTTTTATAATTTACAAATACCGGATAAAGTGAAGTGTTGCCGTGTCTTATCCAAAAAGCCCAAAGCGAAAAGCGATTTAGTAGCCTCCTGGATCAAGACCGTTTCAGATATACTTTTGAACGAAGAAAAAGTATTCTGCAAAGCGTGCGGTAAAATAGTAAGGTGATAATTTTACGAAGCAATCTTATTTTATTTATTTAATCCAGAGTACATGTTTATTTTGCAAATTCTGGTCTGCTTCTAGTTTGGTCACTTTCTTGTCTTATATCTAAAAGGGTGTATAGAAAATGTATACACCCTTTTAGATATAAGACAAGAAAGTGACCATATTTTTCTTGTTTTATAGATTCCATGTGAGAAAAATCCTAAATTACCCAACATCTCTCAACTGACCTTCATAAACGAAAGTTAGAAAAAATGAGGCAATCACAATTAGTGCAAATGTCTGTAGGTCAGTCACTAGCAGGTTAATCTTCATTTCAAAAAAATCAGAGTGAACAATAAGTATTTAATTCGGAATTAACTTTGCTTTCTGTATATATTCCACATTAACCTAAATTTTAAAATGTTTTTGGAAAAGCATTGCAGAAATACTGTACCTGACGAAAGTATTTTAAGGAAAAATTATGTTACAAATTTACAGTTTTATATATTTTATAATAGATGAAACCACAAGTACTTGTGGGCGCTATATGGCACACTTATTTAATAGGTTGTTGAAATAACAACACTCCTGGTAAATCCTATTTGATTTCGTCTAAACATATTGAAAAGACCAACCATGTAACAATGGTTAGGTTTATTAATAAAACTTTCACTAATGTTTTCCTCCCCGATATTGTTCCAACTAATAAAATTGTGTTCATGTTTCCGATGCTGTGTCATACATGGTCAAAGCTGGTCAACAACTTAAAGTTTTGTATTGCAATTTAATTCACGTGACGTGTTTAACACACGGTTGAAATAGAGTGGCGGAAAATATTAGAAATTCATTTCCTATAGTTAATAGTTTAATTAGTAACGTAAAGCAAATATTTCTAAGATCTCCTCTGAGAGTGTTACAGAGAAGAATTACCTAATACTCCTTTGCCAGCAGAACCAATAATCACAAGATGGGGAACATGGTTAAAAGCTACCAGTTTTTATGCAGAAAACTTCGTCCTTATTAAGGAAGTTATTTTAAGTTTTTAAGAGGAAAATGTTGGTGCAATTTCAAAGCGCGGATCAATTTTAGAAAATAATTCACTGCACCATGAACTTTGCTTCATTAAATCAAATTATGATTTTATTCATAAAACTGTTGTTATTCTTGAAACTGAATCACTCCAATTACACGAGTCTCTTTATTTGATTGATGAATGTAAGGGAATACTTCAGAAAGTTCTTGGAAAAATCGGACACTTAATAAATAAAAAATGTAATAATATTTTAAAAGTAAATAGCGATTTAAAGTTGTTGCAACAAGCAAATCAAATTCTGCGTGGCGATTTTGTTGAAATCGATTTAAATCCGGAAGTTGTTAATGTTTTAAAATATGCACCAATCACATTAGTTGACGTTGAACAAACTTTTTCAATGCGCAAATCGCTACTAACGGATAGGAGACACAATTCTTCTTCTTCTACTCGTTAATCCTTATGCCTTTCAGCGTCGGATTATTTTTGGATCTTACGATGATTTAATCCATTCTTTCCATCGTGTCCGGTCTGTACTAATTCTTCTCATTTCTGCTATGGTCTTCCCTCGCTTTCGTCCTAATTCGTTGATTCTGTCAATCCATTTTTTCCTTGGTCTTCCCTTTTTTCTTCTCCCGTTATTTTTGGCTTCTATTATTTTTTTTGTCAAACCCTTTTGCTCCATTCTAATTATGTGGCCGTACCAATTCAGTTGACATTTTTCAATTCTTTTTAGTATATCTTCTTGATTTATCATATTCCTTATCTGTTCGTTTTCTATTCTGTCCATTTTTGTTTTCCCCACGATCTTTCTCAAAAATTTCATTTCCATAGCTGTTATTTTGCTTTCGTGTTTTTGCTGTATTGTCCAGGACTCACTTGCGTACATTATTGTGGGGGCTACTACTGCATTGTATACTATCTGTTTGATCTTGGGTTCTATTTCTTTTTCCAAAGATGGTTTGATTCAGAGCATAGTATATGTTTGTGGCTTTCCGTCCTCTTTTTGCTATGTCTAGATCAATTTTTCCATCCTTCGATATAATAGTACCTAAATATTCGTATGCGTCGACAATTTCTTCTTGTTTATCGTTTATTTTAATTATTAGATTACTGGCTGGCTCTTTATTATTTATCACCATTAGTTTGCTTTTTTCTACGTTTATTTCCATCTTCATCTTTTCTATTTCTTCTGTCCATATTTTTGTTAATTTTTCCATTTTCACATAACTGTCAGCTATTAGTGCCAGATCATCGGCGTACAGTAATGCATCTACAGCTACAGGTTCCAGTCTGTTATATC
The DNA here is from genome assembly GCA_038088585.1 of Chrysina gloriosa. NCBI lineage: Eukaryota > Metazoa > Arthropoda > Insecta > Coleoptera > Scarabaeidae > Chrysina > Chrysina gloriosa. Next base: position 19,361,607 of record CM076092.1, read on the forward strand.
CTAACAGTGTCTTCACAGTTTCGGTGCGTTTCCTCGTATTTTGCAGAATTCTGTCCATTACTATAATAAATATTAATGGACTTAAGCTGTCTCCTTGTTTTATTCCCACTTGCATTTCAAAATCAGCTGATCTTTTTCCATTCACTTGTACTATCCCCCTAACCTGACAATATAGACTATTGATTATTTGGCGCATTTTTCTTGGAACCTCTAGTTTCTCTAGACAGATATCTATACTCCCTCTATCTACTGTATCGAAGGCTGCTCGCAAGTCTATGAAATTGAGGTACATCTCCTCCCCTGTCTCGATTTTACGTTCTACGATGTTTTTAATTATGTGGATATTATCGTTCGTTGGTTTCCCTTTTCTATAGGCTGCTTGTTCTTCTCCCAGTTTGTCTCCTACTAAATGTGTAAGTCGTTCCGCTATTATTTTGGTATAGACCTTAAAACATACTGTCGATAGGCATATTGCCCTATAGTTTTCGCACTGACTTTGATCGCCTTTCTTATATATGGGAATGATGAGGTTATTTTCCCAATCCGCAGGAATTGTGTTCGTTCGCCATGCCTTGCAAAATATGTCAAGCATCCAGTCCTTTCCCACCTGTCCGAGCCATTTTACCATTTCCGGTTCTATATTATCCGCACCGCAGGCTTTTCCTATTTTTATTCTTTTTAGGGCTTTCTCTGCCTCTTCCATATCTATCTTTTCAAGTTCTTCATTATATTCATTTCGTGTTCCTGATTCTGGCAATAAATCTGTATGATCTCCTGCATCTGTGAATTTTTTGTGAAGAATTCTTTCCATATTTCAAGTATATCTTCTGTTCTTGTTTTTAGTTCATTCGCGGTATTCCTAATTGGTTTTATTTCTTTCTTTTTCTCTCCATTCATTGATCTTATTAGGTTCCAAAATTTCCTGTTATTTGTTTTATATTCCTCATTAATATCATTTCCAAAATCTTCCCAGCTTTTCTTTTTCGCTTCTTTGATTCTCTTCTTAACTTCGTTTCTAATTTTAACATATTTTTCTTTGTATTGCTGTTCCTTTGTTAAAACGTATTTTCTCCACGCATCTTTTTTCTTTTGACTTCCTTTTGTATTTCCTTAGTCCACCATTTTGTTCTTTTCTGTTCTTTCCTGTATCTGATTTGACCACATACTTCTAGTGCAGAATTATAAATAATTTCCTTGAAAATTCTCCACGTCTCTTCTAGTGTCATTTCTTCCTGGCAATGTCTCTTTAGTAAATCATTCGTTTTCTGTTGGTATTCTGCTCTTTTCTTCTCGTTTCTTAATTTGCTGATTGCTATTTTATGATACTCAGCTATTTGTTGTTCTGTGTTAATTTGTTCTTGGAGTTCTGCCGTTAGCAATCTGTGTTGAGTTCCCATTTCAGCCTCTTTTTGTGTCTTTATGTTTCGTATATTAGTTTTCATACTTTGGGTATATACTATGTAGTCTATTATACTCTTCGCGTTTCTCTCTTCCGCGACAAAGGTGTATCTCTCTTCCAGTGGTTGCTCCCAGAAACCGTTCCCTATTAGGAGATCATTATGTATACAAAAATCAATCATTTTCCAACCATTTCCGTTTAACGTTTCTTCTCCATATGCTCCCAAGCAGCCCAGTCCCTTATTTGTATCATTACCCACTCTACCATTCCAGTCCCCCATTAATATTACTTTTGAGTTTGTCTCTCTTATTTCATCCAGCAGTTCCTGCAGTTTTTCATAGAACTCCTCCGTTGTACTTCCATCTGTTCCTTCTACTGGTGCATACATCTGTATGATGTCAACCGATTCCTTCTCCAATTCTATTCTCAAGCGCATCAACCTTGATGAGAGTGACTGATCTATAGTTACTCTTCTATCCAGTTCCTTTGTTAACAATATCCCTACTCCCTCTTTTTTCCTTTGATCCGGCCCCACTCCTGAATAGTACAGAAAATATTGACTTCCTACCCCTATTCTTCCTGCTCCGGCTTTCTTTGTTTCACTTATTCCCAGTATTTGAATTTGGTACTTGTTCATTTCTTCTGCTAGTTCGCATTCTTTTCCCGTTAGGAAGTTATGTTCCACGTTCCAACGCGTATCTTTCCATTTTCCGTGTTCAAAGCTGTGGTCGTCATCGTGTTAGCATTCCTCTCTGTCTCTACCTTGTTGTTCCTATTTCCCATCCTCACATCCATGTATTCTCGTGTTCAAGTTTGTTCTGTATCCGCTCTCATTGCCAGGTACGTCCTCTCTATTCCCTGCTCGTTCACGCCTTCTAGTTTTTCGATCTCTGTATCTGTATCAACTTATCCTGCTCTCTATCCAATCTCCATTCCTCATTCCCGATATACAACTTCCTGAACCCAATTTTTGTTTGTTTTCCGTTTTCCCTCTCAGTTTTAGCTGTAAACCTAATTTGTTCTTGTATCTTCCTGTCCCGCTTAGATAGATCATCGTTAATAAAAATCCTTCCTCCTATTTTTGTTCTTAATTTCTTTTTATTTTTCATTATCTCCACCTTATCCTCTGTCCTGTCTGATTGCACTAGACAGGTTTTTCACCTAATTTTATGACCTGTTTTATATGTACTCTTATCTGTAACTCTTTATCTATGAAATTTTCCATTGCGTTTTTTAGTTGTTCCCTATCTTCTGTATCTATTTTTCGACCCTGAATCACTACATTATTCCGTCTTTTCTCATTCTCTACTCGTTCCAATATGTCTTCCATATCCATCACTACCCCCTTAATGAATTTATTTTGACTTTTGAGTTCCGCATTTTCTTTCCTTAACTCTGACATTTCTTTTCTATATTCTCTCTGTTCAAAAGAGACACAATTCAACTATTAAAAATATTGAAAGACACCATGAAATGAAATGAAAGAAATGAAAGATTCCATGAAATGTAGATTATATTCAAACACTAAATTTCATTATTTTAACGAAAGAAAAAAATTATAGCCAATTCCTAGATCTTTAGAATGCAGTAACATGTGACACCGGTATAGGTTTGTTTCTCGTTGACAGAAGTTTGTAAGGATATGATTACAAAGGAGAGCATTACAGCCTTTCCTGCGTTAGCATCTATGTGACTTAAACCACCTCCGCCTGTTCAGTAACAGTCGTCCTCATGCAGCCAGAATTACCGCATGGTTCTACTGCTTCCATGATTTACTCGATCCTCAGATGTATCGCCCATGTATGAAATCTGATAGACACTCAACCAAATAATTTGCCTCATCCTTCAATCAATTTCCTTACTTTCTATTTGAGAAATCCCTTATTAGGCACTAAAATATTTACTACTACAGCTATGATTAACTGTCATTCGACGACATAATTTTACGTTAGCAAACGACAGAGAAAGATTTTTACCTTGGTGTATTTTGTATGAAAATAAGCCATCTAGTAATTTTGTACGCCAAAGAAATAACATTTAGTATCTACATTACTTAAATCATATTTTGTTATTATTTATTTACATTTAGAACTCTTTGGATATTTTTTAGCCTTTAATCCCCAGTATGTTTCTACTAATGTGAGAAAAGCTTGTAAAATAGTTGATATCTACTAGAAACAGGTAAAAAATATGTAATAGGCAAAGCTTGTGCGACATTTGGACTACTAAGGATGGAATTCAATGGCAAGTGCAAAGACAAGATTTCTTAACTTTCTACGACAAAGAAGTGGGCAAGCAGCAATCAGCAAGATGTACATATATAGCAAAACAGCTCTTCAAGACAATCATGACTCCAGAGTTGATTGATATCATATTACGAGAAACAAATCGAAAGGATAAAGGAATTTGGGAGGCTTATAATCGTCTTGTACCAAGGTTTCCTGATTCTTCCAAACGGCAACCACAATATGATGTATTTTTGGGCATTATGATTGTTACTGGTGTGCAAAGAAAAGACGATATGTAAAATGCTGCTAGAGGGCCTTTTATATGTTTTTTTATTACTTATTTACACAATATATATCCGGTATAAATTTGATGCAAAGATTTTCTTGGTTTGTGACGCATCTAAAAGAAGAAGTCTTAAAGAAAGGCTTATACACTCGAAGAATTTTGACTGCCAATAAATGTGCAGGTTGTGTATTTTAGGTATTTACTTACGTCACGGTTTTAACGTATGAGTAAAGACAACCTGTTCATTTGACTATCTTTTTCAAGTGCTGCCAGTAAAGAAAGAAGCACGATGTGCGCTTGTCTCAAATACAAAGATCCATGGACAAAAACTGATGACATAGGTGAAAACTCTAAATAGACAAAGTGTATATATAAATTGCGATCCACATACTTATCTTTTGAATAATCTCCACCACCCTTTTAGGTTGATGAAAGACAAAATGTAATTATCAATTTTCTTTTTCATTGAGCTAATAAAGGTGATCATGACTAAAATGAAAGAGTTGTCAATACTGGAGCTAACACAGATATTGTTTATAAAAATTCTATGAAACGTGCGAGAATATTGATTGATGAATGACTTTCCAATCTTCATACACAGGCGACACATCTAACTTGTAACATGTTATTATTATTAATTATTTCTCATATTCGTTAGTTCTAAACAAATTTTGAATAAATAACCTAGATACTTGCGTAAAAAGCAAACCAAACAGTCCACTTAAATAAGAAGTTCAGTAAAAGTATCTTTTCATTCTTCATTAAATTTTACGGTATTCTTAAAATATTTAATACCGATAAAATACACTTAATAGCGAAAAATTGTTACTTATTTTGGTATAAAAAAGGTGAACAGAAATAAATTATCTATCGGAAATTTAACTTTATGTGTTTCTTTCAAAACAACGAAAATGTACATACAACTTCCAGACCTTTCCGTAACACGAAAACATTCCAAAGGGAGTCGAAAATACAACAATGACCTTGAGTACGGACGCCATTCCAATGCCAAAATTGTCCTGTCGCGTGGACCAAAAATTTTACAGTGGGCTATAAATATAGAAAGTAGGACAGCTCTTTGTGTGTAGAGAATGTGCCATTTATAAAAGCAAAAGTTTATGATTCAAATTATACGTGTGTCAGCGGTTTACAAAACAGTTCTGAAAATGCTATATTGTTGACTTTGTAGTTCAATGCTACGCTCGATTCGATAAGGTTTTTAGCGTCTCTAGAGGTGACTTGTATTGAATTTCGGGTTTCAGTACATTCTCTTCAATGACGTCGTGTATTTCTGTAATTTGTCCTTAGTGATTTAATAGATTCGAATACTTTTGCGAAAGTATTTTCGATTGGTAGCCAGTTTTCGAATTTAAATAATACATAATCCTTTAATCGTGCAATGTGCAAATTTAAGAGGAGCTACACCACGATTGTCGCCGATATCTTATTTTAAGATATCTGCAGTCACGCATTCGGACGTTTAAGAAATAGTAATTTTTACTCAGAGGCAGCGAGAATGCCAACTTGCACATTGAATATACAAATAAATAGACATTAAATGAAACAAACTGAAATGTAATAGTATTTGGTATGCTTCTTACAATTGTCCTAAATATTTTGTAAGCTTTAATCACTTTCAAATTCGAATTTGTTAGTAAGTTGAAGTTTATGTGCAATCCAATGCACGTCATCAATATCAAATAAGGCTATGGCCCTTTTCATGTTTGACCGTTCGCACTGCAGGTTGAGATGTATATTTATTCTTTCTTGTCTATATTGTACTTATGTACCCATATCCATTTTGTAAAGCTTTTTGGTGATGAAGAGGTAAAATTAGTTAATTAATTGATTTCTTAATTAATTTGTTGCTGCAGTATTAACCGTCCCCGCCGACGGGAGATTTTAGAGATAAGGATGAAACTATAGCTTTCAGGAACCTTACAACGAAATGACAGTTGTTTGCAGATGCAATTTTAATAGTTGTTCATGGATAGGGTGCCCAAATACCTTTCGTCCAAAATCAGCACATTTTAAAAAAATAGTACTTTTCAAAATAACGTTTATTACTACAATAAATCATCAAATTTAGACGTATTTACTCTTAGACGATATCTGATTCAGCAAATTTTCGTCACCCAAAATATTTTTATACATTTCACAATACGATAAAGAACGATTTATTTTAATTTGAAGCAAGCATTTCACATTTCAAACAATCATAGGCATACACATATATAATAAGAGAATATATGTATCTGAAAATGACGCGATGAATTAAAAAAACTAAAAAGAGTTCAGGAAAAATCAGGACGGGAACCCGAATTTCAGGACAAAATCAGGACATTTTTACAATCAGGACGAGCTTCTAAAAACCAGGATAATCCTGATAAAATCAGGACATCTGGGCACCCCATTCATGGAGTAAATAATATTGATGCAATAATAATAATAATAATAACAATAACATATACCTTTAGACCCCGTGAATGGGTACCGGGCATAGCTTAGCAAGGATTTCCGATTTTGCAGGCCAATGGAAAAGGAATTGAAGGTGGTGTAGCCAACGACTGTGCTCCGAACGTTCATTGTTACTTCAAGAAATAAATCCCAAGTTCTTATTTTTACAGACTAACAATAAGTCAAACTGGAGCTAAAAGGCAGCATCGATATTATGGCGAACCCACAGCTCTTAAATTGGTAGTCCAGCACCGCACCAAATTAGATACAACGCACAGACAATACATATGCTTACCCAACAAGATCTGAATGTAGAACTTGGGTTGTAAGGGACTGCGGGGCAAATGAAAGGCAATTCCAGATATCATATTACGCCGAATTTGAAAATATATATGTAAAAAAATGTTTACAAACCGGTTCTTGATAAACCAATATCATTTCTAGTCGAAAACAATAAGTGAGAAAGGAATACAGTATGAAGAAGTAAACTACAAGTGTTCCACTTATGCCCAGTGCAGAAGATGTAATGTGCCTATGTAGGTCTTTGCATAGACTGTGTCGTTCCTTATAAGACACAAAAATAAGTAACAAAACTAATAATATTACGTGTATCTAATTTAAAGAGTATTTTGTTCAATTTATGTTCCATCCAAATAAGATAAAATGATGCTTCCATTAGTGTCTAGCGTTACATATACATATGTACACATCGCTGTCAGTAACATGAATTAATTTACCCCTATACAAAATGTTTTTTCTATCCATTACAAATATTTTGTCAAAGATATGCACCAAAATTTCATGATTTATAAATATTTAGGTTATGAAATATGTGGTCTCGCTTCATTCGCAAAACGATGCAATGTCGTGCAATTTACCTTAAGTTTCTTTTTTAATATCAACTTCTGCTACGTACTTTGTCGAATACCTCACCGAGCGTCCACCAAGGTACTCAAAAATAGCTGCACATATTCATTGCGGATAAACAGCAGCTTCATACTCAAAGTTGTTTTCTATAAATTTCATCCACTTTAGTTTACACAACTTTGGCAAACCATTCCAATTCAAGTATGTTGTGTACTGTGGAGTATAAACTGAATAGTGAACCAATTGTTATGTTTCAAAACCTGTAATCGGTATTTTCAGGCGATTTAAATGGAGATATATATGAACGTAGGTATATGTATACATATTTCAATACGTCATATCTTCATCTTTGTTTCGCCACTGGTCGCCTTTTTTATTGATATATTGGAATATTTGTATACAATTGAATGGTTTCGTGAAAAAAAAATCAATTTCATGTAGACCATTGTTGTCTTATTTAATCATTACTAGATCATAAAAGAACTACGTAATTGGGTATTGTACAACCAGAGTAAGAAGAAATAACGTATCTTGCATTCTCAAAGTATATATCAAGAAGGAATGCCCAATAAATCAGGCGTCGTCGAAAGTAATTATCTGTAGGTATTAATTTTTTGTCTGCATACTGAAAAGTCTCTATATATAAAAATGGAGTGTCGCTTGTTCGGATGTTTAAAACTTGAAAACGACTGGACTAAATTGGATACTTCCTTGTGCGGGTTTGTTTGTAATTGCTACGCGAAGGTTTAGAAAAAGAAAAAAATTGAAAAAATTTTGGGCAAAGCGAAGTTTGCCGGGTCACATAGTAGGGTATATAACAATATGTCCATGTCTACATCCGAAATTAATACAATAATTGAAAAATGCAAAGACAGGTCAACTTTTGTTTCGAAGGGGAGCCAGTGTAATTAATATATCATGATAATAAACTTGCTCGCGCCCGCCTCCAACATAAAAATCTTAAATGGGATAATAATATTTGTGATACATTGTTGGAAAGGCATTTTCATTCCGAATTCAATACCATATCTTACTTTGACATTTGATCTAGTTCTGGAGACAGCAGAAAAAAAAATCATGCTAAAGAAGTTTACTTTTGACTTTATTTGAAAAATATTCAAATCAGTTAATTAAATATTCACATTGTGTACCACTTTGTTGAAGACAATAACATAGCCTATTTTCAAATTCTCTTCTTTCAAGTGGGGTCAAATCTGGAGGGCGGGAATGCCATTCAATTGATTTTCGTTGGCCTACCAATGATTTGGAAAATTATTATGGAATCAGTTTCTAATCGGCGCGACATCTTGTTGAAAGAAAAGCTCATTTTCATTAATTAATAAATTTCCCATTTGATCCTCCTAGTTTTCCAAACTTGGTATTATTAAGGGATGAATTGTATTTTGTAATAGTTCGAGATATAACCGAAAACAGAAGCGATTACCTCATTTCCGGGTACACCAGTCCAAACGTTACTTTTTCCAAGCTTTTTGCGCGTGGATTTCATTGAATAAATGGGGAATTCCATTACCCCAGTATCTACAGTTATGGCATTTTACAAAATCTCTTGGAGAGAATGTTGATTAATCACTCAAAAAAATATCAAATAATCTTATTATTATCTTATTATTAATTTTATTTGCCATCGTTTCACAAAATTCCATTCTCCTATTAAAATCATCCACGTTGAGCTACAGAACAATATGCATCTTGTAAGGATCGAATTTGTGTAATTTCAGAATTTTATGCACGAAAGCTATGGAAACCTATGTGTTTTGGAAGCTATGTATTTTTCTAATGGATGCACGAGGATTTACGTCACAATGACCTAAACCTTCTGTTTGTCTAACTTCAGCAACTACAAAATTAAACATATTTCAACACACACTATCTTCTTCTGTTTATGAATTATACTAAATTAATTTAAGGTGCAAACTCGCGGGTATAATCTAAATACTAATACTTATTCTAATTAACCTATACACATACTTCTTCTTGTTGATGGGGATATAGCAGTGGGTGCTTGGTGAAACATGGTTCTACTTCTTCAGAAAATGTGGTATTAAAAAACACTTGGTTTGTTTCACAAACGCTTCTGTTAATCTATGAAATAAGTGTTTTTTAATATTATATACCTATCAGTAGTCAGAGTATTAAGATATTAGCTTTCATGGAATATGTGGGCATAAAATCGATTCCTATACGGTAGAAAGTACTTGTACTCCCACAATGCGTGCATTTCGAGTCTGCCTATTATTGATATTTTTTAAAATCCATTCTGTGTAACATTGGAAGCGTTTGCTATAATTTTTCGCCACGTGTTTTTACATTTTCAGCAGGATTTTCAATTTTTGCGATGCTGTTTTGTTGACGTACACGTCCAAATGTTTCAACTGTTTATTTTACTTGTTTCACGTGTACATAGCCTTCAGTTGTTTTGCGTGTATGCAGATAACATAAAATGTAACTTATTTTGTTTGACTTGTTAAATTTTAGTGGTACATCGTTATTCCATTGTACTTTTTTGATACGTTGTGTATTCGGCCACTGTATAAACCGACGCTGGAAAAAGCAATAACGTTTTTAGCGGTAGAATCTTAAAAATTGCTGACCGTAATCGAACTAGTCTTGATTGCTAACGCACCAGCAAAGAAATTCTGATTTATTGCGTGTTGAAAATAGTTTTTGATTTTCTTTTCCCTATATACCATAACGCGATGTGCAAGTGCTGTATAAATAGTATCATTTAGGTTGCTCCTAGCATTAGTTTGCACTCAAAGGAAGATTACTTATACATATATCTATGTAGGCGTGCATGTACAAGAACAGTGGAGGCAAAAGTGTATCTAATTTTGGGGTACACTATTTACAAAATTCTGGTGAATGTTTATCCGTAAAGCGTGTCGCTTACGTTACAACGATAATTTATTGTTTTCACGGTTAAACAGTTTAACCTACATTTTAACCTAAATTCGTGTCGTAAGAATGACTCTGAATCGTATCCCGTAAGTTTCGGTTTATGGTAGCAGAATGAGGCTGACCCAATAAAACAGAATTTCTCACAAAAAGTTGACCATCCGTCGGTTGTGTAGGGTCATAAATTTAATTTCGTTTTCTTTGCAATTGTAGATGATCCTATTTTCGAACAACTGTATTTCTATCGTAAACGATTTTGTCGTAACATTTTGGTAAACTAGACTAGGTACGAGGACTTCCAGAAAGTTATTTTAAAGTGTTTTACAATATAATTGCTTTTAGTGTCGCTACTGTTTCTTCGAAGTCAAAAGAGAAACTTAAAATTGGGACTGTATATTTTTATTATGGCTTCATAAGGTCTATACGTTCAATATGCACCCGGTTCAACAAATTCCGGTGCAATGAAAAATTGCAGAATAGGTTATGTAACACCAATGTTACCGACTTAATTTATGTAGTTGTTTACTTCAATAGGCTTGCAAATTAGATACTTCAAATACACGTTTACATATGGCAATTTGTATATATTTTTCTCGTGCTATTAATACTGTCGATGACATTGAAGAATGCTTTTTAGTAGCATTTGTGGATTTGCGCCAGTAAGTAATTACGTTCAGTAGAATTGCTACACTTATGATGAAGCTGCCTGCATGAATAAATTCAGTGCAGTTCAACGAGCCAGAATAGTGGCTTTATTTTTAAAACTAGTATTCAATAGTTCTGACTCAATGAGTATATCGTTGGCAACTTAATGTTTGTAATGCGCCATCAGATTCCATGATCTGTTGATTGATGAACTGCTTTCGAAGACAAGGAACTGTGGTCGATCTTTGATATACCGAGAGACCGGACTAAAGAAAATGTTAACCGTATTTAGGAGAGTGTTGAAACATGTATCCTCAACGCTGGCCCAAGGATATTGCAAAAATACTTGCTATTTCTCCATGTAAGATGTACAAGATATTATATCAGAACTTTGACGGTGTCTTACTTATGTCATTCGGATTCAACAATTGGTCTAGGAGCAAAATAAATTTTCCTGTCATTTATTAATGAGCAATAGTGCTCAATTTCATTTGATTGGGTTCGTGAACTGGCAGAACTGTCGAATATGAGGAATAGAGACCCCAAAGGTAGTCCAACCACGATAACTGCGTCCACTGATATGCCCTGCCTGGTGCGGTGCTGCCTCGCAAAAGATCATTCAATCTTATATCTTTGAAGCTAATGAGTGTTTTGCTAATAACTAAGAATTGTGTTTTTAATAAGATAGGCAACGATTAATTGTGAATAACTCAATATTTAACTGGCCGTCCCAATCGTCCGGTTTAATGGCTCCACATTCCTTCCTTACGAGACATTTCAAAGGCAAGATGTACGCCAACAATCCTTAGACCATACAGCAATTAAAGATCGAATCGTCATCGGAAACGCCAGAAGAAAATTTTATGGATAATACTCTAAAGAGGACTTTTGTAGTTTTCTTGCTTTTGTAGTATCATGTGCCTATTGAATTTCTTTTATTTACCATTCTAGTAGTACTGGTTTCTTCCTTTTTGCAAATGTTTCTTATGTCTTGTTTAAACTCGTTATATTCTTTTCTTTTCGCTTTGGTTCCTCTTTCTACACATCTCATTCTTGTATTATTTCTCTGATCAAGAATTTCTTGGGATATATTGTCAAACCACTAATTTGGTTTGGCTTTAGTCTGCGTTGTACAAATATCTTCCATTATACGGGAGCAATTCGTAAAATAAATTCAGTTTCCGCCTAGTGGGCAAGGAAGGGGGAATAGTGAGAGAATCGTTTGGACATTCTTTCGTGTTATTTTGGTCGTTTAAAATGGCTGCGTCTTGTTATCCCGTTTGTGTGTGTTCAAACATGAAGACCGCTGAGATTCTTCGTGAAGTTTGCTCTGTTTATGGTGAAGATCTCATGAGTCACAGTGTGGTTAGATGGTGCCGTATGTTTCGAGAAGGACTAATTAATATTAATGATGAAAAACGGGGCGATCGGTAATGTCAAAGAGAATATTCGTGAAAATCGGCGAGTTACAATTACAGAACTTAGTGCCCTTATCCTCAAATTTCGACGAAGAGCTGTAGGACAGTGTTACAGCATGGCTTGATTCACAGGCGATCGAGTTCTATTAAGAAGATATTAAAAACCCGCTCCATCGTTATGACAAATGTCTCAATCTTCATGGCAACTATGTAGAAAAATAGCTGAAGGTAGTAGCTCTAAGTTGTATATAATAAAACCCTCTTCATACACTGGTATTCTTTTCTAATAACCAAACGGGACTTACTTTACGATTCGTCTTCGCAATTCTTATTACCGCTCTTGGTTCCTTTCTAGTGGTTATATATGGTATGAACCGACTTTTGCCCGGGTTGTGCCCTTTGTTTCATTTTAACCTGGTACTTCTTTAATTCAGTTACTATATTAATAATACACTTATCTATCGCTAAACGTTTTATAATGGTTTTGATAAAATTCTTTTTTGCTAACTCCTTCAGACTAGCATTCTTTGTTATATGAAGTCCTTTATTGGATATGAGTATAATAAGTTTATTCTAATGTAAGTTTATTCTGAGTTAATTTACTATTACAGCTGAACCGAACCTATGTAATAATATGTAATAATAAGTGAGACTTATTTTGTTTGGTTGAATGCGCCACTCTGCAAGTACTAACATCGATATTAATAACTAACATAACAATTAGTTTGTAAACTATAAACTGAAATTAAATCTAAGATAGTATTCACTTCGTGTATCCATTCGATAGCTAGGTTATTGTAGATTTCTTCATTGGTCACATGTTAGGTGTTGGTGATCATTCGAAGAAATTTGTTTTAACTTCTCTGAATTATGAGCTAATTTGACCGTTTGGTGGATCCCCAAACCTGAATGTTATAAGCCCAGTTAGCTTTAATTATAGATTAATTTTTTGGAGGTAAGGTTAAAATTGGATTTCTTTCCAACCAAACAGTACATGGGGTTTCCAGTTCTATCTTCCAAGATATAGATCAAGGCATTTTGTTGACTTTGCTTCTGGGATAACTGTAATATTTAATGACACGAAGTGGTCACTTTTCTATGACGTACTGTGAATATGACGTGAGTTGACTCCATTCAGTTTGACCTTCCGATCATTCGTCCACTGCTTGATGTTCTTCACTGCAGCTTCAGCAGGTACTAAAGACGCCCAAGTACTCCTGTGGATATTAAATGAAATTATGTCGAAGAAAACTGTAAGATAATACTTTTCTTCCTCTAACTCATGTTCGATATGACTACCTTATGCACCTGGTCGACTGTGGAGTGGTGATTATGGAAACCAAATTGATTCAAGTCTTTTCAACAGAATTTTTCGAATAGCTTGAAAATGTCAGGTAGCAGCGATACTGGGCGATATGATGTTATCCATGCTGCTGGGTTGTCGAGGTTCTTGAACGTGATTTGTCCTATCTTGAAGCTTGTAACCTGAAATATACATAAAACAAATAGGTTAGCATGATGGTTGGTTTTTAGAGGGCGATTTTAGAAGTCCACGAGCTCCTGGTTTCCTCTGGTTGGCGTTGTTATGGGTTTCTTGAGCTACTTCTAATAGTGTCACCAGTTTCATGGGCACTTATAATAGGTCATCCGTCGAATGCATATTAATCGGTTCAAATACTGTCCACAACTGTTGTGCAAACATTTCGGCTTCTTCACTGTTCTGCGTTTCTGATAGGAGGAGTATGTACAACCAGTCTCTTAAATCTATGTGTTGCTTTCCACGGTAAATTGTCAGTCCCTGCCTCGGTAGATAGGTTTCAAAGAAACACCGACTATAACTATTTCTTGGTTCACTTGTTTTTTACTAATATAAGTCAGTTGAATTACGTTTGTCGTTCATATTTCTGGGTCGTTCCAGTTTCATCTTGCCTTTCTTAGTTCTCTTATATCCCTTAATTTATTAGGATAATTGTCTGTTTCTGCTTTCATTGCAGGTGTAGGTTGTTTCGCTGCTATTCGAATCTGTTCAACCAATTTTGTAGATTGTAATTGCTGTTTGTTTGTTGTCTTCAATCTCACATTAATCGTGATTTGACCATCCAGTATATCTCCGAATCTGGCCCAGTCAGCATATCTGCTGATCAAGTTATGTTTCCTAGATTTCTTGAAAACTGTTGTTCCGAGAAGTAATAGAGCAGACGCATGGTCTGAAGCCAGGTCACAAACGTTTCCAGTTGTCACACATTTCAGTGATATCCCTTTAGAGATGAAAGTCTAACAGGTCTGGGATTTGTTTACTGTTCAGTACGTAGCTTCTCTCGCCGAGTGAAAGTTACTATTTGACTCGCGAGTGGCGCTCAGACGTTTGTTACCCTTGACAGGTATGGTTATTCTTGCACAGTAACAATGGTAACCTGAACATATTATTGCAGATATCCTTAAAGACGTTCCAATAATTACAATGTAGATCAACATTACAACATTATCATTGCCGTTTTGATTCTACGCCGACCTGGAACATCAATCTGGATCTGGAGATTGGTAATAATAATAATAATAATAATAATAATAATGTCTTTATTGCATCAACTATTACAAAATATAGATACATGTACACACGAGAGAGTGAAGGTCGCAATCTCAAGGCGAAGTTCAGCTAATGCTGCTTTGCAAATTGGTCTACTCAAGATTTCTGCAAAATTTTGGAAAATTGTACAGGCGTAGAGAAAATTCACTTACACATGTATGTTGTCCTGGTAAAGATTAATTTTTAACCGCAATAGCTTTTACTAATATATCTAGCAAACGCAAAGCGTCTTTTAGATATTATTTCTGAGGGTTGATAAATAATTGCTGTTGCACTTTCCTTATTCTACAGAAGTGCATTACATAACATGTGATGCACCTATTTATATTTGTGGCGATTTAGCTTTCTTTTATTATATTTATTATCTTGGCATTTACTGATGCTGCAGCAGCTTCTAAAACTTACCAACAAGTTATGTGGTCATATACAATTATGTTATGTGATTAAACTATATGATACTCGTAGCTATCCCGAGCTGACTAGATAAGACACAATACTGAATTTTGTAAATTCAACTTCAGTGTTCTCGATTAAAATGATCTTTTCTATAAAGTTAAAAAAATCGGTAGGAATGTATTCAATCGAACTCGCCCCAATAACTTTGACACCAATTTGGATCTCCTCAAATCTATTCGTGTTGAAATACGTGTTTGGAGATTGACGAATAAAAAAATCATTTGATTTAGGTAACTAATACTAACAGCAATCGATTTGTAACTCCGACAGGACTATTCAACAGTGAATCTTAAGAAATTTGGTGATACAAAGAATGCATCATACTCGAACAAAATATTTCACAAAAAAAAACATGAATTATTTAAAATTAGTGAATTGGAGCGAGTGGCCGCGCGTTATTATAATAAGTGTTTGGGTAGTCTTAACCTTTCATCCAAATTATAAGTAAACATAATAACCCTTTGATCCCTTTCGGCTACCGTTCTAATGCAGCCTAGCAGTTAACCTCCTTTCCAAATAAAATAATGGTCTAAATACCCTACTTAGGGATACAGCGGGTCCCTCAGGGAGGACTGAATGCTTAATCCAATTACTGACTTTGCGAAATTTAATAGAAAGCCAAAATATTTTCCTTCGGCTACTGGATTTGCAGGGGATTTTAATTTTCTACAAAGTACACCGCCCGTATCATCTACAATAAAGTGAATGAAGATTTTACGGTTGATAGAAGACATCCTATAACATACCGGTGTCTTGTTAGGAACACTGACTGGCGTCCGATTAGGGTATGCGTACATGTACATTAGGATTCCACAGAGTTATGTACAGTGCGATCTAACTTTTATGTCTCAGTAATAATAATAATAATAATAATAATAATGATGATGATGATGATGATGATGATAATAATAATAATAACATACTAAAATTGTTATTAAATTTATTGGAAAATATGCTTGGTTTCCTAGTGTATTTGAAAATATTTTTTTGGCAAAACATTATGGAAGTCCTGTAATAATTACTTTTCTACTTTTTGTCATCTTATATTTTTATCGCCTTCTTCAATTCCACTCTCATTCAGTTTCGACATGCTTCTCCTAAAGCCAGTTTTTGTTGATCAAACAATCAAAATATGTTAAACCAACTGAGATGGACAATTACTTATTTCAGACTTTGGTTTGGATAGTAAGCAACTTTGGAGAAAGCCAAGGCCTTCAATATGCCAAGGTATGAGTTTTCAGATTATTTCCGCTACGAAAAGAAAATGACTATGTACATTTCCACACGAAAGCGCTGAAAAAGCGCAACTTCAGCGCTCTCTTTATCAAACTATGGGGTTTTGTTGAAATACAATTTTTCAAACCGTTGTACTTTAATATCGGATAAACGCTTTAGGGATGCTCTGTTACACGCACATACCTACACCAAAAAATGTTGATGTCACAAAATACAGATCCTAGTTTCTAAATGATTCAGTAATGAGGAGTCTAAGTTGCAGCATAGTGTGACTCAAACTATATGCAACTGGAGGAATACTTTTGCTTTGAGTCGATTTAACTTCGACGCATCGACAAATAAACCAGTAAATTCTTTAACCCTTTCCGTTAGCTTCGCCTTATAATTATGTACCTTATTTAAGAGAAAACGGCTATCATACCAGATGTCTGGATACTGCTCCAAAAATGCTTAACTGTAAACTTTAGAGATGAAACGACGACAATATGCAATGTGCGGAAAAGAGCGAGGTAAAATGTTCTCAATTTTCCAGTTTAGATCTTCGAAGTTGATACTAATAAATCATTATTTTTTGACGTTGGAACAATTCAACATATCGAATTGAAATTTGACAGACGAAATTATCCAAAATGTTGTCCAAATTGCAAAGTTCCATCCTGGACTTTCTAATTTACGCATTTGATCATCTAACACCACCGTATGAGAGTACCGTTCCATTACAACAAAAAACGTCCTCTTTCGGAAACACCCTAAATCTAATCGTTTTGAAGTAAATCCAGTAAGTCCAATGGGTTCCTGTCACGTCTGCTACGTGATTCTTCAACATCGCCATAACAAAAGTGTTTCGCGCCTTTTAAATTTTAGTTGAGCTATCGTCGTAATTTTGTTGACTTATATTACTCGTCGGTTGTTTGTCCATTGTTATTGTTACTTATTGTGATAAAAATAATGTCATCACCCAAAAAGTTCGAGTTAAAATGGAAAACTCTGCTGTTTCGACCTTAAATTTTCAAAAAACTGTTGCGGGCTAATCTCCCAAAACGATCGGGATAAACTAGATCTGATTATATTTGTATAAATCAATTAATAACATTATAATATTAAAAACTCTAAACTCGTAGAACAATAAAGGGAATGCTTCAATTTATATGCAGCTGTACATACTGAAGTCAGTAGTGAAATTAGAGTGTTTTCTAATCCACTATAATCCACTGGGCTAAAAAAATCTTAGATGGTGATATCATTTTAATTTAAAATTTCCACGAACAGAACTAAAATTTTCTATATAATCCTCGCAGGGTGTTTCCATATTGTGAGCGCTAGTTAAAAGACGACAAATATTTAAACATTAATTCAATCCCCTTGAGTCGTCTCAGATTCAGTTATTTTCTTCTCAACTGAAACGTTTTACTACCTAATGGATGCCATTCAGAGGCTGCTTCTGTATTTATTACAAGCTTGTAAAAAAGTGGAAGAGTTCTGAAGATATCGTAAAGCAAATAAATACCTTTGCGAATATTTTTTCGGCACACAAAACAGTATTTGGCTACTGTTCAAGACAAGCATGACGCATGAAACTACTATCCATAATTTTTTGCGATAGAAAAATAATAATGAAGGAAAGTGGTAACAAAGTTAAAAAAGGGTGTTTTTGAGATATTTTATTACATACAATATAATTTTTAAAGGATACACACAGGGATAAAAGAGAAAAATCATAAAAAATATATTGTAAACCTCTTTTTTAAAAAAGGGTGAGTCTTTTGTAACCCAACTAACTGTATATGTATTTGTATTTATTTACACCGAAAGTAGCCGACTACTGGCTTCTCTCGACGGAATTTAATGTTCTTACTTATTTACATTGAAAGGTAAAAAATAAACAAAGAAGGAGTAAAATAAAAGTGGTAAAATTGGTATATTGAAAAGCCCACGCAATAAAACTTAATACTTTTGTCAGGGTTTATAGATCATGTAACGTATATTGTTTATTGCATTGCCGAACCAACTTTTCACTTTGTGGGCTAAATTTCACCGAGATTAGGGTTATAAAATACATTTTTAAAACTTTATTGATGTACACTGAAATAGTGGCAGTATTAAGTCACAGATTTAGAGCAACCGGATACGTCATTCAACGTATATTGAATTGCTTCAATTATTATGCATCTAAATTGCAACAAATAACTGAGTTATTAGTTTACTAACCTATCCTGTAAAAAAGAAGTAAGTCCCACTTTACCTCCATTCTCCCACAGTTTCTTAAATTATTCAGAATTGTAAATTTAAGTGAAATGTGAGAAGATATCATTCTACTATCCCCAAAATATGATAATACCAACTTAATATGGTATGTATACATAATCGAATATGAAAGATTTAGAAAAACTAGCACCATATTGTTCTGAAAATAAGTTTTCTAAAAACGTAAAACTTGGATGTTAGTAAAATAGTAATAAGTGATCCGTCCAGAGAGAAAATGGTTTCAATTTTCAATACAGACTCTAAAGAAAAAGGTAGTTTTATATGTAGTTGTTGATGTCGGACTAGTCAATAAATAGTCGAGGTCAGCAGCTCTGTCCTACATTGCTAATATCTACGAATGAAATATGAATAGCAACTGTAGTTAGTTTAGTGTGAAATCCACAAATATAAAGACAAACATGTAACTAGATTTCCTCGAGATGAAAATGGTATATGCTTACAAATTAGAAGCGACATCATGTGGCTTAAATAACTCACTAATAGCTGGGATGATAAACCAACTACAATCGATGGTTTGATAACCAGGGAATTACGGATTTCACGTCCTGAATTTTAATTGTAGCTATAGCAATGATTTAGGTGTTGTTCATTAACTCAAGGAAATTTACTTAGGGTAAATCATTAACATACGTTATTTGCATGTTAAAGGGTCTTTCTTGTAAACGTGTTGATCAAAAAGATTCTAAAGCAAAACAATACTGACTTACTTAATCCATAAGCCTTTTTATCCCTACCAGGCGTAAGGCGGTTAAGTCGAATTGGTAACTTACTTGAAAATGCGTCTTCATGCTTCTCTGCATTCTTTTCTGTCTTGTGACGTCCATCGTCATTCGCTCCAGACTATACCTCTCCGATAACCGCTTTTCAAGAAGTTTCGGTTCATGTTTTCTTGGGTGTTCCTTAGTTGTTCTTGATTCGTACACTCTTCTTGTTATTCGTGTTCTTTCCCTACGCAGAGAATGACCACGCCAGCTCAGCTGTCTCTCCTCCAGAAAGGTTTTGTCTTCAAAGTTTCTTTAAAGGTGGTATTTTTATTTCGCCCATTGTGGGTTTTTCTTTAATATAATATAATAATATTACTGAGGAGTTCCATTTCGGCGGTTTTAACTCTACTCTACTCGGAGTTACCACGTTTTGAAAATTTTTACCCTTGGCTTACTTGATTTCGGTTTTATTTAGCAAAGTTTGTTTAATGCAGGTAAATAATGTTCGTGCTGTACCAGTTCTTTCCGTAATGCCTTCTAGGGATCCGTTTCATGTTATTTTCACGACTAAATATGTGAAGTTGTTGCGGCTTGGTTGTCCTTGCAGATATGGTAACACCTTATTTGCAAATTGCGAATTACGTCTAATCAATAAAAAATTATTTCGGGAGAAGCGCTTGTAAATAATTTATAAAAACGACCCCGTTTGGTTCCAAATAAAAGCTTGATTTCTAGCCTTTCTTTTGGAATAATTAAGGATTTTAGATAATTATTGAGTGAAAACAGATGGATAGGGGATAATATAAAATTAGATGTTGGAGCATTGGTCGTGCTTAACTTTCCAAAAGTTTCAGAGCAAATTTTCATACTCATTTTAAAAGTGCATATTTGTTTACGAATATGGGGGAATGTCGATACGGAAGAAATTTACAGTGAATGGTATAAACTTCATGAAGATCTAAAATCGACAGATGTCTTATTCATATATAAAAATTAGTATGGTCTGTGTATGATGTAGCAACAAGAGCATCCACTACGCAAAAGAGCAAGGTATTCTGGCAAGGAGAGTCAAAGAGGTAGCTGAGTATTTGCTGTAACCCTGCTGTTAGATTGAAGAAAATATGCGAATCCTTGATTAAAAGACCATTCGGTTCATACTACAGGTTTTATTAAAAATGAAAATTTAATCCAATATTTTATATCTAATTTGATTTAATACCTCGTTAATGTCGACGAGAAACTTGTTGGATTCAGGGGGCGATGTTCCTTTCGACAGTTTATTCCATCAAAGCCTGCAAAATATGATTTGAAATTTTCTTTATCGGTGGATTCAAAGTCGGGCTACATCTGGGAGATACAGCCATATCTTGGAAAAGCAAAAATGCTAAGCCTGGGCAAAACCAAAGACAACGCATTCTATTGGAGTTGACGGAAGGCTTGAAAGGGCAAAATATAACAGGCAACAACTTCTTTTCCACTTTTGACTTGGTAAAAAAATTACTCGAAACAAAGCTCACATATTTAGGAACAGTACGCAAAAATAAAACGTTCATTCCTCCGAAGATGCCGAATGTAAAAGAACTCTCATTGTATAAGTCTACATTTGATTTCTATGACATTGCGACGTTGGTATCATACGTCAGGCACAAAGGCAATGATATTGATTAGTACAATCCATAGAACAGTTGAAGTTGGTGAGAATGGGTCGAAGAAAAAGCCAAAGATTGTTTCTTATTACAATTCGACAAAAGGTATACTACTCTGTTGTTCGTCTGTAGTTTCTTATGTATCGTTTCTCATAGGAGGCGTAGATACTGCTGGCCAAATGATTAGCTCCACACCACTAAACGTAAAACAAATCGCTGCCCGAACATTGTGTTTGCAAATATGCTAGATATATCCGCTTTGAATGCATATATACTTCTTTTCTGAGATCGATGTTTAATGGGCACCAGCTGATCGAAATCGCAGGAAACTAGCACTTTCTTCGGCTAAAGCGCATATAATGAAACGGAATACATTACCTCAACAACAATTCCCAACACAGCTATCGACTGAAATACAAACATCATCTTCAATCTCAACGAGTTCTTCAAGTAATGCCAAATCGGCGGCTAGAGAGCGTGGAATTTGTAGCTGCTGCAAGTCTAAATCTGACATCAGATGCTCCACTTGCGGCAAGTTTACTTACAAAACTAATCGAAAAATATTTTATTCAGCATGTAATGAAAGAAACTATCAATAAAATCACATTTTTTGTAAATAAGCGCAAAAAAGCTTAGTACTTTAATTTCAATCAAATAAAAATATACACTGGACCAAATGGACCCTAATGCAAGATAAGTAAGTTTCTGTTTTTCTCAGTCCGACTTTGTGTCAGACACCTGAAATTATAGATATAACGTTGTTATAGATACAAAAAATACGTGACCCAAATCTCAAAGTAATATATAATAATACTGTTTAAAAATGATAAAGATAACGAGCAAAATATTGGACTAAATGGGCTTAATTTAACAGCAGGGTTAAAAACATCTGAGAAACGGCAAGTAGTACTGAAATTTTAGTATACATGTTAGCACAATAAAATTGGCGAGGCATTTATGGCACAGTAAAATAAACTAAACAAAATTGTGGCAATAATGAGGAAAACTTGTATAAGAGTTTGCCAAAAGTATAACATTCTTTAATCCCTTTTCTCCTCCTTTTCTGATTTTATGAGCAGGTTTGGTTTCGTTACCGCATCCGTGACCGTTCGGGACAGCGCTTAACCACTGACATCGTTCGTTTTATTGAAGAGATCAAGAGTACCGCCACTTGGTCCGCTTTCTGTTTTATAACAGGGAATCACTGTAAAAGTGGAAGCACAGTTTCTGGTGAAATTTTATTTGACTCGAATGAGTTTTGCGGATTACTTCGTTACTACCTGGTCCTTATAAAATATGGTAGTTGTTACTGTTCGTGTAATGCGGAGAAAGCTTATTACATAGTCCGTTAGGATCTAGTAGCTATGCATTGGAGGCGATTTTGGTAATTCGGGAATGAAGTTTAACAAAACAGTTTCGCTCTCCACGCGTTATATCTTCGAAATTCGTATAAAATAAAATAAAAGGGGAATGAAAAGAATCATATACAGAAAGATGATGACAAATCTTGCATAGTTCAAACGATCATTTTTACTGATTTGACATTGCGAGAGGTATAATATGTTGTATAAAGTAAGAGCAAGCTAAATTCACGCTAAGTTCTTATCTTCTTAGCAACTTTTGCGCTGACATTCAATTGTCAGTCACTATCCGAAGGATCTAGCTTGATATGGGTAAGAAACAGCCATCGTAAATCATTGGTTTTCTATCTTTTTAATTACTTTCTCAGTTATTAATTTCTAAAAATATGCCATTAACAATTCAATAACTCTGCTTCAAAAGCTTATTTTTACATAAATGAACTTGTTAAATATTCGATAACAAATATTGCAGTTGCGAAAGAGTTAACGCATAGCAGACCTAAGAATGCGGATAGACTATGGGGCCTTTCTTAGGATTTCCTTCGACGACTCACCTTCGGTTCGCAGTGAGACGATGTGAGGTGACTCCGGGGATGCCGACGTGGGTGTCGCCCCGGACTTCGGTCACAGCAGTAATTTGGCGATGGAGCGGGAAGGGAAATTGCCAACGTGCAGCTTCCGCGACTTAATGAGCTGAAGCGCCTCGGACCGGTCGCATACCTGTTCCGACATAATAGAGACGCGAACGAGACTGGAAAGCACTAATTCCGGACACCTTTATCGCACCACCGAGCAACCCCACAGGCCATCAAGCCCTCTACAAACCCCATACGTAACCATCCGCAGGCGGACCGATGCCATTTATAATCGAATTCTAAACGGTCTAATCTTAGAAAGGTAGCTACTCTTTAATTTTGTACGAGGAATATAGTGGCATGGAACAAAAATCGTAAAATAGTTGGATTCGAATTAAGAGAAACACGACGTTTTGGTATTTGTCTCAAATTATGTATATACTCCGACAACTAACTACCATTAGACGCTCTAAAATCCTATGGGGAAAGCTTGTAGACCATGGTGATTATCTGTATTTCAATTAATAGAAAACGTCCTCTCGTAGATATTTGTGATGGCTAATATATGTATGTATAAATGTATTTCTGATGGCGTAATTTTTTCATAACACTGGCGAGCAAAAGCGAGTGCATGATCAGCATAATTTTACTTAAAGTATCATAAAATGGTAAATAATAAAAGAAAATTTTATGAAATTTTCAGCAATTATTCTTTATTGTATTTACAAAAAAAAAAGTAATATCTAATAAAATGATAACAGAACAAAAACAAACAAAAATCAATAAAAAAACTTATGGCCAACATAAGACCATTCACTCAGTTTTGCACATTTCCCCGGTGCAAATATAAATTATTCGATTTAGTACGGTATCCATAATCCTCTGTTTCTAATAACGTTTTTCATACGCCTCGGCATGCTTTCCACCAATTTCTTTTTAAATTTACTTGGAATATTTTCCCATTCCGTTTTTACACGGTTCCAAAACTCCTCTATGTTAGTAGGTGCTCGATTGTGTTGTCCCAATTGCCTTTTCAATATAGACCACAAATGTTCGATGGGGTTGAGGTCTGGAGTTTGCGCAGACCATTTCATTATCTGACATGTATGCCCAGACAACCAATTTTGGACAACCTTTGCCGTGTATTTGGGGTCCTGTTAGAACAAAAAATCCTCTTCGTGATAGGCGGTATGGTTCTCAAAATCGGGTAATTGAGTTTGAAGAATTTGGAGGTAATGCTCTTTCTTCATTATTCCGTAAATTCTTACAAGCGGTCCTAAATTCCACCAAGTGAAACAACTCCAAACCGTCAAGTTACCTCTGCCATGCTTGACAGTTTGTTTCACACGATGCTTTTGAATAGCTTCATGACGTCTGCTCTAGAAGAACTCCTTTCCATCAGATTGGAATCGGTTAATTTTAGGCTCTTCGGACCAAATAACCCGTTTCCAATACTCTCTGGTCCAATGCTCATGCTTTTTGTAGAATTTTAGACGCGCTTTTATATTCTTATTGGGTACAGCTGTCTACGAGCACTTCATTCACTCACGTGTATATTTATAGCGGCAATCACGGTGCGTTGTTCACTTTTAATTTCTCAGCAATTACTCTGGATGAGTGTCCAGTTTCAGTCAAAGCTACTATGCTATTTTCAGTGTCTATTGATTGTCAGTTGATTTTCTTCATTTTCTTTTCCTTTATTTTAATCACATGCGCTATTACTGAGAACAAAACACAAAAAATTAGTCGCAAATAGCAAAACTAACAACGGAAAGTAGATGACAAGCTACCAGCCACATGTAACGATAAATTCTAAATTGCTCAGAGAAGTACAGTCTACATTTACTTATATAGATAACGTGCAAAACTGAATGAATGCTGTTGCCATAAGTGTTTTTATTGATTTTTTTGTTTTTGTTCTTTTATCATTTTATTAAATATTACATTTCTTTGTAAATACAATAAAGAATAATTCCTGAAAATTTCATAAAATGTCCTTTATTATTTACCATTTTATGACACTTTAAGTAAAATTATGCTGAACATGCACTCGCTTTTGTTCGCCAGTATATGTGTTAATTTGAATATATTACCAGACTTTACATGACGTAGAATTCGTGGATTTTATTAAGGCAACGGTGAAGATGTGCATTTCCGTCGACTGCGCATGTGAGAACGTGAGAAAATACGAGGAAAATGCGTACTCATGTTGAGAGTAAGTCGAAAACATTAGGCATTTGTATGTCAGTCGTAATAGGAAAATATAGCGAACACCAAGTATCAACTGAAAACGGTCGGTTACTGATACATTTTATAAAAGAGAAAAATATGATTATTGCAAGTACTTACCTCCAGTGAAAGGAAATATATAAAGGTTCTTGGCAATTACCGGACGGAGAAACTGTAAATCAAATTGATCACATATTAATTGAGGAATCCGAAGAAAGAGCAATAAAACGAGTAAAAACATATAGAGGGCTCGACGCCGATAGTGACCATTTCATGATAGGAGCAATTATGAAGACACACACACCACAGATTAGAAACCAAAAAGGGAAAAAGCTAGGGAACAAAAAATTAAGTGGAGTAAGAAGTACAGAAGAAAAATTAAAATATGAGGCAACTATGACAAGAGAGATGGAACCATGACAGAAAATAATGACATTGAAGAAAAATGATTGAAGATAAAAAAATAATGGAACGAACAGCAGAACTCGAAAGTGAAAAAAGGAAGCAGGCATAAGAGAAATAGTTTGATAACCAGTGTAGCGTCGAGCTGGAGATTAGAAGAAGAACGCCTTTTAAGGATGCTGGTGGAAGGAACAGTGAATACAGAAAGTAACCATAAAAATCAAAGAAAGAAAGTGAAAATACTGTTAAGGTATAAAAAAGCACGTATAGTGTGGAAATGTTAGAGGAAATAGAGAATAACTTTAAAAATAATCAAATTAGAAACTTATATTGGGGAGTCAAGAAGGAAAAAGGAGGGTTTCAAGCCAAAACAATTTTTACAAGGACAGTAATGAAGAAACTATAACGGGGGAGGTAGAAAGCTTGAATAGATGGAAGGAATATTTTGACGAATTGCTAAATGGGGAAAATGGTATGGAAAATAAAAACGAAGATCAGGAAATAAATGGTAAGAGCAGTCAGCAATTAAATATAGAAACACCACCCCCTAGCAAGATAGATATTAAGTAAATAATAAGAAAACCGAAATATAATAAAAGCACAGGCTCGGATAGTTGAAGTACAGAATTATTTAAGTATGGAGGATAAAGGTTACTGGAGCAAATACACAAACTGATTGAAGAAATTTGGAAGAAAGAACAAATGCCATCGAAATGGACACAAGCAATAATATGTGCGCTACACAAGAAGGGCGATAGGAATAAATGCGGTAAATATAGGGGTATCTCTCTCTTAAACGTGACCTATAAAATATTAGCAACACACATAAAAGACGAAATAACCAAAGAAACTGATAACATAATGGGCGAGTATTAATCTGAATTTAGACAGGGGAGGAATACAACGGACCAGATCTTTACAATAAGGGACAAGCATAAAGTCATGAGTACTAAAAGCAAACTATGGTACTCTTTGTCGATTTTAAGAAAGCATACGACAAATTGAAGAGTAAAAGAACTGTATAAGGCAATGGAAGATTTAGAAATAAATAATAAATTAATAAGAATGGTTGAAATTACTAAAAAATACGCAAGGAATGGTGAGAGTAAACAACAAAACGTCAAATAAGTTTGAAATTGGAAAGGGCGTACGACACTGCCGTCAGTACTCTTTAACATCGTACTGGAAAGAGTATTTCGAAATGCAAAAGTGAATAGAACAGGACTCGTATATAGAAGGGGACACCAATGTTTGGTACTCGCTGACGATGTCATCTTAGCTAGAAATAAGGAAT
Source organism: Chrysina gloriosa (assembly GCA_038088585.1). NCBI lineage: Eukaryota > Metazoa > Arthropoda > Insecta > Coleoptera > Scarabaeidae > Chrysina > Chrysina gloriosa. Next base: position 19,388,578 of record CM076092.1, read on the forward strand.
AAATAAGAATTATGAAGGAAGGGGAGGCAATAAACCTGGGTTAATGTCGTTTAATCGTGTCCCCGTAGTTTAAAGTTTTCCCTTACATGTAACTACATTGTACTGACATAATGATCATTAGACTTGCACAATTTGCGCCAATAGTACTACAAATATCTTAAACGGCTGTACTACATGTTCTAAGTTGCAATGTATAGTATGAAGCCACTTCTATTCATATACAATGTTATTTTATTCTAGTACAGCTGTTTCAGATAGTTATAGTACTATTGACGCAAATTCAGGAATTCTAATGATCATAGTCAGAAACTTAGGAAGATTCACTTAAAGCAGCATCTCAACAGATTTTGAAATGATATTCAACCTTTTGCTTATAATTTTATTTAATAAAATCTGAACTATTATGAAGTATGTCAATTTGCTTTAATTGACTAGTTCGTTGGGTTGTTCTTATTATTTTTATTTTTAGGTATTGTATGTTTAAAGGTGACACATTTTATATGACATAAAATAAAATGTAAATTAGCAAACTGACTACTGAAATCAATCCTGCAATTAGCAATAGAATCAGTTTCTAATTCGAATTCGTATGAAGTAAAGAAAAGGATAAAGCCGCACACACATTGCTTATTTCGTTTACGATTATGTACATATACACTTACATACTTCTACAATACGTTTTAAATACAAGATGTTTCCAAAACGTTTATTGCGTTTAAAGAAATAAACGTTTCAACTTGCGATTTCAACGGATTACAATCTCGTACGGCATATAATATAATTGATGTTTCCTCGGGGACAGTTCTGCATACACTCGCTTGTACTAGTAACAAGTCCAAGGGTTAGCGAAATGGCCTCAGGTTACTATTAGTCCATTAAGTACTCTTTAACTCTCTTTAATGGGATTCTGGAAGACATAAGGGTAGTGAAATGACCAATTACCCTGAATTAGGGCGGTCATAGAACTCGCAGAACAGTAGTTAATAACTACGGAGCGTTATATTGGAAGGGAAAATTGGACGATTCCAACAAATTCTACGTTTTAAAAATTCAAATTGGGACTACGGCGGTTGGAGCGGTGTATTTAGACATAAGTTTTGTGTGAAGTATATAATTAAACGAAATAAATTGAGTTCTCCAAAGACTTGTTTAGTGCATATTAATGACGCCGACGGACCATCATTTAGCCTACCTGTATGTATGTATATATATATATACCTATAGGTAAATAGGTTGATGTCTTTTTTCTCATTTTAATGTCGTCCCTAACTGAAACAGAAAGAACACCCGAAACATTCCATCCTATTTACTATGCGATGTTTAATATATTGATCAAGAGATTGTGCGTCTAGGTGTTGGTATTTAAGAAATATAATATCAACAAATCGTATCAGAAGACAATACCATATTTGCAACGCAGAAATACGACGACAATGTAATATGGAGGATATTGGAAGCTGATTGCAGAGAGGACGTGGATCGAATGAACACATTGAGAGAATACTAGGGGATAGATTAATAAGTAGACTGGGCAAATATGCGGTATGATGGGTCATCTGTCCTTTTCACAATGTAATATTATATTGCAGAGGACAAAGGACAGATGACTCATCATACCGCATATTTGCCCAGTCTATTAAAAAGCACAGAGCAGACAAACGATCAGTAGCAACATAGAGGAAAAGATGGATGGTATGGTCGGAATAAAATAATATATGTATATTTTTGAACGAGGAGAACAAATTAGACGACCGCTCACGGGCTTAACTAACAACTGCATTAAGCATGTATCTAAATAATATGATCAATGTGGTTCCACTCGTATTAGGCACATAAATGGCCATTGATGAAATGCTATATTATGTCCAGATTAGTCATCGCTTTGTCTATGGACTCGTTTTCAATATACTTAACTTTCATAAAGTTTGTGCAATATCCGACATATAAATAAACTCACAATGTAGCACAAAGAGATTTGCTTGGACTTATCAATAGTACTTGGATCATTATAATGACGGAGGTGACGCATCTTGATCACTGGTAACAAAACGTGGATCTATCACTACGAGTTGGAGAGTGTAGAATTAAAACCATAGACAATTACTTATAAGAAAAGGTGGTTAAAAGATAGAGGCTCAAACATAAACAGTGCTCGTTATAGTGGGACTCTTAATAATAGGCGAGACGTAAGAAATTCAGAGCAAAAACAGAGGCCTTTCGTCGGAAGGGACTTTTTTGCTTTATGATAATGTCTGTCAAAATACTGCTATCCATTGCCCTGTCAAAATCCTTCAAAAGTTCAAACTTACGAGAAGGTGATTCATATAAACTCACTCAATTAGCTGCTTTTGAAAAAATAAGGTTGTTACTAAAATCAAAATCGATGCTGTCATATCTTGAAAATAAGTGAATAGCAAGTTTGCAAAATAGCGCAGTGTCCTAGTTGGAAAATATACATTGACGTGTTTCAGTATTTTTCATGAATCCGAATAATTTCTGATTTACACAAAATAGTGACTTTTGTTACACAGTCTATCTGTACGACCTTCACACATAACCGGATTTTCGAGAGAATATTTTAAAGCTGCGACTAGCCAAGGAGAAATATACTGCTTTGAAGAGGTCTCCTCCTCCTTATCCGCTATTGCCAGACTAAACAGTACATATTGATCTAGGTGTGTTCCACATATGGACCCTTTGAAATCACCACTTGGTATTGCAGGAACCCAGAACATCTAAAGCATTATTCTTCATTTTCTACGTTATATTTTGTAGTTTCCAGTATTTCAAGAGTATCCTGATTTCCAAGTATTTGCTTTTGGTCCCTTTCCCTGAACCGCAAATATCCTGATGGTGAACTATTTTGACTCCGAAGCTATTTACATTTAAGACATAATACACATTACCTACGGTTACGTAAGATTGAATTTTAATTTCTGTGATTCTTTCATTCGGTAATCAACTGCCACTGTCGTAGCAATCTTATTTGCCCTAACCTGGTGAAATATCTTGGGCAATTTTAAAGAGAAAATCAGAAATAGGGGAAAATATAAACTAAGCAATATATCAAATGTTCAAGGAGGTAGATTACAACTATTCAAGGAGATGAGCCATGCAATAAATATGGAGAAAGTTGTACTGAGAAAGGACGTTAGAGATATCAAAGAGCAGAATGATAAAGAGAAAGGTAAAGAAAATGTGGAAGTGGATTTGAGACGGATAAAAAATTGAAGGAAAGGACAAGACGCAGAACGTATTGATACGAAATTGTGGAACAAACCACTAGTTCCCTATGCTGTAAGAACAAGATCGCTAAAGCAATGCAGACGACGAGTTACGAGATGATGATGCACTTACTAATCAGTAATGTTCGACAAACGAGTATATGATAAGTTAATCTTAAGTAGTGTAAACCGGACTTACGCTGTCACTCCACTCCTTGTCCATACTTACGTGCAAGGCGCGATATTAAAACTCGGAAGAGTGGCAACGTCAATCCGATTTACACAACTTATCATGTTTGTCGAACCTTACTAATCAGTTACGCTAGTTCATAGTTCCTGATTTCTCATCACACGTGTACTTCATTAGCAGGACAATGCTCCTTGTGCCAAGATCGGAATTGTACTAAAGCGGTTTGAAGAAAATTTTGAAAAATTACCTAACCCCCAGTTTCTTCCAGACACATACCACAGAGATGTAAAGTGACCGAGGACTTACATCCGTTTTGCGTGCCTACATAAGTAAAAGGATAGTCGTAATCTTTTGACCAATAATTACATTCTATTACTACTTCTTTTTGTAGTCACAAATTAAATTCATAACAACATAGGGTCATCGATGGAAATTTACACAAAAATACGGCAGAGAGTAATATCGATCTATACAATCTTAGTGTCTACTACAATTCATCCACTATTATATCCTTATAGACTAACAGTAAGTTAATTATTTTTAAACTAAACAAGTTTCATGTTTATTGTTGTAGAAAATTGATTTTTATCGCAGCTGGCAGCATGAAAATTATCTTCAGCACTTACAAATCGTACGTAATATTATGGAAAAATAACGTTTTACATGTCATATTTTCATTTTTCGGTAATATAATTAATAACCTAGGAAACTGGTAGAAAGTGGATGTATGGGTCACATCTGAAATTATTTTTGAAAATAAAAGATTACATGAAAACTATAACTATACTTCAAAATAGATGTTAATGCAGAATTACGTTGTTGTGTATAATTAAATCAATAGATAATGCTTCATTTTCTATCTATAAGTTTATGGATCGCGAAGAATTTACTCGGTCACACTATCTCCTACGCATAACTTTTACTTTACTTTATTAATACCTCAATATATTCTTGTGATAAGTAATGTTTAAATTGCACAAAAAGACACGATTGAATGAAATTATTATTTAAGAATTTCTTCTCTACAATATTTGTTTAAGTAAAGGGAAAGTTTTTGTTGTGTTAAATATAGAGAAATGTAAATATGTAGTAAGGTAATAAAATTCCGTGTTCAGGCCAATAGTGTGGCGATATCTAAGTGAACAAGGAGAGTCGGCATCTAAATTGTGTAATTGCTAGACCACTTTTCGGCAACCTCCTAGAAAAGAGTAAATTTAATTAAATTTTCGCCAGCTTTTATCAGTGAATTAATGCAACACATTAAATATTTATCTTTTTGCCGTTATATAATATATTTCTCCATATTCATGATGGGAAAGTAAAATCTGCATACCGGAAAATAGCGACCTACAACTTGACCTGTAAAATCCTATCGTGTAATATAAGTGAAGTATTTCTTATCCTGTTTTACTCCTGAAGCAATTTACCTGTTTAGTGCCATGTATAATTTCATCAGTTTATTTTTCACTACTTTATTTTACTATCACACTATAACGTTTAATTCAACATTCAATAGTGCAATTCGCTCGGTTTTGCTTTTCACAATAGTTGTATAGTATTCAGTATTAATAATCGATGGTCCGTTACGAAACAATCTTGTTTAGCGATGGTGGATAACTTACTTATATTTGTGTGGATCCTTTTTATGAATTGAGCGAAGACATGTACATACCCTGGATACATTCTACTTAGTTTTAAAACTGCTAAGACGTATCTAATAGCGTAGAAGGCAACTGGAATATTCTTGTTTTTGATAGTAGGGCTAGAAGTTGACGTAAGTGCAAACATCGATTTACATTAAAATTTGTAGCCTAACAAGACTAATAAGACAGTTTCGTTATTAGTGACGTAGTTTTGATGTAGCTAAGTCAACTGTATGTCTATCATTTCTGTTTTGAGCTTATTAGCTGATTGTCACCTTATTTGCTTAATATGTTAATTGCTTATCTCAAACGTAACCAACAGATATAACTCCAAAATACCGAATATATTAAATAAGGCAATACTGGACATGCACGTTTCAGTGACACCAAAATAAATTCGCTTAGATTTGCTTGTATGCACTTTGTTACATGGTTTGACTTGCTATAACATACTTTAATGAATTGTTGAAGTAATTAAAAACATATTTTTCTAAACATTTACGTTGGACTTAGCTGTAACAGTATTTTGGCATATCGAGCGTCCCTTCAGGAATTAAATTAATACTGCCGCAAATTTTTTCTCGCCTGTCGACGACGTTTAATCATAACGCGCCCGATAAAACAATAACCCACTTAAAATTCTGCGGTCTCCGGACTTTTAATTGGATTTAACGAAGAGGAAAGAATCACTAGCGGAACGAAGAAAGAGGGAAAACCGTGAAATTCACTTACTCGAAGCCAGCGCTCGGATAATAGTAGTAGGCCGGCTCGGTCGGACTCTTTCAAGTGATAAGCAGCTAATTTGTTAAGCAGCCGCTTCATCCACTTACATCCCCAGATTTATTAACGACTCGAGGGTTAAAAGTTACTGCTTGGTTTCGGAAAAAGTTCTCTCGAAGACACAACAACTGAAATCTCTCGTGCTGCCTTTGAGTGGGTTATTGATGTACGGATAATGATGCTTCGTTTGAGATGTAAAACTTTAAATTTCGCTCCTAATACCTACGTTACTAGAACTGTAATGTTGTATAATAATGTCAACGATTGTAAAATATAAGGAGTGTAAAGTATCAATAGCGGCTTTTTCCAACAATAAGCGATACAATTCAAGTTTTAAATTACAAAGATTAAAAAATTTCCCTTTATCTACAGATCTATACTACAATTAAGAAATATAATAAATTCATTTCTCGTAGAACAGAATTATGTTCTCTTAATAACTGCGCGTATATTGGGGCATTTATAAACGATTAAGTGTACCTGTAACTGACTCATTATGGACAAAGACTTACAAAATAATATTATATTATATATTATATTACAAGTGATTACCCTAGACTAGGGGTCTCCAAACTACGGCCCGCGGGCCAAATCCGGCCCGCCAGTGTCATCAATCCGGCCCGCGACAACTAATAGCTTATTGTTGTTGTGATAAGTTGGATAAAAACTCAGGATGATAACGTAATAACTCGGATTTATTTACTTGCTAAAGCTTAATGACAAGTATAATACGCAGAAAACTCACTGAAGTAATCAGTATGGCCCCAAGGCTGAAAAGTTTGGAGATCCTTGCCCTAGACCATTAAAATTAATTTGTGAGGAAGATTTTATAAATTGCGAAAATTCCTATAGGCAATACCTCTCACTATCCCAAGTTTGTTTCACTTTCGTACATACCGCTAGCAAAGCAACCATGTTTACACTGAATAAGAAACAAAAATACGAAAGTGATTAAGCTCAAACTTTGATAACGTTACGGCACTACTACCAATTTTAAGCATAGGTATGTAGATTCACGCTCAGATAAATATAGGATACTCTAACTTTGGCCAAACTTCAAAAGATTTTCAAATTGGTGGCTGTGAGAATGAATGTATTGGTAATGTTTTAATATGTACGAGTTTCCTGACCATGTGATTATAATTATTACTAAAGCTTGCAAATGAAAAATTAAATTTGCCAATAAAACTATAAATCAAATCCGGACAAAAATAGACAAGCGCTGTAGATCTCGTGGACTTCTGCAGTATATCTTCTTATGATTTGTTGCACTGATTTGGCACTCCTCCACGACTACTTGTGCCAGATTTTGCTTTACAGCTGATAACTATTTCCTTTTAGGTTTTCCTCTCCGCTTCTTCCCTGCATCTCCAGTAGTAAGTACCCTTCTGACATGTGTGTTCTTCGCCGTTCTTGCAATACGCCCCAGTCATCTCAATCTGAGTATTTTTGCGGTTTGCAATAATTTTGGTCTTCTATACAGGCCTTTAATTTCTTCCTTTGTCCTCCTTCTCCATCCCATGCCTATCACATGTACCCCTCCGAATACCTCTAGCAGGATTTTCCGCTCGCATGTACCTATCAATATTTATTTCCTGCTGCTTGTTGAGAACGCATCTTTCGCACCTATATAGCACTGTCAGTCTAATTATAGTGTCATACATTCGTCTTTTTGCTTTTCTAGATAGGTGTTTAGATTTTACTAAACTTGCAAGCGCCGGTACAATTACACTACCTCTAGCTAATCTTTTATTTGTTTCAGCTTCCTCTTGGCAGATGTTAGTAAATAGCACTCCCAAATAATCAAATTATGTTACCTTCTCGAAATTTTTTCATAGTACAAGTATTATCTATCTCTGATGATAACATATACTTAAACACCACATAAAAATAGTTTAGTATTGCACACATTCTATGTAAGTTGCTTATATTCTCGGTAAAATAAATATAGAACCAAGAATAAATCCTTGTGGCACATCATATCTTCTCGACTCGGAGATATAGTGTTATTCCAACTTATCGCCCGATTTATATCTTCTAAATATGACTTTCTTGTTTTATATGCGATGACCCTCACTCTTCAATATTCCAGTTTTTGTGAAATCATTTCAAGTGCAACTGTATCAACAGCTTATTTAAATCGCACAACACCATTCGAGTTGCTGGTCAAATACAGTGTGCTGCTAAAGTTGCATTGTCTTACTTGCTAAATTTTTAATCCGCCACAGTTTTTCTAAACCAGGTTCTAGTTTACTTTAGAAAACAAGTGTAGTTTTTGTAACTATCACATTTAATACATATGGCCACCTTCGACTGCAGGGAATCAGTACAATTATTTCTCTCGAACTTTAATGTTTCATATCATATCTGGAAAGTTTCACCTAATCCGTTACAACTGTATTATACTATATTATTTTCCAAATGAAATTTAACCTGCCTACGTAAATTCAAATAAGTAACACATAAGCAATATGTGGCTCAAACTGACACATTAACTTACACAAAAACTTAATTATTCTGCATTAAAGAAGAGCAAGTTTGATGAGAAAGGTCTTTATCATTTATTTTTGCAACGGTCACGAATAATTCATAGTTACCTATAGTACTTGCAAACAATTCGCGTACACAGTTGGCACAAACTAAAATATTCAAGTTTTTTCAGTTCGTCGATCTACCAACTTGCTACAATTCATGTGTTCTTATTTGAAAATAAGCAATTTTTATTATTAAGTTATAGATTAGGAGGACGTATGTCTATACAGTCATGGTTGGTAAATTACAGAACATCGTGTTTTGTACGTTTATGTACATCAACGATACGAACCACAACAAAGTTGAAATGGAAATATATTTTTAGTACTTTTATGAATGATATTGCTAAACAGAAGCATCTCGAGGATATCACTAAGCGGTTATTACATCACGTTATATTTATTACTACAACCACTGGGTCAATATGACCCACTTTCTTGTAGAAGGCTTAAGTCGAACCGATCGCTTTGATATACTTCAATTTTTATGACTACTTGATGAAGATTAAATTCGCATATTTAGTTCACAACCTAGCAAGAAGCAGAAAATACCCAGGAGATATGCAAAAGAAAAAGCTTTGTTTAACCACATCCCCAAAAACATGCAGACTACTAAAATAGGTAGTAAATTAGAAATTGATATAAGCATCCAACAAAAGACCTACGAAACCGATAGGTTCGAAATTAGCTTCTAATTTAACATGGAAGAACTGTCAATATTTTATTATTATATTACTTGAAACCCTACCTTGTGCACGTCCTAAAACAGGGAAGCTGATATTGCTTTGTTTAATTTGTAGTACAGTTAAAGATTTTATGCAACTACAAGGCATTTTCAAAAATTCGGAATCTTTATTTGGAACTCCACATTGATTGCAAAATAGTGTACCCTTTGTTATTTTTCCCCAAAGTTCCATCAACAGAGTTAAGTAATCTAGTTTCCCTTTTTTACGTTGGTTGCTGAAATTGTGGCATTTGGCTTTAATCATCAAACTAAATGGAACGTCTTGCACCTTACTATAACCTTCAGAACACAAACTTTGAAATCCATTGATTGGCTTTAATTTTAACTAAATCATTGGCTTAAATAGAGATTTATCTTCCTCTATATGTTAGGAAAGTGAAATAATAACAACCCATTAACATGCTTCGTTGTATCTCGTACATGATATTCTGCATGTATTCCTTCTATGAGTTCATATCATACTTTATTATGAAAGAAGAACAAATTCGGAAGAAATACGTACATCTTAATGCTGTGCAACACCCAATGAGCCCGTAGCCCAATAACAAAGCCATTACAAAATCGTACTCTACTGGTGGCGAGAAAGTAAATAAAGCCTGTTTTGCCTTTTACTGTTCCATTTTTTGCTACAATATGAAAGGGTTAGGTATTACAAGCAACAAGGGATAAAAAAGACAACTTTCACTTTTAGTAAAGTTAAATACATACCGTTTTTTTGCGTCAAAAATTCTCTGTTAGTCAACAACAGGCGCATAACGGTTACGTTTACTAATTTCGAATTCTATTGAATCATTTTTTAGGTAAAAATGTAACAAAGGATCGTAAAAAACGGAACATTTTACATTTTTATTATACTGATCCCTCTTATTCGTGTATCCTGCGTCCGCTTACGTCTTAACGCAAATCTGGACTACTTCTCTTTTAATACTACTCTTAAAAAGTTTACAAGAAGCAGGGGATGGCTATAAAAAATATCGATTCCGTTATTGCTATTTGTAAACGTTATTTTTCGGAGGCATTTTGTTTGCAAATATTGACAGAATCGTCATATTTACAACAACAACACCTAAAATATAGAAGAATGTAAAACGAAGTACTATTAAAAAACTTCGCAATTTGACATATCCGAGTAGAGGAGACAGACACAATAAATACGACACAGTATCACGTTATTGGACTAATAAAATAACCAAAACAGTAAGAGTATTAGTCCGGCAATTTATACTCTGATAGGATTGGTTCGAACGTTCATATAATTTATCAGCCACATGCTTAACTCTTAACAATTTGATCTTAAACTTAATTTTATGAATTACTTCGTGGGGTAAATTCTCGACAATAGTTCGCGTAGGTTGAACGTTTGTATGCAAATCAATTCCTTTATTCAGAAAACTTATTTCTTCTTACTAATATTTATTGTAACATTAAATATGTTTCAGAACCATTTACAGGTTTGCAAGAACGTTTCAAAAGTAAATATCAACTCCCGTACGTCATTCCCGTCTACATTCAGATCACGAACCGAACAGAAGAACATGTAAAATTTTATTTATTACTTACCCGCAGTGTTGAGTGCTTTTATTATTGAGATTGTGTGATTCAATGAAGTAGCGGGAATTTTATTTTGTCTGGATTTTCATATCTTTTCTGAGGGCAGACTAAACTTGACGCATTCGTATTCAACTACATGAACACCTGCTAACACTTAATATTCATGACGACGAGTCAAATTGGTGGTTTTAAATTGCTTACGAATTTTATCACATCGAACCATCAATTAACACGCTAAAATAATCACAGTTAAAATAGCTTTATATTACATGGCATTTCTGCCTTTTATAATGTACATATGCATATGTTACTTATATACTATATGGGGTATGATTTATTTTGCACCTAGTTGTATATACATGAAAATATTTTGATATGCCCATTACTCCTTAGCATAAATTTGTTTAAACATGCTTTTGTTTCAACCAAATACTTTGTGTCTATACAGTGTACATCACCCGCAAATCAAGAAAAATAAAACAGAAAAATAGATTCAACACTGTTTAAACTACCAGTGGTATACATATTGCAATGGTATTCATCATATTATGATCAATGTTTTGAAAATTTTCGCGATAGACTTCTTAATATAATAACCAAAATTAAAAATTCAAGAAAAGTACTTTTCGAGCAGTCCTTGCATATTATTATATTATTACAATTGCATTATTTGAGCAAAATTGATTGCAAATTAATTTTAGATACTCATTTTGAAAGAAATATAAAATTCATTAGAATATGTATTCAGAATGATGTATTATTTAATAGTGCAGGAGACAACAGGATGTTAGGCACAGGATTTATGATTAAGAATGAGTTTAAAAACTTGGTAATAAAATTTGAAGGAATATCAGAAAGACTATGTTACATAGGATTAAGGTGAAAATGTAGGAACATATGTATTATCAATGTCCATGTACCAACTAAGGAAAAGGAAGAAGTTAAAGATCAATTCCTTAATGCAAAAATTGGTCAAGAAAGTATATACAAGGACATTACAGGGGGAAAAAGTAAACATAAGACGATTAACACAAATGGTAAGAAATTGATTATGTTCTGTATGGAGAACGATATGAAAATTATGAGTACTACTTTCGATCACAAAGACATACACAAGAGAATATGGAGGTCACTTGACGGAAATACAACTAATCAAATTGATCATTGTATAAATAGAAAGAGCTAAAAGATTTCATCAAAGATGTAAGAAGCTACAGAGGTGCTAATGCGGAATCAGATCATCTTTTAGTGAAGATTACAACGAGAGAAACGGTACCCCGGGAAAGGCGGATAAGAAGTGATCTAAGAAAGCGATAAAATGGAAAAGAGTTACATGATTCTGTTACCAACTCCAAATTTAATAACCAAATAGACGCAAAATTAAAACACACTATAGAAACAATAACAGATATTACTGATAATCTTATATGATAGATCTCTACCACTAATAGGTCAATAAAACAAGGCTGGTTTGAACGATAGTTATATTTTCAGAACGTTTACAAACGTTTTCGGAACACCTTCGTCAGTGAAAATATAACTAGATAAATATATAAACAAACTTTTGTTTTTATTTGGGACTATCAACAAAATAACTAATGACTAGGATTTCTTGATATAGAGGATGTGTAACCAACTTTTATATATATATAAATTATAAAAACTAAATTAATGTGTAAACATACATGCAAATTAAGTAAAACCTTATATCAAAAAATCTTTGTCGAAACCTTAACAATTCTGTTCAAGGACTAGGGAAAACCAAATTTAAAAACCTAGCCAAAGGTTTCCTTCTTAAGAAATGCAAATGTCATTTTAACAAATTGCTATATACATTACTTAAATTTTGAATATCGGTCCTGAAATTAATAGTTTTAGTGTCTTTTGTATATTTATCATTTCATATATTAGTCCTTTTTATAATTATTCTCTGTTTTTAATATAATTGTGTTTTCAAAATCAAAGGAATGCCCAAGATCTTTGTAATACTTTGTTACAGCGGTCATTGCACCGAAATCATTATTTAAAGAATACTTATGGCTATACAACCTTTTCTTTAAATATTGTTTCGTCTGACCGATGTAACAACCATCACAGTCTTTACAGTTTATTTTATAAACTACATTACTTTGATTTTGCTTAATTATTTTAGATTTATTTAATTATTTAATTTAGGAAACCTTTGGCTAGGTTTTTAAATTTGGTTTTCCCTAGTCCTTGAACAGAATTGTTAAGGTTTCGACAAAGATTTTTTGATATAAGGTTTTACTTAATTTGCATGTATGTTTACACATTAATTTAGTTGGTTACACATCCTCTATATCAAGAAATCCTAGTCATTAGTTATTTTTGATAGCTCCCAAATAAAAAACAAAAGTTTGTTTATATATTTATCTAGTTATATTTTCACTGACGAAGGTGTTCCGAAAACGTTTGTAAACGTTCTGAAAATATAACTATCGTTCAAACCAGCCTTGTTTTATTGACCTATTAGTGGTAGAGATCTATCATATAAGATAAGTATAAAAGGTCACGAAATATATATATATATATACATTTACTTAGTGATAATTGGAATCGTATTGAAAATGAAGAGCAAGTGGTGGCCAACAACTTACTGTATTTCAAGTACATACAGACAAGAAGCTCTAGCTGGTTCGATCAAGAATGTCAAACAATGTAATTGGAGATAGTGGTTTCAAATGATGCAAGTGAGTAGGAAGAAGTAGAACACGGACTTATGAAAGGAAGTAAAAGGTACGATCGTTGAATAGGATACTAAGAGTTAAAAACATCACAAGAAGAACAAAGGCTATACAAGACCATTATTCAACCAACAGCTTTGTACGCGTATAAAACATGGACCCTCGCCCAATCCCTGGAAAAGAAAATTGAGACCTGGGAACGAAAGATGTTAAGAAAAATATTTGGAGGCATTAAAGCAAATGATATATGGAGAAGACGAACGAAGCAAGAGTGAATAGAATTACACGGGGAACCGAAAATCACTACGAAAATTAAGGCTCACAGTTTGAGATGGTTGGTTCATTCGCAGAGGATGCACGATGGATGAGTAGCAAAGCAATAATAATATTATTAAGAACTACTGGAATTAGTACCATTGCATGATACAACAACTGCAGAGGATGCTTTAAATGCTGTTTACGGACTTCTGAAAAAGTACAATTTAGATTTGTCAAAACTGTTCCGTTGCAACAAACGAAGCTCCTTCCATGACTAGAGTAAATAATGGCTTCAGTAAAATATTACGGATAAAGATTAAACCAGATTTTCATCATGTGCATTGTATAATTCATCAAGAAGTTTTATACTCAAAAATGATCAAGTTGGAGAGCGTTTTAAAATCAGTGAAAAGAATTATAAACTTCATAAGGGCACGTGGCTTAAATCAGAGACAGTGTTTTGCGTTTTTACGTGATGTAGAAAGTGAATACACTGCTTTACATTATTACATAGAGGTGCAATGGCTTTCGTGTTGTATGGTCGTCGATAGATTTTGGAAACTTAAAGAAGAAATACGCTTTTGCATGGAAGTGGAAGGACAAGATGACAGCTTATTAGCCGACGTACTTTTTTACAAGATGTTTCGTTTGAGGTAGATATCACAAAACACTATCGGACTTAAATAAGGAATTGCAACAACCACGTCAAGTTAAAACAGATATGCATGATCATGTGAAAGCTTTCAAGTGTAAGATGATGCTGTAGGAAAAACAGCAGTGGAAAATCTGTAACATTTTCCGACTTGTACGGCGTATAAGGAAAGTACGAGTATCCCAATACTATACAAAATCTATACAGAGAACATGGAAAGCCTTCTGGCAAAATTTGGATAGCGTTTTCGAGATTTTAAGTACAAAGAAAACAATTTTCTTTATTTACTGGTCTTTTCATTGTCGATATTGATGAAGTCCCCCTCACTTGCAGATGGAAGTAATTAAGATTCAGTGACAGACCCATTTAAAACAAAAGTTTGATAGTGTTTGTACAATCGAATATTATAGGTACTTACCTGTTCAATACCAAAAAATAAGAAAATTTGCCTGTAAAATCCTGTCAATGTTTGAAAGTAGCTATAAGTGTAAACAATTTTTTTCTTTGATGAAAGGAAAGAAATATCCCGCCAGATCACCATTGACGGACGCACACTTGGACGCAGTTTTAAATGTTATTTGCGCCGATAAATTCACGCCACAAATAGACAACTTAATTGAAGGCAAAAAAGATCAAATATCTGACAAAAAGAAGTTAATGTGTATGTGTGTGTTTTTTTTTAATGTCTTTTTTATTGAAAATTTAATAAATATACTAGTCTTATAATAGTACTTGATTTCGTTAAGATTTTCAGTAGTTTCTCTTTTAAGATTAGGTTTCGCGACCCATCTAGTTTAGGGTTTTAATGCTTTCGGCTCACCAGTGACTTTGAGTTTGACATGGCTGCCGTGAGGTATAGGACAGATGAAGGAAGTAAATAGAAGGAATCGTACATTGTGCAACGTTTAAAGAAAAATTGAATTCAAAAATAAATTGTTTGACATTCCTGTTCGATTAAAAACAAAAGAACGTGATACTTATCCTGATTTAGTGTACTGTACTTATTGTTAGTTTCCAACATATATTTGTGTTTATTAAATTTTATCTGAGATTGAAACAATTGTAGCAAACTGTTGCGACATAATGAACTGTATTTTTCGTTGGTTCTTTGTAACTTTATTTTAACTACAATTATACTCATATAAATTTTTGTTGATTATATTGTTTACATATGTACTATGGAGTTTTGTATTGCCAATGTATAAAAAATAAATAAACTAATTAAATAATTTGAACATAACTCCCCCTGAAGGATTGTTAAAGAGTTCAATATATAAAATTGCTTGATAATATAGAATATAGGAAATGATCTTAAGGTAAGTGTATGTATCTTAAGGTAAGTGTTGTATAACTATGTTCACAAATGTTCAATGGTTAACCTTACTTTCGTTTTCGGCTACTGGAAGAGGACATATCTTCGTGATTGGACGCTTTAGGACTCCCTTCGCAGTTTTCACACTGACAACTCTGACGACGTTATTAGGACCAGGATGAACATCCACGACTCGTCCTTTGAGCCAAGCACATGAAGGTAAGTTGTAATTTTTGATTACAACTAGAGTATCCAATTTCAGATTTGAACATTCTTCTTTCCATTTTCTTCTTTGTTGTAGGCATGAGAGGTATTCGTTTGACCAACGTCTCCCGAAATGTTGATCTAATTGCTGCAGTAGTTGGAACCGCGTCAATCTATTTATCTGGATATCCTTGAGACATGGATCTGGTATAGTGGTTAAGGGCTTGCCGATTAAAAAATGGGATGGTGTCAATGGCTGAAGATCATTGGCATCAGAAGATAATGGATGGAGCGGTCTTGAATTTAATATTGCTTCTATTTGCACAAGAACAGTTAGAAATTGCTCATAAGTTAATGTTACATTAAGTAGAACTCTATTTAAATCATATTTTACTCCTTTTACACCTGATTCCCACAAACCTCCAAAGTGTGGTGCATTTGGTGGTATAAAATGTCATGAAATGTTTTCATGGGCACATATATTTGTAATATCATCGTTTGAATTTAAAATAAAATGATATAATTCTTTTAATTGTTTTTGTGCTCCGATGAAATTAGTACCATTATCAGAGTAAATGTGTGCAGATTTCCTCTTCTTGAGGCAAACCGTCGCAAAGATGCAATAAACGAATCTGTGCTTAAATCGCTAACCAGTTCAAGATGCATGGCCTTACTTGAAAAGCAGATAAATAAGCATACATAGCATTTTGTTACCTACAACCACGACCCTTGCGATCCTTCAAATTGAAGGGACCTGCGTAATCAACGCCAGTAACATAAAACGGATTCATAGCTGTTACTCTTTGTTTTGGTAAATCTGCCATGATGGACGTTATTGATTTAGGTTTGAATTTGAAGCATTTTCACAATTTCTAGTAATAGCTTTTACAGCATTCATTCCTGAAGTAGGCCAATATGTCTGAATTATGGTAGCCAACAGTAACTGAGGACCACAATGTAATAATCGTTTATGTTCATGAGTGAGAATCAACTTAGCCAGTTTATGTTTACCACTTAATAGCAAAGGATGTTTTGAAGTGTAATCTAATTCTGAATGTTTTAGTCTACCTCCTACTTTACTAGATCATCAGAATCAAAAAAGGAGTTAGCGCCTTTAGTTTGTGTCTTGTGTTTAACCGTTTTGATTTTAATAAACTGATTTCTTCGGTGAAACTTTCAAGATGCGCAATTTTAACAAGTTATTTCATTTTTTCATTTTCTAATTCGTTAACCATTAAAGGTCCACATAGTTTTTATGTTATTTTCTAGAATTCGTTATAAACCTTAGGCAGTAAGCTACTACTCTTAGCAGTTTCTTCAAATCAGAAAATTTTTCAAATAAGGACATGTTGATAATAGTGAAAACTTGCCCTTGTCGTTTTAATTCTTGAATCTCTATATTCGATTTGAAAGATTTGATAGTGATAACCAGGATGGACAATGCCACCATAGTTTGGATTTCATTAGTACATCTGGAAATATCCCACGTGATGCTAAATCAGCACGATTTTCCTGTGTTTGGACATAGTTCCAATTGTTTATGTTGGTGATTGTTTGAATTTCAGATATACGATTCCCAACAAAGGTCTGTAATAAATTTGGTTGTGTTTAAAGCCAATATAAAACAATTTGTGAGTCACACCAAAAAAGATGTTACACTTACAAGTTAGTGCCTCTTGAACTTTAGTTAAGGGACGTGATAACATAAGTGCACTGCATAATTCTAGTCTCGGGATTATTACGGATTTTAGTGGAGCTACCTTTGTTTTAGCACACAAAAGGTTTACCTTAATTTCTTGTTCGTTGTTAAAGCTTCGCAGATAAAGACAAACTCCGTAACCATTTTGTGATGCATCACAGAATCCATGTATCTCTATTGAATGTGAATAGCTTTTCACCGAATGTTTTCCAATTGTTTTCTAGGTTGATAGGAATATTGTCATCCCAATCTAATTTTAAAGTCCATAGTTTCTGTATAAAAATTTTCGCTAAAATAATACAAGGTCCTACAAGACCAAGTGGATCATAAATCTTTGCGATATCTGACCAGATTGTTCGTTTTGAAATTGCAGTTTTGAGAAACATTTTTTAATTGGTATGTTAATTTGTCTATATGACTAGCCCATTGAATACCTAATAATTTTGGCTGATGTTTATCACTTAATTGTAAAACATTCATTGACTCAGAATTACCTTGTAGCTTAATTAATAATTTAATACTGTTTGAATTCCATTTATGCAAAAGGAAAACAAGCACTCTCAAGTATTTTTGAGATTTCTTGACACGTAGAAATTGCTTCTGCTTCAGTCTGAAAGCCCGTTATCACGTTAACTGGATATTCATATTTAATATCATCAGCCAACTTTTTTAAACAGCGAATAGATAAGAATGGTACGGCTTTGGTACTATACGCTACCGTATGATAAACAGATATATCGCTATCTGAACACTCTCTCCAAACGATATTTTGAAGATGTCTATCTTCTGGGTGTACTTGTATCTGCCTATACATTTTTGTAATGTCAGCTGTTACGACAAATGATTGTTGTCTGAATCTCAAAAGAATATCGAAAATGTCATTTTGTATGGCTGGTCCAGAATGTTGTATGTCATTAAAGGACCGTCCTGTTGTTGTTGTTGCTGAGCCGTCAAAAACTATCCGTAGTTTAGTAGTTAAACTTTGATTTCTTAAAACTCCATGATGAGGAAAAAAATATGACAATTTTTGTTCATCAATTTTGGAGAGACAAGACATGTGTTTGAGATTAATGTATTCATTTATATACTTTACATATTGATTCTTGTGTGATTGATTTGCTTTAAACTTTTGCTCTAACTGTAAAAAACGTTTAATTGCAGTTGTCTTGGAATCTCCTAATTCATTTGAAGAATATTTTAATGAAATTCGTACAACAAAACGACCTTCATCGTTTCTAATCACATTGTTTAAAAAATGTTCTCACATTCAATATCATCAGCCGAAGAAACTGAAGTGTCATTTGACTCTTCCAATTCCCAAAATTTCTTTAAATCAGTTTCTAGTTTTGATGTTTTAGAAAAATTGCAATATGTTTTAAACATTGGTGTTTTAATTTGTCCTGCAATTACCCAACCTAATTTTGTATTATGCAGAATTGGCAAATGTTTACCTAAATGAATTTGCTGATTTTTTAATAGTGTCCAGAATATTCCTGCACCTAGTAGCAATTCAATTTTGTTGGTAATATTAAATGCTGGATCTGCCAGTTGTATATTGTTTGGTATATTTATTGAATTTATGTTGAAACTAGTTATGGGTAAATCATCTGTTATTTTTGGAATGATGAAACAAGGAATAATAACTGAAAAGTTAGGACACTTAGATGTTAATTTTATATCACATTTATAATTTAATGTAGATGAAAATTTTGTTAATTCCTACAACAGAAATATTTGTTGGTAGTTTTGAGATATTTAATTTATTGAACAAATCGGTAGAAATGAAATTTGATTGAGAGCCACTGTCTAGCAAAACTCTACAATTATGCAAAGCTTGTTGCGAATCGCTTACAGAAACAAGTGCTGTTGATAATAATATTTGACTATTATCATAGTTGTGAGATAGCATAGAAAACTGAGATTCTTGTTCTTGTGACTTATCTATGTGAAGTAATGAATTGTGTTTGCCGTTGCATGTTTTACACGATCCTGAATTACAGTCGTTTTTCTTGTGACCTGAACGTAAACAATTTTCACACAGACGTAATTCTTTTATTTTTTTAATTCTAGATAGAATTGGTAATTTCAAAAAATCGTTGCAGAAATAGATTAAATGTGACTGCTTGCAAAATTTACATTTGCGATTTTGTATTACTAATGAAACTTGCCTAATGTTTTTCTTATCTTTATCTTTAGTATTTCTAATATTGTGGTTAGTTTCTAAGGTTTTTAATAAATCTGCTCTGGACCTTAGAAATGTAAACATATCGTCTAGTGTGGGGAATTCATTTGAAGCTTTAAATCTTTCCCATTCTTGGGCAGTGATTTTATCCAAATTGGTGGTTATAGTAAATATGATTATGGTATCCCAATGATTGGTGAGTTGATTTAAAGTTGCCAATGCTCTTAAATGCTTAGAAATTGTATCCAATAAATATCTTAATACCATAGATTAATCTCTGGTTATGGTGTCGATTTGAAACATGGATTTAATATGATTATGAACTAGTAAGCGTGAATTATTGTAGCGATTACACAAAAGCTCCCAAGCTATCAAGTAATTACTTGCGGAAAATTCCAATGATTGGATAACTTGCATAGCTTGATCTTCAACTGACGCACTTAAATAATGAAATTTCTGTATATCATTTATAGAGCTGTTTAGATGAATTAGTGATTCAAAGGTATCTTTGAATTCTAACCAGTCATTGTATTGACCTTTGAATTTTGGCAAATTAATTACTGGAAGTTTTACATTTTGAGGACTTTCTTTGATTGCATTATTTGAAAGATTGTTGTTGTTGTATTTTTGCAATATAAATTTTGCCGAAGCTAATGTTTGATAAAAAGCCTCAGTGAAGACTTCTCTTTCTGTATATTGCTCTTGAAGCTTGTCTTCATCGCAAATGTATTCCATGTTTAATTGAACATCTTCAAATTCTTGTTGTAATTGTTCGACCTTATCTGTCCTTATTTGAAGATCTATAAGGGCCTTTTGGTCATTCCACTGTACGTTTTCACATGCATCTTGAATGGTTTTCACAAATGTTACGTAATTTGTGAGCTTATGTTTGATTGCACCCCGTTTGCGAGTAAATTGTGATAGTTCTGTCATTGTAACAGATGTGTGTATTTTTGAAATTGATTAGTTGCGATGCGATTGATAATTCTAAATTAAATGTTTGTGGAAATTGTAGTTAAAAAAAAATTGTAAAATTGAGTTAAATGGTGAAATTGTTATTGTTACACTTGACTTGACAATGCAATAATTGTGCAAATAGAAATGAAAGAAACGTGCTTACTTGAATGTATTGTATTGTATATACGAGGGCGGATTGATAATGAAGCTACCTAGCGCTACATGGCAGCACAAACACAAAAACTTTTTAGAAATTGCGATCTGTCAATCGTCAGCTGTTAAAATTTCACCCAAATTCATCTATTAGTTTAGTTGTTGTAGTCGTTTGAAGTAAGCAACTTTTGTGTTTCTTGAAAAATGGAAAAAAGTGAATTTCGTGCAGTGATTAAACACAATTATTTGAAAGGGAAAACGGCGAAAGAGACAAAAGAAAAGCTCGATAAACATTACGGTGAGTCTGCCCCGTCAGATTACATGGTAAAATATTGGATTGCTGAATTTAAACGCGGCCGAACAAGCACTGCAACAATACCATCAACAGGAAGGCCAAAAGAGGTGGTTACTGAAGAAAATATCAAGAAAATCCTCGATATCGTTATGAATGATCGCCGAGTCAAGTTACGTGAGATTGTTGAAATGGTAAACATATCATATGAACGTGTGTTCAACATTTTGTATGAACATTTGTATATGAAAAAGCTATCGGCAAGATGGGTGCCGCGTTTGTTGAGTGTCGAACAAAAACGAGTTCGACAGGCCACTTCACAGCGGTGTTTGGACATGATAAAGCGTAATCCTGTTGATTTTTGGCGTCGATTAATAACTGTTGATGAAACGTGGGTCCACCACTACACACCTGAAACCAAAAGTCAATCGAAACAATGGGTGGAAGCTGGTGGAAGTGCTCCGAAGAAGGCGAAGACAGTGAAATCGGCTGGCAAGGTTATGGCCACTGTATTTTGGGATGCACACGGAATATTGCTGATCGATTACCTTGAAAAAGGATCCACAATCACAGGAAAGTATTATCGTGCATTATTGGATCAATTGATTGACGCAATCAAGAAAAAACGACCACATTTAAAGAAGAAAAAAGTGCTTTCTCTTCAAGACAACGCACCGGTTCACACAGCATTAGATACGATGCTAAAATTACGTGAAATACACTTCGAATTGGTTGATCATCCACCTTATAGTCCAGATTTAGCTCCTAGTGACTTTTTCCTGCTTCCAAACTTGAAAAAATGGCTCGCAGGAAAAAGATTCATCTCAAACGAAGAAGTGATTACTGAAACTAACGCGTATTTTGAGGGGTTCTCAAAATCGTATTATTCAGATGGTATAAAAAAGTTGGAATATCGTCTTACTAAGTGTATTGAGCTAAAAGGAGACTATGTTGAGAAATAAATGGTTTTCGAAAAAAATGTTTTTTTCCTACTTAGGTAGCTTCAATATCAATCCGCCCTCGTAGCTCCTCCGCAATTGAGACCACGTCCTTTTTTAATCGTTATTTGTGGCAGCCGTATACCAATTCTCTCCTATTTCTTGAATCCTCTTCAATGGACCATTTGTTGCGACATAATGAACTGTATTTTTCGTTGGTTCTTTGTAACTTTATTTTAACTACAATTATACTCATATAAATTTTTGTTGATTATATTGTTTACATATCATTGTCTGTTACTATGGAATTTTGTATTGCCAATGTATAAAAAATAAATAAACTAATTAAATAATTTGAACACAAACTGTTATATAGATTGGTTCCTTAATTTCTTTGTATACGTGGTTAACCTTGCCAACTACAAAAACCAATTTCGCTCCGCAAATCTTCCAGGGAAATCTCGGCAATCTGAGTCGGGAGAATAGCGTTTGGAAACAAACGTAAATATGGATAGCGCTTCTCGTCCGAGATAGAGCTCAAGTTCGTAGACCACTTCTGCAATTCCCCAATTGAAATCGTTCCGCGAAATAAACCAAGAATCAAACCCAAATAAAATAAGAGGGCACATTGTCCGCACCACCCCTAATCCACGGTCACTTCAAGTGAAATCGACTAAGATAAGCTGAATTGCATTCAGGTGATTTTTCCTACACGCCGCAAGCTGTAGAAAAAGACGATTGCGTTTCGCTTCAGCTTGGTGAGGCGACAGATAACTGAGTCTGTAGATGACGTTCCGTGGAAAACGTATTCCGAATAGTACGGATGCATTGTTTAGATATGAGGCCTGTTGGGAGCAGAACGACGCTTATCAGAGGGCAGTTATTCGTAACTATGGTCGCTTTTATACGGATTATGAGACCGTATACGTATACGCTATGGTTCTTTATTCCTGGACTGTTGCGGAATGATATACTTTGCCTCTCTTTTTCTATTCTGTTCGTATCTTTTCGTAACACATGAACGCCGAGAGGATTAAGTTTGCGCAAAAAAATTCAGTGTTGTTTGGTCAGAGATTTTTTGTGCATAATATGTAAGTATTAGAAATCTAAAAATAATTATGGCACCAACTGGAAGCTAAAACATAGATAAAGAATTTGCCCCCAATAGCCAGTGGCGGGCGCATAAAAGTTTACACATTAAAGAGATGGTCAGAAATAAATTACAATACCTACGTGCTCAAACTCTTACCATTTTAACAATTATCCGTGAAATGACAAAGTGTATAACATCTGTAATATATCTACAACATTAGATATATTTCCACAGTTATTTCAGTGAACCGAGTGCGACGCGACATCAGGAAAAATGTGTTTATATGCAGAAAATTAACGTTCTACATCTAGTGACCTTATATTAGCGTAATTAGAATAATCTTTGGAAGATCTCTGCGCATGAACATGTTACTTTATGTGCAGAGATTCGACTAACGACACCGAATTTTTAAATCCGTTTTGCTCTGACTATCTTGAAATTTCGACCTTCCTTGATAGCCACAGCTTCCTTTAGATCGAATTTTAAAACCACGCTCTTAATATTCTGAAAATATTTATATATATATTTACTAAACCTTTCTGCCCTTTCGGGTATAGGCACGTTGATTTTGTCTATCCTTTCACGAACTCTTTCCAAGTCTTCCTGCCCTTTGCCAATCTAGTTGCCTCTTCCCTTTCGATGCCCCTCTTTTCTAGGATTGCACTGATAGTGTCGCCCCACGTCTACTTTGGTCTCCTTCTTCCTCTTTTGCCTTGCCATTAAGCTTCGTATACGTCTTTCCTTTGGACTGTTTTATCCATTCTTTAAACTAATTCCCACCATCCTAGTTGCCTTTCTTCTATGTATTCTTCCATGCTCCCGATTTCCAACTTTTCTCTTACTTATCCGCTTCCGACTTTGTCCCGCAGGGTCACTCCGCATGTTCGTCTGAGGTATTTCATTTCTACCGCTCTTACTCTGCTTCTATGTCTCTCATTCATTATCCACGTTCTACTTCCGAATGTTAGTACTAGACTGTCGATCGCCTTGCATACTTTCATCTTTATACTTTGGTTGATTTCTTTCTTCCTGCTATGTATTTGTTCAGCGAATAGAACAGTTTGTTTGTGTTGCTAATTCTGTTATTTATCTCTTCTTCTTGTTATCATGAGTTTTGAATGAGCAGTTCCAACTATTTATATTGTTTGACTTTCTCTATTTCATTGTTGTCAATCTCAATATTCATTTTCACTTCTCGTGCGATATTGCCATCATTTTGGTTTTATTTGCATTCATTTTCATGCCATGTTTTCTTAATACCTCATTCGACATAGATAGTTTTTCTTATAGGTCTTCTTGTCGATATGCTAATATTGCAATGTTATCTGCAAACCCACATTGCTGTATCAGTACTCGTTTCATGTTTCTATATCCAACGTTTGCAGGTCTCGCTTTTTTGTTTACTTCTTTCATTATTTGGTACATGTATTTAATGAACAGTAGGGGGCTTAAGCTACCTCCTTGTTTAACTCACTGCTTAGTTAAAAATTGTTTGGATATTTTGGTCAAAACTACCGCTATATTTCTTTATGACTTTTATTTCTCTTTTATTTCTTCTATTTCTTTATGACATATTCTTACTAGTTTTTCCTTTACTCCCAATTTTCTCAGCCATTCCGATGCTTTCCCTTGTGGCACTCTATCAGACACTTTCTTTATATCCAAGTATGCTACGTACATTGTTTATCTCAGTCACAGAGTTCTGCTTACTTTTGTCTTCAGTGATTTTCTGCACTTTTCCCTGGTCTAAAACCTCTCTGTGATTTGGAAAGCTTCCCTTCTATTATACGTGTCATCGTTTTCTCGACGATTCTCTCGTATGTCTTGGTTGTGGTCCCGAATAACGTGATCCCTATGTTGTTTTGCCGCACTCTACTCTATTCCCGGCTTTATAAATTGGCATTATTTGTCCCACTTCCCATTTCTTTGGTAATTTTGCTTCCTTCCATAGTCTGTTTAGTAGTTACCTCTGCATTGTCCTCCTATCTGCTCCTATGTTCTTAAGCATTTCTGCTGTTATTTTATCTGTTCCTGGTGCTTTTCAATTTTTTAGGCCTTTGATCGCCTCTTTCACCTCCCGGTCTGTTATGGCTTCTATTTCGTTTTCCATGTCTTTATCTGTTCCGTTGCCTTGTTCTATATCTGGTTCGTGGTCTTGATTTAGTAGTTCTTCACAGTATTCTTTCCATCTTTTCATTGTTTCGTCCCCTGCCGCTAATAATTGCCCTGTTCTATCTCTTATGCTCATATTTTTGGTCTCCTTTCAAGTTCTTGAATGTTCGATGGAACATCTTCTGATGGGCTTGCGTCTTCTACCATTTTATTCCCGAATTCTTCCCAAGCTTTTTGTCTGATTATTATCATTTTCTTTTTTCTGTCTTTCTTCCTTAGGTATATTGTTTATAGCAAACTCTTCGTCCGCTTGTTTAAGTGTTTCTTCCTTTTCTCCTTCTTTGTTTTTATTTGCTTCTTTACTTCTGTCGTCCACCATTTTGTCTCCTTGTCCCGCATACCTCTTTTGCTGCTTGTAAAACTACTATTTTTAATGTTTTCCATTCTTCGTCTATACTCCGTTGTTGCTTTTCGTGCAGTTCTTCTATTGGTTTACCAATTTCTTTTTCGTATCCTTTAGCTAATTTTTGCCCTTTCAATTCGTATGCTCTCATCTTCTCAGTGTATGTTTTCTTTTCTTCTTCCGCTTTTCCTGTTTTCGCTTCTCTTTCTACTTTTGCTACTAATAAGCAATGGTCACTCCCTATCTCGCACCATCTTTTAAGTCTCGTATCTTTTATTTTGGCTCTGTTAACTCCTGTTAGAATGTAGTCTCTTACTGACTTTTCGTCTCTGCTTATTTGTTCTCTTGCGTATTTATGCTTTACTTATCTCTTTATATTTAAGTATATATATATATATATTTCGTGACCTTTTATACTTATCTTATATGATAGAGATCTACCACTAATAGGTCAATAAAACAAGGCTGGTTTGAGCGATAGTTTATATTTTCAGAACGTTTACAAACGTTTTCAGGAACACCTTCGTCAGTGAAAATATAACTAGATAAATATATAAACAAACTTTGTTTTTATTTGGGACTATCAACAAAATAACTAGTGACTAGGATTTCTTGATATAGAGGATGTATAACTTCAACTTCTATATATATATAAATTATAAAAACTAAATTAATGTGTAAACATACATGCAAATTAAGTAAAACCTTATATCAAAAAATCTTTGTCGAAACCTTAACAATTCTGTTTAAGGACTATGGAAAACCAAATTCAAAAACCTAGCCAAAAAGGTTTCCTTCTTAAGAAATGCAAATGTCATTTTAACAAATTGCTTATATATATTACTTAAATTTTGAATATCGGTCCTGAAATTAATAGTTTTAGTGTCTTTCTGTATATTTATCATTTCATATATTAGTCTTTTTTATAATTATTCTCTGTTTTAATATAATTGTGTTTTCAAAATCAAAGTAATGCCCAAGATCTTTGTAATGTTTTGTTACAGGGGTCATTGCACAAAATCATTATTTAAAGAATACTTATGGCTATACAACATTTTCTTTAAATATTGTTTCGTCTGACCGATGTAACAACCATCACAGTCTTTACAGTTTATTTTATAAACTACATTACTCTGATTTTGTTTAATTATTTTGGATTTAGTATTAGTAAAAAGAGATCTGTTACTATAATTTGGAATGAAAGTAATGTTTATGTTGTTTTTATTAAATTCTTTTTATTTTTTCGCTTAAACCTTTTTATAAGGAATAGCGCTATAACATTTATTGTTATTAATTTTAATTCCTCTATTATATAATTTGTTAATTCTATTTTTTATTATTTTTCATAAAAACTATTTGGATAATTATTTTTATCTAAGATTTCTTTAACTTTGTTTAAATTCTTTTCCCTAAATTCAGGATTAGCTAATCTAACCGCTTGATCAACTAAACCGGTAACTACATTAATTTTATGTAATTTTGATGTTTCTGAAAAATAATTTAAATGTCTTCCTGTATTGGTAGACTTTATATGCTAATTTGTTTTCACAATGCCGTTATTATGCATGACTGTCACGTTCAGGAAATTCAATGAGTTATTAGATTCTCTCTATATGTAAATTTTAATCTATTATGATAACTATTAAATGAATCTAATATCTCATCAATATTATCCTTTCTTATGGAACAAAAACAGTCATCCACATAACGTCTGTAAAAACTTACACTAGAATTTAGTTTTGCCAAACAAGTTTGCTCTAGGTCCTCCATTACCAGGTTTGCGATAACTGCTGATAATGGAGGGAACCCATTGCAGTACCGAAAATTTGTTTATAAATTTTATTTTGATATGTAAAATAAGTAGAATTTAAACAAAGTTTCGAAGCTGCAATAATTCCTCCTTTGGAAGATCTTTAAAATCTTTATGGAATTCCATTTTTTATCTAAAATTTTTAGTGCTAAATCCACAGGAATATTAATAAATAAAGAAACAACATCTAAACTGATTAATTCGTAATTATTAGAAATTGTTTGATTTCTAACCGAATCTACATATATCAATTTTACATATCAAAATAAAATTTATAAACAAATTTTCGGTACTGCAATGGGTTCTCCATTATCAGCAGTTATCGCAAACCTGGTAATGGAGGACCTAGAGCAAACTTGTTTGGCAAAACTAAATTCTAGTTAATAAGTTTTTACAGACGTTATGTGGATGACTGTTTTGTTCCATAAGAAAGGATAATATTGATGAGATATTAGATTCTTTTAATAGTTATCATAATAGATTAAAATTTACATATGAGAGAGAATCTAATAACTCATTGAATTTCCTGAACGTGACAGTCATGCATAATAACGGCATTGTGAAAACAAATTGGCATATAAAGTCTACCAATACAGGAAGACATTTAAATTATTTTTCAGAAACATCAAAATTACATAAAATTAATGTAGTTACCGGTTTTAGTTGATCAAGCGGTTAGATTAGCTAATCCTGAATTTAGGAAAAGAATTTAAACAAAGTTAAAGAAATCTTAGATAAAAATAATTATCCAAATAGTTTTTATGAAAAAATAATAAAAAATAGAATTAACAAATTATATAATAGAGGAATTAAAAATTAATAACAATAAATGTTATAGCGCTATTCCTTATAAAAAGGTTTAAGCGAAAAAAATAAAAAAGAATTTAATAAAAACAACATAAACATTACTTTCATTCCAAATTATAGTAACAGATCTCTTTTTACTAATACTAAATCCAAAATAATTAAACAAAATCAAAGTAATGTAGTTTATAAAATAAACTGTAAAGAGCTGTGATGGTTGTTACATCGGTCAGACGAAACAATATTTAAAGAAAAGGTTGTATAGCCATAAGTATTCTTTAAATAATGATTTTGGTGCAATGACCGCTGTAACAAAGTATTACAAAGATCTTGGGCATTCCTTTGATTTTGAAAAACACAATTATATTAAAAACAGAGAATAATTATAAAAAAGGACTAATATATGAAATGATAAATATACAAAAGACACTAAAACTATTAATTTCAGGACCGATATTCAAAATTTAAGTAATGTATATAGCAATTTATTAAAATGACATTTGCATTTCTTAAGAAGGAAACCTTTGGCTAGGTTTTAAATTTGGTTTTCCCTAGTCCTTGAACAGAATTGTTAAGGTTTCGACAAAGATTTTTTGATATAAGGTTTTACTTAATTTGCATGTATGTTTACACATTAATTTAGTTTTTATAATTTATATATATATATAGAAGTTGGTTATACATCCTCTATATCAAGAAATCCTAGTCACTAGTTATTTTGTTGATAGTCCCAAATAAAAAACAAAACTTTGTTTATATATTTATCTAGTTATATTTTCACTGACGAAGGTGTTCCGAAAACGTTTGTAAACGTTCTGAAAATATAACTATCGCTCAAACCAGCCTTGTTTTATTGACCTATTAGTGGTAGATCTCTATCATATAAGTTTATATTTAAGAAATGTGTTGGTTATAATGAAGTGCTGTTCTTCACAGCAGTCATTCTTTGCCCGTTATTATTTTTGTGGGTTTCCCTATGTGGCCCCTCGACCTCCCGTATTTGCTTCCCTTTTGGCCATATATAGTTCTCCTTTCACTTCCTCTGTTACTTCTCTTAATTCCTGCCAGAAATCATATTTCTTCTCTTTAGTCGCATCTTCGTTTGGGCCATACACTCCAATTATTGTTGTTATCTCCTTCTTTTTTGCTTCTTAATGTTACTTATAGTAATCTTTCACTTAGTGCTTCCCATTCTTCTACTTCTTGTTCGTGTTTTCTGTGTATAATAAATGCTGTTCCGCCTGCTGTTCTTTGGTCATATTTTACCCCACTGTAAATTATCTAGTATATCTAATTCTGCCTTTTCGAATTCGCGCTCCAGTTCTAAATTTTTGCCAAATATACTTCGCACGTTCCACGTTCCAATTTTCCATGCGTGTTTCTTTTCCTCAATTTTCCTTTTTTGCTTTTTCTTTTGTTTGCGTTTCCCAGCTATTTATTTGTCTTATGTTATTGATATTTATTGTTCTATTTCTTGTCGTTGTCTCTTTGCTTATATTAGCTGTGTTTTGTGTTATCTGTGTTTTGAGTGCTGTTCCTCCTTTTGAGTTACAACCCTCTTATCCTTTTTCATTGCCATGGTCGTCGTTGATTTTCCTTTCTTTTCTACGTTTCTTAGTTTTTTGGCTTAGTGGCCGTAGTACTTCGTTTATGCTCTTTCAGTTTTTCTCCCTGAGAGTCTCATCTATATTCCTTTCCATCAATTATAATTTTTGGGTATTCTATCTTCACGCTTTTCGCGTTCTTCCTCCCGTTCTCCGCTAATTGTTTCAGTTTCGTTTGAGTTTCTCGTTCTTCCTTTGTTAAATCGTTATTTATATAGACTTCTTCTTGTAGTTTTCTCAGTTTGGTTTTATTTTTTTATAACCGCTTCTTTATCTTGTATATTTTTTAATTCAATTTTGTAAATCTTTTTCCGTATTTTTGTCACATCTTTAATCTTGGTTTTTGTATTCGTATTGTGCTCGATAAAGCTTTCCATTCTTATTCTCAGATCTAATTTATTTTCCGATTCAATTTCTACTCCCGATACTACAATATTGTTCTTTATTCAGTCCTACTCCAGTTTACCCATTTTCCATTCCATACCTCTCATTTTTTGGTTAATTTTCCCATTCTCCTCTTTTAGTGTTACATTTTCTTTCCTTAATTCCTTCCATTCTCATTGGTATGACTTCTGATCCTGTTTCATTTCCCCTATATCGTCCATTAGTTCCCTGATCATATCTGTCAGAATATCCATCCTATCCGCTCTCTCGTCTTCTTTCTTCTTTTGAGGTATCCTAGCTACTTTTTTATTCTTCTTAAATATTCCTCCAGCTCCTCTTCCTTCTTTTCTCTTTTTCTTTTTGACTCATCTAATTCTAACAGCATCCAAATCACCTACATATCCGAGCAGTGTAAAGTAAGTATTTGAAAGTAACAACGAACATGTGTATTACCGAAACAATAAGAAACATGCATTCTGGAATAAAGAACTAACACAGTTAGAGCATCTACTTCTGTTCAGTTTTCTTGCTCTCTTTTTTTTTTACTAATTCCGCTTTTGACTTATTCAATTCATTTATCGTGAACATGCCAAGTCATAGTTGTCTATCTCTCTTCCTCTCAACTAACACAATCGACCTGGAAATTCGGTAGTAAAATTACGAGAATGTCAATGCGGTAATGAAAAGGAATGACTGCGGTTAACAAAACTGACGAAAATGCGAACTAGACGAATACATCAATTTGACAACAAGAGCGATAATGCTCGGTATAGTTGGTTTGTCTGCAGATGGCGACTGATAATAGGTTTTCGTGCGACCGTCCATCAGTAGGTAGCCATTGTTAATTGTTATCTCATCCTGGCGTCATTAGAAGGCGAATTTGTTAAAAGGACCCGAGCATTTCAATGCCTCTGTCACATCACAATGTCAATGCAGATCAAGTAAAAAAGGAAATCTTCAAATAAATAGGATGCCGCGCAAGAACAAATAGACTAGAATTAGAAATAGATTTGAAGACATCTAGGTATATACTGTATACAGAAAATATGTACATGTATTAATATAAACCGAGCATAGGTATCATCAGTAATACAATATAATGGAGTATTTGTTAATTTACCAGAAATATAAATATGTAGCATTAACATTATTATGATTATTTAAACAATCAGCAACCGCGGTATACATAGTATATACATGTAGTAGAAAGAATTGCATTGCACAACATACAGCGGACATCGTTTAACACATGAATCTGTATCGCTTAGAAAATATATTTCGTTTTTCGGTGTGCTCATCGAATACTTGCGAGATAAATTTGTGGACGTAGATAGTTGATCTCACCTTCACTTTTTTATAATAGTTGCAAATAACGGCTTGCCTTTTGATTGTACTTTCAGTTCATCTTCATGCATACATCTGCCGATTGTTTACTGTTTCGGACTCAGATAGTGTCACCTGTTTAATTTCGCATTATTGAAAGAAAATGTTTAGTATGTATTGCAGTCCAAAATATCACTAATTGTAAATGCATCAAGATATTTCTCTTTCAGACTCATCATCCGAATATTGCATTTGTTTATCCGACAAATATTTCCGAAGAGAAACGTAATGTAGCTGCAAAAGCGATATCTACCACACAGAATGCGATTGCGAAGTAAAGCAAAAACAAATAAAAATCTGCGAATAATACAAATAAAATTGTGTTAGGACTTGCACCCAAAATATCTGATTTGTCAGTTAGTTTGTCAGTTAGAAATATATGTAAAAAAATCCGATGAAGATATATTTCTTATTGTATATTAGAAGTAGGCACGAAGAGACGCTAAATAAAAATCACAGGATTGGATGATATACGAAAAATACAACTTTCAAGTCATAGTTATCTTGTTTGAAGAACTTTCTAATTCGTATTCAAGCTTCGATTGATGATAATCTTAGAATAACAAGAATAATTGGAAACTAATTTCAATAAGTTAGGGCCAATATTTATAAAAAAAAGAAGAAGTAGAATTTAACTCTCAATTGAACGAACTTAAACAGAGGTTCGTTATTTAGGCACTCTCCAAGAAAACTGTATAATGTGATGTCACGCTGTGGGAAATAACTGTGTTAAGGGTCTTCGGTACTTTTTTGAAGATTGGTTAAGCTTAATCTTTCTTTATTGGTTCCAAAACTATTTTGAAAATTGTATATCTGACTTTAAAAGTAGCGTGTGCAACGATAAAATACTAGTTTTTTACAACGTTAAGAGCTTCTACAGCTTTAATTTTTCTTCAATAATAAGTGAAGAACCAGTAAGTTTACGGGCTCGAAATTTTGCATACCATGTATTCGTTATGATAGCTACGTCTTATCGGTGAGCTTTTTGTAAATTCTTTGTTTGTTGTTGAATTTAACCTCAATTAAGGAACAGAAAAATGACCATGGGCTTATTGTCATTTTTGGACTTCAAGAAAGCAACGATAACAAACGTACTGGTTCTTCGTTTATTCTTGAAGAAAAATTAAAGCTGTAGAAGCTCTTAACATTGTGAAAAACTAGTATTTTATAGTAATACACATTACTTTTATAGGGCAAATATACAATTTTCAAGATAGTTTTGGAACCAATAAAAGAACTTTAAGTTTAACCGATTTTGAAAAAATGTACCAAACACCCTTAATCGCAGAATGCTATATCATACTGAAGAGTTCTAATACGGACGAAACTAGTGTATGGTTGCAGTCTACGATTAATGAAGCACAATTACCTACCTGACATTTATTGACATATGTAATTTGTTCCTGCAGTGGAACCCATTACATAGTTTTCTGGGAGCACTGCCTAAGTAACAACCTCTCTTTAAGTTCTTTTAATTGAGAGTTAAATTCTACTTCTTCTTATTTTGCTTTTAATTCTGAAACTATATTTCTCATCAAAACTGAATTTCATATTAAAACATTTTAGTCAGTTTCTAAATACACCCCTAATAATGTTTGGGGCAATCCTTGCTACCTAGAACATCTTCTTCAAGTGCTTCAGAACATGGAAGCGTTACCACAACAGCTTGATTTTTGGAATAGTGCAATCAGCTGCCTATCATTAGAGTTTGATAAAAAGGTGGCACCGGATGGCAGTAGCGTAGCGGTAGGGGCGTGAGTAGGGGTAATTTTCAATTCGAAGTCGATCTTGACAGTACCGCAAGAGAGTTCAAAGGGAATTACGTTGAACACTGCACGCTAAATAAGTACGCCCAAAGGGTGTAACGTTCGCTTCGAATGTAAATAAATATCTCCGGCATTTCCCTGGATTAGAATATACAAGTCCGCATATTTACTGCATAATATGCAACAGTGGATTGCTAAGTTGCAATAGGCTTGTATATAGAAAACATTATCAAAGTAAACTACATGTATTGAGTTTAGGTAGCAGTGTTCCTTACTGGCAATTTTTTTTTATTTTATTTTTATGTTACGTGTGTACAACATCCCATAACATCCCGGATCTAATGAACACTTTCGTCCATTTTTGGGCTAAGTACGTTCCCTCGTGCAAAAGCCAACATCTATGCAATTACGATACAATTTGCCATGTGCTCGAGGTACAATAAGGTAATGTATAAACGGCGAGTTGAGAAGTAAGAAAATCTGCCTATGTGTGGATGAATGAACTGATGCTCAGAAACACTGCATCATTCATGCTGTAACTCGTCTTTTAAAACGTTATAGTTTTTGTCCAGTAAGAGGATTCAGAAAACTGCTGCAGAAACCGTTGTCAAGATAATAAAAGATTCGTTTACATTTTCGTTTCTCCCAGCAACTCAAGTAACAATGTTCGTTACTGACGGTGCCCCAACAATGCTGAAAATTGGTAGGATGTTGAAAATGTGCTTTCCGACTATTCTTCACATAACACCCCCATACACGCATGTGACTTCGTAGCAGAAACCGTTTGAAAGAAGTATAATAACGCGATGGGAAACATAGCTCCGGATAGTATCTTACTATCAGAAATATTTTTCACCAGTGAACAATGTTATTTTAAAAATGATTTTGATTCAAATAATTCTGCAGCAGTTCGAGATAGTCAGCAACGTTTTTCCAATTCGGACGTTCAACAACAAATAGATAAAATATCCATGAACTATTCTGAAATTGCACAACCTATTGAGCAATTAGAAGGGCCACTTATATACACGAGGAGCATTAAATTTCATAAACAATTTATAGGTCGCTCTAGAAAACTTGACGAACACTAGGAGTCGATGCCGCTCAAAAATTTGTGCAATTTTAACGAAAAATTTCGATTTCCAAAAGATTCGTAAAAACGAAAACGTACATTATAATACGCCACAATTTTCCTAACAACTCAAATACCACATTTGACCCAACCTGTATATTCGGTGTATTTAGGCAATAGCAAAGGAGAGAACTACTTTTAAACAGTAATTACGACTGATTACAATTCTATAATTTAATTTTAACAATAAAAATGCTTTTATATCAGTATATCAATGCAGTATACAACTGCTTCCAAACGCCATGAAAGGCCAAGTCTTACAACTAGTTCGTTCTGTGGAAGAAGGTTAACTTTAATGGTGCTATAAACGTTCCTCTATTCATTGAATAAAGTGGAATTGTAAATTTGTTATATACTTTAAGAAAGATTTGTTTTTATACTTTTTATGAAGTAGTCTAAACAATGTTGGCGACACACAGAAATTAATAACACAAACGAAACATAGTTTGTGCATTTTAAATCTTAACGATTATCATCAGATCATAGTCAAATTTCTCGACCATGTGCCCGCTTTTTGCGGAACGTAAAACTTTTAATTATACATATCAGGCCGTACAATGAATTAGTAGACATGTGCCGGGACGTAACGTCACAAAAGCTGTGACAGCAATAAAACAACCGAACGGCGACGATATTCACGTAACTTCTATAGAAAAAAGCGGTCTACTTTGGGTTTTAACGATGGACAGTTGGTGGGACTTTAAATAGTTGAATAGTATAATGGTTTGTCAGTTTTGGGCGTTTTGTTTAGGAACGTTAAATGCCGCTTCTTATGTGCGCACAGTTGCTAAATGTCGAACTTCTATATTGCATTGTACTACACAACTTACACACACAAGGCTTTAGATTTCTTCTTCGATTTATTCTATTTTTTTGAACTAGTGCTGGCATTGAACATAGATACTGTTATGTAAAGAATACCTATTGCAGCATTCATTACTATTTATAAATTGCAGCTCAAAATAATAAAATAATATACGTAGATACCTTTACTATTATTGTGTTTTCGAAAACTACATTGATAAGAAATTTTTGCAACAAAATGCCGAATAATTTCGCTTCAGAAATAAAGGGGACGAAGACATCTACCATTACTAAGATATTTAAGTAGGAAGCATAAATTTGTAGATTTCTTAAATTCGCAACAAATAATTACAACAACCAACAATAATGTTTCGTAAACTAGCCCTTCTATTTATGATAGCATGACAAAGAACAGAATTATTTTCAATAGTAGACATATGAACGTGTGTCTTTTGATTAAAACACTGTAAAATTTATTTAAAGTAAATAGTTCTAGTACCCAAATACGGGGATAAACCTTTGTTACATGCGCGTTGAAACTGTGATAGTCCTTTTATTATATAAACTACTTAGGTCGTTATTGTACCAATAGTCTATCGAGTTTGACATGAAGTTTAGGTTAGAAGTATGAACTGCTGTTATTTCTTCACTATTGTAAGTTCCCAATGAAGCTTTGACTACCTCTGCTGCGTTTAGCAGTTGACTCTAGGGTTTCAACATTTAATTCTCTTAGATTACTGATCAGTCGATCTCTTAACATGAAATCTACTCTCATCGGGAGGAATTATTTATTTTACTATATGTCGATTATTTTTTAAGATAGAATACCCAAACTATTACTGGAGAGCGAGGCGAAGGAAACGAAAAGGAAGACCCAGGACTAAATGGAAACAACAAGTGGAGGAAGATATAGCGAAATTGGGAATCAGAAACTGGAAGAAAAAAACTAATGATAGGCGCGAATGGAAGAAGATCACCAACCAAGCCATGGACCTCCTAGGCCTCTAGAGCTATTTATTATTATTTTTTATTTCAAGGTTCCATTCCCATCTAGGCGTAGGAACTTTGGAGGTGGGCTGTATCTAACTTGCACTATCCTTCAATCAAAGCTTCGATTCATTTCGACAAGATATCTCAAAGTTCAAAGTGTATACAACAAATTTACCCTTTTAGAATGTGCTGTATTGAGTTAATATCTTAAGCCCAAGGCGATGTTTTCAGTATACATAGTTACATAGTTCCCGCCCATGGCTTAACTACGGGCACAATGATACAAAAATTTTCAGAACAAGGAATTTAATCAAGAATAGAACTCTTGAACTCCATTATAAGGATAGGTTATGTCCCTTCACAGTGGATACTAGCGCAAATAGCGCTTATCTTAAAACGAGGAAAACAAGCAGAACATGTAAAACGTCTATTACCCGTATACCAGTTACTTTCAAGATCTTTGAAATGCAACTATTCCCCAAATTAAGACCTCTCCTAGAAGACAGAAAAATAATAGCAGTATATTAGTTCGTATTTATAAAACAACATTCAATAATACAAGTCCATAAAATCATCGATCGGATAAATGATGACTTGGGAGAAGACATTTAGTTTCGGTAAAAGATTGGAGGACGTGTTATCATTAAGTTGTGTAAACCGGGCCCACGCTGTCACTCCTTCGAACTTTATTATTTAATTATAACACGTCATCCACTCTTTTATCAAACCTTAGAAAACATATTAGTGACAACTGCTTTCGTATAAAATATGAAGACAAATATAGCGACATACAATCCATTTAAGCTGATGTACCTGGGACCCATATACATATATTTAGTCCACACAGTCAACCTACGAACAGCACCAGACATCTCTATGGCTACATTTGCCGATGATTCAACGATCTTGATTTCAAATAAAAACTTTAAGCCAACACAATCAACACAGATAAGGACAACTCAGTACACCCTCGAAGAAGCATCCCCTCCTGTGAAATTGAATAGCCGACAAATAAGAACAAATTAGTACACCCACAAAGAAACATGTGCTCCTGTGAAATTAAATAATCGAAAAATATCAGAAAACGAAGAAATAAAGCACGTGGAAATACACTTAGAAAGAAAGCCAAATTGGAGGAGACGAATGCTCAATAAGCGTAAAAAGTTCTATCATCAGTTGAGGAAAGTTTACGAACACTCAAAGCTAATTATGAGTAGCAAGTTTCTGATATATATAAACTGTCTTCAAACCCATATACATAGATATGGCTTGGAATAAAGGAGGACAGCTGACACATGTAGAAATAATATAACGACTTCAGTCAAACACTTTAGGAATCATATTGGTTGTACCATGGTTTAGTACCATCGAAACTGTCCATCAGGATACACGACAAGTTTGCGTCAAAGAAGAAATTCACAAGTACAGCTCTCGCAATATAAGTTGGAGAAGAGTGGCAGTGAGTTCGCGCAGATAGAGCAGGGATAGATTACCTATCATTCGTCCTGCAACATTCCCGTATCAGTGGCGTACCTGACGGTTCCTAATTATTAATTAAATTTATAAGGACGCGAATAGTGAAAGTAGTTTGCTAATTAAGCACAATTTTCCCACGGCGGGCTAGCCGAGTGCGCGATTGTAGCTACTACAGGAGTTTGTGGCAAAACAAGTTGTCTACTTCTGTAGAGTTAAAATAGCTGCAAAAATGCGCAATTAATACATTATGGCCGAATTTCGTAATTGAACTCTCATATGTACGAACATCTAACACCCGGGCTTATATAGAGCTTCTATAGAAATGAAAACTACTTCACACAGTCGCACTGATGAGCGGTATGACCGCGAAACGCGCGTCTGCGAATAGTGAAAGTAGTGTTCTAATTAAGCACAATTAAATTTATATTTACAAATAGAAACAATTTCTTTTTAAACATAATTGCTTTTTAATTTACTAGTGATCGTAATGTGTTTATTTTTAAAACAATGTGTGTCCTAATCGGTAATTATAATATAAAGGTAATTTGATTTATGAACTTATATGTCGTTAAGAGAGTTATCTGAAAGTACAATAATTATTCGTTAATATTAATGAAAATTTAATGGAGATACGAAATGAATGGATTAAAAGGAAGTTAAACTAATCACTGTCATCGAAGTCTTCATCACTATCTTCATCTAAATTAATAATAAGCTGTTCACAGCGTTCGTCAACCAGGATCTGATTCCGTAAATATTCTTCTTCTACTTTCATGACATGCTCACAGCGTTTCTGCCAGTCCTCCATTGATATTTTTGAAAACTCTTCCTCTGTTAATTTCTTTACATCTTCTAATTTGAATGTGACGTTTCTTGCTCCCACATTATTCTTAATCTGTGCCCATACCATCTCAATAGGATTAAGGTCTGGGTAATATGGAGGCAACCTTAAAACAGTATGCCCCTTCTGTTCAAAATATTCATCAAATTTATAAGTAACATAGCGCTCTGTATGTGACTTGATTATATGATATAATTGTGGTTTTAACATATTGGTGTCAAAGGGAATCCTCTTAGCTGTCAACAATTGAACCATTTCTATTTTCCTACAGACAGATGTAGGTGCTTTGTTTGCTTGAACATTATGGTAGGGAGCATTATCTATGATAACCACAGATTTATCAGGCAGATTTGGAATTAGTTTCTCATTTACCCACTTTCCGTAATTTTCGGCGTACATATCGTCGTGGTAATCACCACTTTTTGAGCGAGATTTAAATATTAGTAAGCACTTTGGAAGAAAACCCATACTACCGCCCGCGTGTATTATAATTAGTCTTTGCCCTTTAGATATATTTTTTACAAGACCTTTTGCACTTCTATCGCTCCAATTTTTCAGTGAAGTCCGACCATTATGAATATATGTTTCGTCAATATACAATATTGGATTTTTGTTTTGTCTAAAAAATTTTATTTTCTGTAAATAATGTAATCTGTAAATTATGTGTCGCAGCTCTCTAATTTTGTATTCCGGCAACTGTGTAACAGAGCAACGCCGCTGTGGCTTTTTCCTGGATTGCGAAATTTATTTTCTCCGGGAGTACTTTCGGCTTTGCCTTCCTGAACAATTCGCTCGATACTTCCTATAGATATACCGGTTGCATTCGAAACACATTCTTTTATATCTGATAAGGACTGTTGTGCCGTTCTTAAACCAAAAAATTATTATACACATTAAAAACTATTTCCCGCGCTTGACTATTTATCACTTTTCCTTCACATACGGAACTCATATTGATACGACAATGGTAATTCCTATGCACTATCTGAATCAAACAGGTGGGAGATACGTGTCCTAAATACGTTTAGGGCGCATCCCCACCGCTCGCCAACTTATATTGCGAGAGCTGTACGTAAAGATAAATTAGATATATAGCCGAATAAGCCCGCAAAATATCTTATGAAGGCACCATTGGCACGGAAGATGCCAATGGAGCTACTAATCAATGGAAAGTAACTCAATCAAATTTGCAAACCACATATTGCTCATCTCGAGAAACCGGAGCAACTACAAAGTTTGTAATATGGCGAATTGAAACAAAAATCCGAAAATAAGATTTTGGAAATAAGTCTGCTCAAATGCAAAATTACAACAAAATCGGATTAATATCCCATTACAGATATTTACAATCTACGTTAGAATACGTAGTGGAAGAGTACATATCTTTGGAACTAGCAATAAAGGCTAATAAAAAACAAACAAACTGCCGAAATAAGACGGATAATCAAAGTAGGGTGGAAGATAACTGGTGGCAGGAAGATCCTATATCTGTAACGGTAGAAGATGGATAGATATATAGAAAACTTAAAATATTATATTTCTTTAATTCCCAATCGAGTTGGTTCTTATTTAGTTGACATAGCAAATCACAATACTGCTTTTCACTACATAAATTTTGTTCCAAATTTGTAAAAATTTTCACGTAATTCAGCAAGTTGAATTAATTGCTGAAAATTCTTGCAATTTTCTGAAGTAATTGTATATATATATATATATATTCGGAAGAACAACTCTATTCCAATAATATGTTTTTATTTTATTATGCCAGCTCTCAGAAAAACAAACTTGTTGCCAAAATCTGGTAAGCCAGCAGCAGAATCATTTTGCCAATATAAGAAAACCTATGTCAGTTATTGAACTTGAATATAAAAAGATTTGATAAAAGAGTGGATGACGTGTTATCAAAAAGTTGTGTAAACCGGACTCACGCTGTCACTTCTACGAATTTTATTATTCAATGATGTCATTAATGAGTTGTCACTGAATAATAAGGTTCGTAGAACTAACAGCGTTACACTACTTAATGATACGACGTCATCCCCTCTTTTATCAAACCTTAGTTCTTACTGTTACTATTACAGCAATTTAAGTTAGTTATAACGGACATGGGTGTCCCATATGAACTTTAACTAGTACTTGCCCTACAATGGGCATTTCACCACTTTGTATTCAATACTTATGATTCAAAGCTGAAGCAATTGATGTAACTTCGTTGTGCACTACTTAAAAATAAACAACTTTTAATGTAAGAATAAGCACAGATTTATTTTAAAGTTACGTAAATCGTAATAGAAATAGTATTTTACACTTAATACAAAAACTCACATTACAGAAATGTAGCATAGATCTCGAGAATTGTTGACTAATAACGCTGATGTTCGGATTTTTAAGTTTAAATATTTCTAAACCAGATACACTTAAGCATTCTTGGTGACTACATAAAATACGTATATTACTTGATATAATAACTTGAAGAAATAATCATTTTAAAATTTTCATACATTTCTAATTTTTTGTTTATTTAAACAAAAATGGCACATTTCTACAAACATTGAAAATTGTCCTATCCACAGTTGCAGAGATACGGTTTCCTGTACCACCCACAGTTCTCTTGACATGACAAATAGCCCTACTTAACATCTTCATGCAGTCTAAATACGAACGCCAAATATACTCCCTTAAACCTTATATAAATAGAGACTATTTTAAAAATCTTTAGCATAATAGATTCTTCACGGAACATTTCACTTAACACTTTTAATATCCACTTCCATAAGAACGGTTTCTGTGAGACGATTTTAAAAAGACGTTTGCTGAATAAATACGACTTCTAAAGGCGGAACAAATTTCAGTACCATTGCATGTTACAGCAGTACCGAAAACGTTGCGTTTTGCTGCAGTGTTTAAATTCCTTCCAAGCGAAAGTAATTTGTGAAAATGTTTAGAATGGTTGCTACAATCAGCGCTCTATTTTAAAACATATTGCCATAATTATCTCGGCGTTGCGGGTGGTGCTCTTTGGGCCGGTCTTGAGGTAACCCAAGTTTGGTTTGTCATTTACCAATTCCTGTAAAAACATTTTGTGACCAACAAATGCGCAATTTATCATTCTGTCCGGAAGGTTTGTTTCATATCTATCACTTCTTATTAAATGTAGGTCAAGTACACCTTGCAAACAACTACAAAATTAAATGCGCACAATACCTGTTGAACTTATGATGAATTTGAAAAATTAGTCAAAAATAAATTTCATTTTTAAATCGATTTAGTATAGGAAATGTCAGGACATAATTTTTAGAGCTATAGAGGTAATTTAAGTATTATAATTAGTGTGGGCAAACAGCGATAATTACGAAATAAGTTACGACATCCTACATATACACAGAACTACTAGCATACAGTGTGACTACAGTGGGAAGTCGGCGATGCTGTCGTAACTTATTTCGTAGTGGTACGCTGTTATCGCTGTTTGCCCATACTAGTTATAATAAACTCTGTTTGCTAACAACCGTTCATTCTTTTGCTTTCTTATTCTACTACGTATATAAATTCGGAAGACTTAACTAATATCTTAAAAAATGAAATTCTGTTTGAAATAACGCACTAATGTTTTAAATTTTTTCTTTACTTTTGATCTTCAAAAGCTCTGTCTATATGTGGACAATACCTATTTCCCGTTCGTACGTTATTGAGCAACGTAGGTAAAGAGATAATAGTACATCGTCTTATATTTCCTTCGTAACAAGATATTTGCTGAACGATAACAATAATATGAACTGCCCTCCCAGGTTTAGGTAAAATGTAAAAGCAGATTAGAAGACCAATTGTGCGTAAAATCAGATTACAGATTTTGCGCAATTATAAGTATGTATGTATGTATAAGCTCGGGCGTATTATCGTCTATTCTTTGTGTACGAATCTAAATACATATGTATATCCCCTGCTATTTCGGTCTTTAGGACAACAATCGATTCCTTTTGAAACACCTCCTTAACAATAAATATAACATTTAAAAAACTGAACTACACGCTGAAACACAAACTAAATCAAACTTTGGCTAAGTTTACTTACAGCCTTAACGTTTAATACCTCTAATATCGTTGAATACATAATGCGTATAACGATGTCGGGGTTCAGTTCCTACCATACTAAGCCCCTGTTTAAATAAATCCGAGGAAAAGTTATTACAAACAGAGTATTATTATGATGGGGGTCGAATTTTGGGGTTAACATCACGGTACGGAGGGTTAGTTTTGGGTATGTTCGGTTTACCTCCGTGGTATTAGCTTTAAGAAATAAATAATTAGAGGCATTAGTCTCTTTCCTTAACCTTTGTTATACCATTATGACTAAATAAATTAATCTGCCTGGAAGAGAGCTGAATATTTATTACGTTGGCATCGATAGGTCTGTTAAGTAAACAGTTATCTCTAAGTAGGAAGAAACTTTTTGTAAGAAAGTAAATAAATATGCGTGTTAAATATAATGTGTATTTGACGCTAAATTTCTACCTACATATTACTTATTGGTGATTGTTCCCGTATAGAAACATCCCACATCGAACCGTCCGTAAGGGGGCTGGGGAGTGCTCTAAAAAGATTACCCCTTCATAATCCTGTAAATATCTAGAAAACTATTGGTGATATTGAATAGCATTAAACGACAGCGTAATCGCCGTCTCAAAAATGTT
Source organism: Chrysina gloriosa (assembly GCA_038088585.1). NCBI lineage: Eukaryota > Metazoa > Arthropoda > Insecta > Coleoptera > Scarabaeidae > Chrysina > Chrysina gloriosa. Next base: position 19,431,886 of record CM076092.1, read on the forward strand.
ATGCAGCAATTATCCTGTCTTCTTGTGCTTTTCAAATAATTGAGAACATTTTTTCTTTCCATATTCCATTAGTTTTCGAGATATATAGGAGTAGTATTTTCTTTAAAGCGTTCTATATCCCCCACCTACGGCCGCTTCGGCCAGTAAGAATATGTGCAATGCTTTTACATTAGATCCCAACCCTTCCTCCCCACACACACACACAAATCCACAAAATTCAATTTTTGGAAGTTCACGTTAGCAGTTAGAAGTTAACAGTTTTACGTCGAATATCTAAGGAGCAATGTACCTACAAACGTAGCCTCCAAACTTAGAAGCAATAAATGGAAAAATATATTAGGTTATAATTGGAACCGATGATGTAGGAAATTGTCTTTACCGCCTTTTGTTTCCTGCAAGGTTTCTCCTGTACTTACATATATGTGTATCAAATGAGGCCTACGTAAATTTATTAAATGACTAATTGTATAAAATATAATAAATTTGTTTTAGGGGCACAGCGTACGAATAGCTTGGTAAGCTTGCCGAAGATAACAGAACCAAAATAAATTAACGTTGTTTACACACTTTCGAAAATTAGAAGATTTGTATCGATAAAAGTACCAAAATAATAGATTTATACATATTTGTATATTTTCGATGTACTGACTTTACGCTTAATTGCTATTTTATTTTATAAATGGTATTGTTTCGATTAGACAACCAAGTTTATTACCATTATTATTATGTGGACATCAGTGCGGTGTTAATTATATGTTTGGAAGTTCAATTAAAAGCCCAAGGATATTAGATATTCGAGCTTCGATCATAAATAGAAGCTATGAAATATTTTGAAATTATTTTCATTAGAAGACACAATTGGATTTTCTCAAAATAACAACGGAGATTTCATGGTGCCGTAGGTTGTGCATTGAGTGGAAAGCTAACAGTTTATAATCAGGTGGAAACTCTAACAACAAATCTCTCTCTCTCTCTCTCTCTCTCTCTCGCAACAGCATTTTCTCCCATCCACATGTGAATATATGACTACTCCAAGCTTTTCCATTCGACTCTGTTTTAAGCCAGTTCTTTCCAATTATTTTCGTCATGGCTTCATATCGGTATGTTATGGAGCGTCCACGTTTTCTTTGGCCCCTTCATTGCTTCCATTCCGTCATACTTCAGGTCCCGTTCAGAGCATCCATCCAAGCCACACGTCCTACTCGTCTCTTCCTGGAATACATCTTTCATTTATATTTCCCTTCGAATACACTAATTTGTTTCTCTGCATTGCATAGTTATCCCCAGTATTGCCCCTTTCATCTCTTGCTGAATTGAATTTATTTTGTGTGAGTGCCCAAGTTGCTATGACATATATGATTACTGGGATTACGCATTGTGCAAGTACACTATTTATATATTTCGTATTTATAGTGCGCTGTTTACTTCTGTTTGGTAAAATGTGACTAAGTTAACCAAATCAGTCCATGTTAGGCAAATTCTTCTATGTAAGTCTGGATATTGTTATTGTCTGTCCTGAGCATATGTAATTGATCAACTATCTCTATTATGTCTCCATTTAGTGTAATGTATTGTTGCTGAATTTCTTCAACTAATACCACAACATAACTTAATATATCAATATAAGTATCAGTATCACAAGCGCAATTGTTTGGTCAACAAGAAATCGGAAAACTTCAATAAGCATCCCAATATTTTCAGAACTTTGGAGTCCCAATCCAGAACTGACCTGGGTTAACCAGAATTTTATAAAGAACTTTCATTAGGTCTTAGCAATATGCATAATTGCAAGGTTTCCCGCTGTGCACATACAATTGCATGCCTGCTTCTGAACCTAGCACAAAGTAGTAACTATGGTTCAACTAACAATGACAGAAAAACGATGTCTCGTTCTCAAACGAAGTAACAGTTACAGTTTCAATCATATTTAGATTTATATTATAATACAAAAAAGAGGAGTATAGGAGAAATAGAAATACAGTAATTAATATCTACAATCAGTACACTTCTTGCAATTCGCTTTGTCACCTATACTTCCATAGAAACACATTATACCTATTGAATCCACCGTATTTTGTACTTGATAAGGGTTCAGACAAAAACTGATATAAAAATTTTTATGCTCTTTCGATCGACACATACGCTTTATCCGAGTTCGCACACTTAGATTATAAAGAACCCGAAGTCTTTTTGTTTTGTCAAAACATTTTATAGCTACATTTAGGTGCCCACAAGTTACCAACCGAATAAAATACACTCACACCCTTTCAATCTGTTGAATCGAATCCTTTGAAAAGGAAAGGTCTTTTACACATCCATTCAGTTTCGTTTTAGACATTCATTGGTTATACAAGCTTTAATCTGGCAGTTGTATTTTATCTCAGGCTAAATCCGGCACAAAAAATTGAACCGATACGTTCCTGACGTGCGTAAGTGGGTGTCTATAATGCTTTTTGTACTTCCTAAAAATACATAGCAATCAACGAATACTATTTAAAATGAGAAAGATTTCTAAAATCATCTGTATCACCTCAAAATACATTTAATACGCTGCGAGCTTGGAAGGTATATATAATGTAATACTTCTTTTCATATGTCTAGCCAGCTTGGTTTCCGGTTTATTGTGGTACGCCTACGAAATAAATGCAACATTTGGACAAATATAATGGTGGGGCTACAACAGAGGCCTCTAATAAGTTTTAAAAAGGTTTGTATATGATTTCTTTACATTCTAGATATTCTTCAAGTGAGTTTTTAATGACGTTTAAAATAATTATTAATAGCTAATACACTTTTAGATAAGCATAAGTAATCAACCAATACGTTTTCAGAAAAATTACTGCTTCTTTTTTAGAATTTTTATTTCCCATACAATTCCTTGTTTTACAACAAGCTCTTTGCCTCAGAAGGAATTACAGAAATCAGACTATCAGCTCTAAGCCGGTTTGAGGAAGTTGCTAAAAGCTCAACACTCCGAGTAGGAATAAAAAGATGCCAGAGTCGATGGAATTGCTGACAAGCTTGCATAACACCCTTCATGACAGCCGAACTATTGCACGCTAGAAGGGATTTCCTTTTGCAAGTCGATAGAGAGAGGAGAACAGAATTGCCAAAAATTCAGAATACCTCCGGAATTAAAGCGGGCAAAACATATTTAGGCGTCTATGAGCGAAGGAGTTCTAGCGCTTGTATCAGTATATCAGTTTTAGTAAAAATCGAGTGATAATATCAATGAGTCTTTTTCGGGCATTGTAACCTGAATAGCAACCTAAATAAGCTGGGGATAAGTAGTACCACTTGAAAATTTTCTGTAAAAACGATATGTATATACTACAAGGTGACGCGGTAAACTTCATTTTGGCCAACATTTTTTTACTTTTCTTTTTACCTAAACCTTCGCATAGCAATAACGTACAACCCCGCAGAAGAAAGTATCTAATTTGGTCCAGTCGTTTTCCAGTTTTAAGGATCCAAACAAACCACGATTCATTTTTATATATACAGATTAAATAGAAGTGTGGTAATCTATACCATACAAGCACTCGAAGGCTAGGTTATTACCAAATTGAGGAAAGGAATGTACCAGATTTAGAACCTTTCAAAGTTTTGGAGTTTTACGCGTATTCAAGCTTGAGGAGGAGCTGCAGAATTAATTCATCTCATGACGTTAGTAATAAGGGCACACAACACAGACTACAGGGACGAAGTGCATGAATCAGACTCCATCAACACTAGTAAGAAAGCTTCTTGCAATTTAAACCTTCACAGAAAATTTGACACCCCTTTAGCTTGAATACTTATGAGATATCACGTGAAAGAAATGTAAATGGTGTAGAAAAGATTCCCAATTAGGGTTTCCTGTAAAAGATAAGCAAGTTCAGAGAAACACCGCCTGCATAACTATTCATGTGAACATGAAATTTTATGTATGCAGTAAATTTCCTAATTAGGTTGTTGACAACGCTAGTCAAAAAAATGCTGATACGACAGAAGGCCCGACGGTCATCTAAATTATGCGCCAACTTGCAATACAGCAAGTATGTATGTATACTTATTTGCATTAGGTAATTTACTAGAGACACGCCGAAGATTCCAAATTTACAAAGATTCGTGAGGCTTTTGGTTATATCACATATATTAGATGGCCATCTCTCTATAAATATAAATACATAAATTTTAAAGCTATTCACGCACATAATTTGTTTACCCTAGGTAATACTTTCTAAATTTGATAACATCCGACTGTAACAGAATACATAATAAACAGAAATTGATCCTTTCTTTTGACAGTACTCCTGTAAGTTGAAGGAAATATGTCGGACATATGGAAGTCCAACATCCTAGTGGGGATAGATGTACAGGGATTTGTAACACATCGTTCAACATATGAAATCTTCTGAGTGTGCATGTCAATGAAAATAATAGCAATAAAGTAAAGGTAATGGTATAGTTTGTTTAATCTAGAACTTCTCGTAGAGAAATAATCATCACCGTTTGTTTTAGATTTTTTAAACTTGAAATTTGCTTTATAGTAGGTGTCCACTCACGTGTCATAAATTATTTTTCCCTTTTCTTGAAAATATAAAACATGTTTTAGGAGTTAGCTCAAATCGACTAGTGAAGAGTAAGTAAATTATATGCGATACATCAATTGAAAGGTTTGGTGCAAAAATGGTATGAGTGCATAATTTAACAATTTGAGTAATACAACTGCAAAGTTAATTGGTTGTTGAAAATTCTGTATCAGAGTTAATATATTCTGAATTTAAGCAGGTTGCACAAAAGCAACAAAGCTTTTCCTTTGTAGAGCAAAAATTTTCAATAACAGGATAACCTTTAAAATTTGATGAACTTGTACCCTTATTGCATAAAATATTTTATTTCAGTAGGTCAAAATAATACACGTTTAACGAAAAATGTAATCTTTTGAAAAATCGAATTATTCATAACCTGAATGTATATCATACACAACAGTTTCAACATCAACATTTGAGTTGAGGCACAGTATTTCAGCATCTTCGAAATTTTCTGTAATTCTTTGATCGTGCCTTACCTTTCTGTTTTTTTTGAACTCTTCTCGTGTACCATATTGGTATAAAATGGATGATATATAGGAGGTATACAAAGAAGAGTTTGAAGTTTACACCACTTAGCAAATTTGATTTTAACTGGATTTTTATTCGGCGGCATAAAAAGCGTGTTATCTAGTGATAAAGACGGGCGCGTCCAGTGCTTGCAGAACTGCAAACACATTTGAAGAATTCAAAAGAACCTTCCAAAGTTGGCTTGAACTGAAAAGAAAACGATTTTGCATCTTTCTTATACTGAAAGTGAATAATCTCTCTGGATTTTATAGCTTTTCCAGTAGTGTCTTTCTGTGTTGTGTTGATATTCATGTCGTCATTTTTCTATAAAATATTTTTATTGCGTGAATTTAGTTTATGGACTGATAATAAAGTATAGCAGAAGGTTTAATTTATAAATTCACCTTAAATTAAAAATACTAGCACACACTATCTTTCTGAACAACTAACCATCTTGAAGCTTGACGTTCGTGTAAATAGGGTACAAGTGCTTTTACATCTCTTTTGCATAAACCATTGTGAAGTTTTAGTTTAGTATGTTATAATACTTCTCCAAATATGATACTACTAACCTCAAAATGCACCTGTACCCTTTTGTACTAACAGAAGGTAGGTTTAACCTTATATATACATACATACATACATAAATATACATTTATATACATATATATATATATGCATTTAAGTCCAAATGTAAAGAAACTCACTTATACCCTTTTTGCAACAAACCCTTCAATTGTATCTAATTGTCACCCTTCTATGAAGTACTTCTTATGTATGATTTGATAAGATCCATCATGTGGTGTCTTCATGTGTTTGATTACTCCATTTTCCCTTTACTCACTAGATGACGTAAAAAATATTTTGTGGTGCTAAACATGTAAGGCACAACCCGCTGTAAACGTAATTTCCACTTCAAAGCATCCAAAGAAAGGAAATATTGTGCTACTTGTCAATGCTATCTAGTGATGTAGTGATGAGACCGGTCAAACTGGAAATGCTTAGGTAGCAATATTCTTTCCTATCTTGATATAAACATCCAAAATTTGAAACCAATCTGGAACTTCGAAAATTTGAGTCTACACAGCCCGAATCAGAAACATCGACTAAACAGTCTCAATCCAACTCTGAGAATGTTAGTTCATAACAATAAATCGAACACCAAATTGAAACCACATTTTCAAGTTGACTATACATCTTTTCTAAACTTGTAAAAGTGTAACATCTCTATTTGTTTCTACTTTGGATGCTTTTTGATTGGATAAAATTGACTAAATTTTACCACCACAACGTCTCTTGTTCTACGTGGGCGTGGGGTTCCTATTTTACTGCACCGAAACCGAATGGCTCATTACGCTCCAAACCATTTTACTCCATTAAGTCAATGTCCTCAATGAAATCTATCAGTAATGGGAATCTGATTTATGTACTTCTCTCGTTGCAGGAACTTATCTCAGTTCTTATTTTTAATAAGAAATTCCGCGCGTATGTCATGTCCCACGAGTTCTATCTTTCTTCCTATCATGCATCAAATTGCGCGTCTTCATTTCATCGTATGCTACCTATGATAGACTTACTCTATTGTGTTCTGTCAGAGATCCTCCTGTATCCCTATATTCCTTGATAGCGCTAGATTGAACATATCTGAAAGTTTGGCATCACCTTAACAGCAGCCTGGCTATCGATTATGATATAGACTTCATTGTTTCTAATGCATTCCTCTATTTACGCACATATGTAAACATGGTTATAACTTGTACTAGTAGTATTCTGGGGTTATAACTTATAAGCTCGGCTTGCAATACGGTAGCATAAGTTCCCGGGTTCAGGGTAATACTCTTCCTTCGTCCTGTCCCAAACCACTCTACGGCAAATCCGGCATCCATTTTTGGTTCGTCTGTGAACGAGACGGTGCGAACTATTGTACAGAAATTCGTTTGGTAAAACTTAAAAACAGTTCCTTACGATAAATCCAAGATATGATTTGGCTAATTCATTCAGAATTTAGGATTTATAATGCATTGATGAAATGAAATAAAACTTTATTAAAATTGACCCTTAAGAAAATTAATTTTTTTAGAATCTTTTTATTTTCAGATAAACAACGAAAGTAAAAGTGCCGCACGCGGAAACATGGACCACAGTTGTATAAGAAACCACCCCACGAATATTGCTGGTCGAGCACACATCTGAGGAGAAACAAATCCGTCAACAGCAGATAAAACTTATCCATGCGTAAAAGTGTCGAAGATTCAGCGGGCGAACGTGCCGAACAAATTTTGATATCTTGAATATGCGCAACGACAAATCAAACGGAACCGACACCACTCTTATCGATACAAAAGCGGATTTCGCACGAACATATGGAAGAAAACATCAAAATTTGACAGTAATTCATAAAATGGGTGATATAAGTCTTTGTATACTCCGGAGGTATTGTGCTCTGATTTTCTTCTCTATACGAATTTACCTGGATTACCACCAAGTTGCGTCCAAAATAAACCGAGGAAGTAGAGAACCAGGTGCAACGTTGGAAATTTAATTCTAAAATAAAATGGGGAAATGTTAAGCGATATATCTAACGATTGATTCAAATCGCCTACAGTATTTAAATCGTAAGCACCAAATGAGATTATGCGTAGTAATTCACCCAATACAATAGAAAAATGTATTTATAAAATGGTTTCATGTGTACGCAATCATATTTACTTTAAGGTATCATATTATACATGCCAAGAAATTGTCTCTACAGTATTTATAATTAATTTGGTACTCACAAATATAATTAAAACCTCTAAAGGTTAAGAGGTAAAGTCAAAATTATCTATTATTTCTTATGAGGAAATAAAGACTTACGAAACGATAAAAAATTGTATTTTTATTATTTATGTGGACATCTATTTTAAGGTTTGGATAGCCTTCTCCCGTAAATGCCGCATCATATTTATGATGATTTCCTAGTCCTACAAGAATATTGTCGTAAAGAACGGACAATACTCCCGATCTTATTTCATAACTCCCCTTACAACAGCAATAAGATTTGCACAGGATTACCTTCGGAGTATTAGTTTTTGGGTAATAAGATATGGTATTATGTTGTACTTAGGGCTTAATGCTCTCTTTGAGTACTTATCAGACAATCTCAAATCTCTTGCGAACATCTTGCCAGGTAACATACATATACAAAGGAAGCTTGTTCGAATAAATCTTGAATGTGCGGTAATGGACACATACACATACACATACCGGAAATCTTGATTGTCGTGTTATTTAACTTGAATATAACTGCATCAGGTGTAAATATGTACATATATTCTAAGAGAAAATTGGTTGATTATGTTGTAAAGTAATTTGTTAGTAGTTTAATAAGTTTAAATCATGTGTTGTGAACTTGATGTTCTAGTGGTTATATTAGAGTTTTACAAATTTTTCATCTTGAATGTTTACATCAAAAAGATAGAAAGGGTAAAAGATAAAGAAGAAAAAAAGCATATTGACTAAAAATTCATAGGCAAACAACCTGAAGAAAGATAGAACATGTAAAACTGTTCTAAAAACTATAAGTGAATATGTATATACACGTTTATTTCTCGAACTTTTTGCTTCCAAAAATCCAGTTTTTCTTGTTTTGCAGCACTTTTCTTGGTATTAATAGTCTTTATTTTTAAATATATATCCAAATACATGACACTTGGATAGAACCATACTTTAGGTATAAGGAATTGTATGTATGTAGGTTTTGGCATACATATTGAGAGTTTATCACCTAATTAAACTGCTCACTACACAAATATTTTATTAAATCCAGCCAAAATCTGAATAAAATAAAGTTATAATCAGACCGACTGCAAGATACTGACGAGTCCCAATAAGGACAAAGCTAATTAGTCCGTAGTTGCGGTCTGCGATTGACAAAGCTTAGCGGATTATAGGAATATGCAAATTGTGCTTACTTACAATTAGTAAACTTTTATCCAGTTACTTAGTAGCTACTCAATTAACGTACCTAATTTAATTAGGTCGTTATACTCATCCAGATTTTATTTTATTAATTGGGGTGTTTTGCAGCAAATATATGTAATAACAATGGTACTAAACAACTTCTTACGAGTCCTGGTAATTTTGTAGTGCTCAAAGACTAGATTTTCTTCATCCATAATATAACGCCTGATATCCAATATATCAAAGGCATTGTAAATAAAATATTTGCGACTTCTAATGAGTTTATTAAATTATATTTAGATTAACGTCTAGTGATTATAATTGTAAATCACAGTTACCCTTTTACATATTTTCTTGTTTCTTGATTGGACAATCTGGTTTACTTATCATCCTGGGCAATACATTCACCATTCTCCAGTTCAAACCAAGTAAATTAAACATTGAGATTGATCGTGTATTTCCAGGAAGAAAAATGTTTAAAGTAAAACTGTAGCGACTTTGGGTTTTCCAACGTCGGTGTTGAGTCAGACCAAATTTATTTCAATTGATGATAAACCATAAGCATTCTTATTTTTTTCGCAGTATCTCCTGGTGCCCTGGTAGAGCGTTGGAATTGAATTATTTACTGTTATTTGTTCCATTTTCTCCATAGCCCCCGATCCTGTGCGAGTTCCTTCATTTCTCTTATCGTTCTTCCTCTCTTTTCTCCTATTCCCTGTATTTGTTGGGTCCATGTTTTCCTGGGTCTCCCTTTCTTCTTTTGTTGGATCTCTTTGCCTCGTATATGGTTCTAACTAATCTGTCCTCACTCATCCTATATACATGTCCAAACCATCCCATTTGTTTCCGCTCAATAACTAAATAATGATAGATTCCCGCTTTAGGTCACTTCTTATTTTTTCATTTCGAATTTTGTCAAATTTGGTTCCTCCGCTTATTTTCCGGATGTACTTCATTTCCGCAGCATTTATTACACTATCATGTCTTTTTGTCTTGTCCTCGTTTCGCTTGCATATGTTACTGTAGGGACAGTCACTGCTTTATATACATGTAACTTCATCTTTTATCTATTTCTTTCTTCTCTAGATTGGTTTGGTAATGGCATAGTATATTCTGTTTGCTTTTCCTGCTCTATTGACTACTTCTGCATCAATATTTCCGTCATTTGATATTATGGACCCTAGATATTCGTATGTCCTTACTCTTTCTAATTCCTCTTATTTATAAAATATGTTCGTGCTTCTGTTACCCTCCGCCGCCCTCTCATTTAGAATCATTACCTTACTCTTCCCAGCATTGACCACCATCTTCATTCTATCTTTTTCTTCTGGCCGTATGTTTGTCATTGGCGTACAATAGTCCTTGAGTATTAATTGGCCTTAGGTTTCTGTACTCTATTATTGTTCCTATTCTTTCAGTTCTGCTCCTTGTGTCCTTACTTATTCTATCCATCACTACATTAAACAGAAGAGGACTGAGACTGTCTCCCTGTTTGATTCCCTTTTGTATTTGGAAGATATTCGATTTTTGCCGGTTAGTAGTACTTGTCCTGTTATTTCGCTGTATATACTTTTCACAGTCTGTGTTAATTCTTCAGGTACATTAGTTCCTTAAGACACTTTCAGATTATCTTCCTATCTATTGAATCGAAAGCCGCTGTGAGATCCACAAAGGTTATGTACGGTTCCTCACCTGTCTCTTTCTTTATGTCTATTGTGTCCCTTAATATAAATATATTATCTGTTGTTTGCCTTCCTTTTCTATGTTCCGCTTGATCTTCCTCCATTTTAGGTTCTACGATTCGTCTCAATCTTTGTTCGATTATCGTCGCATATATTTTAAATGTTATTCCTGATAGGCATATAGCTCTATAGTTTTTACAGTTTGTCTCTTCTCCTTTCTTGTGAGTTGGGATTACCAAGTTTTGTTCCCATTCTTTAGGTATTCTTTTCGTCTCTAATACGTCATTTAACAAACTGAGTAACCATTTCCTTCCCTCTTCTCGGCATTCTTATTTAAATTTATGTTTTTACCTTTGACATTGCATGGGTTTGAAGGTATTGACAGGTTTTAAAGTATTTTACGTGCATTTGTATTTCATTTTTGCTATTTGTCTAACCAAGCACAATTAACATAAACCTGAGTTAACTGCTGATGCTCCATTTTGTTAACGACGGTAGCAAATATATTTCGTGTCACAGTACTTAAAAAATAAGTTAGCTGGGTCCTTGCCATCTTCGGTGGCGACGGAAAATACAAGAGTGCCCAGAAGAATCTTAGCTCGGTTGGTATCAAAACAGATGGCAAGAAGGTGAGGTCTATTGATGAATTTGTTTGTGCAAGAACGTGAAACATTGAACACGATGCCAACCGGTGGAAGTGCCTCTCCTGCTGGCACTGTTGCTAGCGGTAGTGCGGCTTCACCTGAGGTTGAAGAGAAGAAAAAGGAAAGCGGAGACGAAAATGGAATCGGAGTCCAACATCGATCTATTAACATTGTTAATTCTCTATACCTATTAAGAATCACAAATATGATAAAATAGAGTGCATTTGAAAAATTACTAGTGCAAATAAATTGGGTGAGTGCTATATGTGCCCGTACACGACGGCAATTAGAGTTTCGGCGGCGATAGCGGGTGATGCAAAGAAAGAGCTCGCATTGGAGAAATTACTAACATGCAAACTCTACTTTCTTTTTTAAGACCAACGAGGAAGGAAAGGGAAAATCATATCGTCAAAAGTATTTTTCTCAAGAGCGTCTGTATATGGCGACCTACAACTTGGAATAGAAAGCTGCGACAAACTAGTCCATAGACTGATGGCTTTTCTTTCTTTTTTTTAATGGTTTTCCAAAACTCTCGTTTATATCATTGGTATTTTTACTCTTTTGCCCCAAAAATACTGTGATGGGCAAATATCATATCCTACCTACATATCTTTGTCTGAATTGTTCACAATGTGAATTTTAGTTTGTTATACATGTTGGAAACATGGACAAGTAGTAGTGAAAAAGAAACTCTTCTAACAGAGTAGACAACCAACCCTATCCTTCACCTATAACGTTACCAATTTGACGCCCAATATATGTATGTACCGCACATTTCTGCCCACATTTTCCCACAGGGTAAGTATACCCTCTTCCTATTTAAAGTACCATTTGTAAGTTTCCGTTTAAATCTTATACATACAGAAAACGCGTTTTAATGTTTTGTAGTTTCAAAATGCTTTAAAAAATGCGATACTTTTACCTTATACTAGTTTACTAAAGCTGCTCTACATGTTCAACAGAAACTCGCATTCTACATTCCAATTAATAGTGTTGTGATTTCTATATTACTTTATACAAGAAATGCCTTATGTAAAATACCCGGATATGTATGTATATGTATATATATAACATCTTATTTAGTTAAAAGACTAAAAGACATGCTATTAATAGCATTAAATGCAACATCAAGAGTGCCACTTCCTTCATGGTGCAGTAGATCTATCTTTTAGGGGATACAGCATAGGCTTATTCAAACATTTGTTCAGTAGCTACGTAGGTATATCAGAAAGATATCCCGAGCGATAAAACGTATAAAAAGAGATAATGCTAACATTATTTACACATTATCTTACTGGATTGTATTATATCCGCTGAGTTCACAAGCGGTCTCTTCTTTTATTCAATACAATAGCACAATAGGAAGCTTATCTGTTCCAGTATATCTTTAGTAAGGTAATATTTTTATGAAGTACACTGTTGTGTGCCACCTTTACAATGTGGATGTGGATATAGACATGGATTCCACGGTGAGTTTGATGAAAACAATTTTGTAATTGATGGTTTGTCAAAAAACCGGGTACACATATGCACGCAGAAAAAATGAATGATTACTATTTTTATTCTTACTTAAAACTCCACGATTTTCTTTTGGTGCATTTTTGTCTAAAGTAAGTATCTTTAATATTACCCATTACTTGGATGCTTCTTATACCTATTAGATTGTCTTTTAGGATTGCAAGTTCTTATTCATTATTCAGCTTAAACAGAAAAGAAACGTTACTGGTTTCACTTAGGATGAGTAGTAGGCGATTATTGAACAGAACAACGTGGGTTTAGTTTTATTTACTTCCGTCACTTGTGCACATCTCAATTATACGTTGGTTTATTACTTTTTCAAACACTGTACTTGCCGTTTACCGATTGTTTAATTTTGAGATCGACTGATTTTTATAAAGTTATCGTATCAGACATCCAATATTCACTCAAACAGTTTCAATTTTACTGGTAAATTGCCAGTCGTTATCAATTTCATCTGCAGTCACGTGGATAGTTGCAATTTTCTTGCTTTCTTATTTCTATCACGCCTGTAATTATTTTGCGGTGATTCTGTCATCAGTCTAGTTACCTACTTGGATCCAAGGTTTTCTACTTGCCAGTATAAAACTCGAGTTACAATTATTTTACCTATGTATATATCTTTATATACATAAACAGAGAATTCTGTGAAGAACGATATCAAGGTGGCCACTGTAACATTAGTTGCCTACTTTTAGAATTGGTTTTCACCACTAACTTTTTGCCAACCATAAATAATAGGCCTACTGAAATGAATACATTAGTTCCCTTGTTATTTCTATTTTCATTATTTTCGCGTTCAACGCATTTCAATAAGTTCCTTTAAGAACTAATGAGGCGGTATTAATTTTCCTGTATTCAAAACTATTATCGTCACTAATAAATGTTAATATCAAAAACAAAAATTCATTTTTAGACTGTGAAATCTCTAACAGTGAGTTTACATCAGAGCAAGATATTTTGCTTATTTTAATGGCGTCCTATCCATGTGGAAGGAAATGGATTTATTCAGTTCTAAGCTGTAATCGATCAATTTGTACAACGCTTTTCTGATTTTATTCCTGCTTATGATGCTTTCAAACTACGAAGATACGTTATTATTAATCGACTTGAAGAAAGAAATTGCATTTGAAAACAAAAACCTAAACGTCGACCCGCTAAGTTAACTGACAACATACTCGATGATATTCAAGTTTGTATAGACCATAGCCCCACAAATCAGTGGTAAAATTAGCAGGCCAGATACGTACTGAAATTTTTTTATTTATTCAAATTCCGCACAATAATATCACTTTCAGGACTTCTTGTTGGAACTACTTACAAAGCAATTACTGCGAAGCTTAAAATACATCCTTATAAAGTTAGCGATATTCAACAATTAAATCCACTTGATTTCGAAAACGAATAAATTTCTGTTAATGGTTTAATGACCATACAAATAAGAATGTCACACTGGATATGGACCTTCTTGAGTGATAAGGCAGGTTAATTTGCAAAATTATAGGACACAGGTTACAAGATATCCACACGAGTTCGTCGAAACACATGTACATCTTATAAAAACTGAGAGTTTGAGTAATTATGTCGAGACAAAGAATAATAATTTTCTTTCAACAGAATGACCCCCCACAGCAGCGTAATTACCACAAATTTATGGCCTCCTCGTTCTTTGGATCTTACTCCTCTCGATTTTTATTTTGGGAATTTGAAAAATAAAATACACAACAGGCTCCACAACATAGAAGAACTTCAAGTAACAATTCAGTATGAAATTGATAACATTAGTATAGAAGAATTGTAACATGTTTTTGAAAATTTGTAGTTACGAGTAAATGTTTGCTTATAAAATAATGGAGACCATTTTCAGCACTTTCTGTATATATAAATGAATAAAGTTATACATAGAAATAAAATATGCTAGATTTGTTTCAAGCAACCTTACTCAAATAATTTTGTGTAAGTACAGAACGTAGAAATTTTGAAACAGATAACAGTGATTTTAATGTTCAACATTACCAATTTGTAATATTGGTTGCATACTCAAAAGCGGTCTCGTGTGTATCGCTTCTTAATAAAAAGCCACTATATATATATATATATATATATATACATAACATGCAGCTTATGTATTTATCGTACTATATCGCCAATCGGCGTTAGATTACGTTCGGATCGTTGGCATCGTATGTTGCTGCGTGGTTATCGAAGGAAGCAATTTCTTTCCATAAACAATACGAAATTAACTAAAACAAAATCTCAGTTTATATAATTGAAGAGATGATTCAAATTATTCAGTGGTATATTGCTGGAAATCCAAGGTCCGATACACGAATGCATGATAAGTTGTGTAAATCGGACTAACGCTGTCTCTCTTCCCAATTTTAATGTCGCCCCCTGCACGTAAGGGGAGAAGCGATGGAGTGACAGCGTCAACACGGTTTACACTACTTAATGATAACTAAGGTTCGACAGATGATAAGTTATCATTAAATAGTATAAACTGAACTGACGCTGTCACTCCACCGCTCGTCACCACTTACGTGCAAGACGCGCCATTAAAATTGGGAGAACGGACAGCGTCAGTCCGGCTTACACATCTTATCTTGCACTTGTTTATAGGACCTTAGTGATAACTAAGGTTTGATAAAGAGAGGATGACGTGTTGTCATTAAGTAGTGTAAACCCGACTAACACCCTAACTTCTCCGAATTTTAGTGTCCCTTGCACCTAAGTGGAGACAAAGATCGGTGTACACTACTTAATAATAACACGTCATCCACTCTTTTACCAAACCTTATAGAACCTTAACTATCGCAGGCTTTCCTACATTTCTTATTACGGATCGGAATCTCTACTATCAATTTCACCTTTATTGAGACTGAGGTTAAAATCAGTGTAACAATAAGATACGCCAGGTATAATGCGGCAAGTTAAAGTACATTTCATCGGTAAGAAAAAAGCGGAAATAATTTCTGTTGGAATTAGAAGTCAACAAAACTTACAATTTGAATGTATGGAGCGAGGTGCTATTAGCGCCACCCATGCATCACATGCCACACTACTACTTCAAGAGCTTCATTTAGTTTAGTGCTTGATGTTAAGATGGTCCTGTGTATTCCGAATTCATCTTATTGTTAGTAGGAATTTGTAAATATACTGCAGATATCTGGAAATTCTTATAACAAAAGTAAATTAAATACGCGGGAATTTTGTTTAAAATTGAAGTTTACACTTCGCACCAATAAAATTAAATTACCTAAATTGTAAAAGGAGATACAAATGTATACCTCAGAAGATATGAATATAGCTAGAACTCATTATAAAGGTTTCCAAAATACCCTTGCAAATATCAAACAAAGATAATTTAATCCTTTCAAAGGTTTACAACGAAAGCTCACACAAATAGTACTGATGCATTTACATATTCGTAATAAGAGACGTTATGAACGTGAACGATTATAAAAGTTTGGTCAATAATACAGACAATGTTTCGGTGTTTACTGTGAAATACAATTTCGTGAAGTCCTTTAAGCTTTTAACCTTATTTATTGTTCTTAGTGAAAAAACAGTTCAAATGCAGAGAAAATGTAGAAGGAAATGAAAATAAGATATTAGTCAGAATTATGACATTATGAAGATACATAATAGAGGTATGTTATGTTTGCAATTTAGAAATACACGATGTTGTCAGCAAAGTAATCATTTGTAGTACAATTAACAATGAATTCTTGTTTCAATCGTTAAAAGAAAATCATCAATCAGTGTATACAAAAGCGTGATAAATTCATTAGACTTCGAGTCTGGGTAATAGGTATGTGGTTAAATGGATGTATCCGTGTTTACTGTGGAAAATAGCGTTTTACGTAAAAAGTGCAACTGATCACAATGATTATGGATACACACAACTGACGCTAAAATCCGGGGAATAGCTTCCAACAGAATTATTTACTAGTTTTGGCATACGTGCTTTGCTAGCAGTGAAGCCTACATTCTCAACTGTGTTTCGTTGAATTGACCCTAACGAATAATTGTGTTATGAAAAATTACCGTCATAATTTGGAGTTAGATTAGATTACAATCTTTCAACATCAATGTCATATTTGTATGCTTTTACCGGTTACACTTAGAAACACGGTGATGGTTTTTGCACTTGCTTTCAATCTTTCATAGAAAAAGTGATTAAATACCAAATTTAATTTGGTTTTAACCAAATTAAATTTAATCCAATATTTTGCCTAGAGAATGGGGCTAAATGATGCGACCTCACAAAATAGGCATTTCTACCAAAAGCTTTAAAATATTTGCAAATTTATTTGAAAAATACTCAACATAATGAAAATAATCAATTAGAAATAATGTTGGAAGAAAGAAGCGGTATACAGTAGAACCTCTACTAACTCTCTATAAAATGGTCAGTTCTGGTTAGCAGCCAACTCTAAATTTTCCTAATTATATATATTGCATATGAATATTCCAAAGGTATACTGGTACCCCGCGATAGCAAAACTTCTATACTATGGTGATGGATATTATAATAAATAATTATTTCAAAGAAAGCTCCTTTGAAGTTATTTCAATATTTAAACCCACATGCAAAAGATGTGAGAACTAATTTGGAGTTATCCTCCCACCAACTCCCTTTCTTGCTCACACACTTGAACGGAGTATTTTAATAGGCAAAACTAACTTCTAGCTAGCTAATTGCATCGCGTTTCCCAATACTTTGTACGGTTATGAGGCCTCATTGAACATGCAATACCAAAACATTCTTGCCAAAAATAAATAGTTCATTTTGACACCCTTTAAACATTTATTGTCCACGAAAAAATACAAGAATTGTTTGATGTTAATAACGAATGCTTTCCTAATGTGCTTTTATGAGATAATAGTGTTGTTCATTTCTTGAGCCGCTCTCATATCTTTTGTGTTCTGGACCGCAGGAATTCCAGACTTAAATGATCTGCCCAGTAGCTCTGAAACACGTGCAGTCGGTTTTAGATCTGGAAAACGTGCAAATTTGATATTTCCAGTTGCTTTAAAAATGCCTTTACACAATGTGTGCGGATAAGCATTGTCACGCATTAGGAAGAAACTTGCTCCGATATGTGGAGTGCAAGATATCACATTATAGAACAGTTATTATATATGTTAGTACTCAAATTACCGCCATCAATCTTCGCCAACCTGTACGTGTTCCCCAAATGTATTGAACCGCACGAATCCTGACAAAATAGAGTAAAATATAATTCTTAATGCTTTTTTCTCCTGGGCGTCGTTTTTCGAGATTTCAGTTGAATTTACGTAAAAACAGCTGTCATCCGTGAACAAAGCCTGTCGTTAAGTATAAAGCAGAAAGCATAGAACTCACTGAGAAAATTGAAAGTGAAAGTGAATTGAAAGTATCTGTAGGAAGAAGGTGGTCATGCATAACGAAAAAGAATTGTTTTGCATGACGTTGTGTGAACTGAATGTGAACTGGTTTGTAAATCTCGGAATAGCTGTAGATCTATCTATATCTGAACTCTTAATAAGAAAAAGAATATTGAAAGCATTACGAAAATTGTAATACACACATATATATATATATATATATATATATATATATATATATAGTATATACTCCATCAAAGAAAATATTTTCAAGAGCCCTTACATTTGCAACAATCTGGTGCGAGTTTACTCACGTGAACATTAGAAATGCAAAAAGGCCTAGAGGATATGCCTGTCGCTAAGCTTAAAAGACTATTATTCAAAAGTTCAAGCATACGTTTCTAATATGGACGGAACAGCATTCAATACCAATAAAAGATCTCTTCAAAAATGTGTTTATAAACAGTTTACGAAAGGACGACTCACCATTCTACTTTCTGCAACTATGGACTATGAAAAATTTACTGATCATTGGTGAAAAGTCTTTGATGTTTCAAAACTCCTAATGTTTTAAGAGTGTGCACATTCGCATATGTGCGCTCGAATGATGTAACTTCGAAAATTACTTTCACAGACCTTCCCAATATTTTCTCTGCACATAATCAATTGAGACACTCGTATCGTGCAAGGTATAGGTGTAACTTCTCCTCTGATAAAATACATCGGACGAAGTTTCTTAAATATTGTATGACGGACGCCTTTTAAGTTGTTAAAAAAACTAGTATAATTTTATTGGTTTTAATATATTCGCCCTTCAGATTTGTATACATTCACATGCATTCAAACTAATTCTTGAACAATTTTTTCCACACTCAAAAGTGCTTATGAAGGCTTTAGCAGCTTCTTGATGTGACAAAAGACGCTACCCACACATTCTTTGTTTGATATTCGGGAACAGAAAGAAATCGTTGGACGATAAATCAGGTGAACACGGGCAATGTGACATCAATTCGATATTTTGCCCTCC
Organism: Chrysina gloriosa; assembly: GCA_038088585.1. Classification (NCBI taxonomy): domain Eukaryota; kingdom Metazoa; phylum Arthropoda; class Insecta; order Coleoptera; family Scarabaeidae; genus Chrysina; species Chrysina gloriosa. Next base: position 19,451,153 of record CM076092.1, read on the forward strand.
AAATAATAAATTGTGAGATGTGCTGTGTGAGAATGACGCAACGTTTTCGACTGTTTTCCTGATTTCCTCAATAACTTCTGGCAAATAAATTGTTATATACAATTCAGCATTAAGTTTTTCAATCCTCTAGAGTAGGTATGGGCAACCTTTGACATGTTGTGGGCCAAACTTTAGTGTGCAAATACGTTCGCGGGCCGCGTTTAAAAGTAGTACATTTTAAAGTAGTGTTGTAGTGTTCATAATTTTTTGCGATAGATATCAGACATGAAATAATACGACGATGTTATTATAATATCAATTTATGAAAACAACAAAGTGAAATAATAACATCATAATTAAATCGTTAAATTTGTAATTGTTACAAACTACGAAAGTTAAATAGCGATACCGAAATCAATGAGACACTTGAGCTTGAACTTGGGAAACTAATCCATCGATGTTTGGATTAATTCCACTGATACAAAGACGTAAAGAATTTTCCAAATTATCGTCAGTCAGCCTTGTACGATATTTCGATTTATTAACTTTCATCAGTGAAAAGAGCTGTTCGCATTTATAACTGCCAAACGCACAAATCAATCTTCTTGCGAATTTTCTAAGTTGCGGAAAATGGTCTTCTTCGAGGTATTTTTTGTAGAAATCACACAACTTCACGTCTTCAAATTTAGATTTTAGGAGTGAGTTTTCTTGAATCTCGATCAACTCCCTTTGCAAGTGTATTGGAGCATTTTGTACATTACTTTTTGTTGGAGTAGCAAATAAATTGAAACAGTCTTCCATGTTTCTGAAATCCCTAAATCTGTTCGAAAATTGCTCCGACAGTACCTTGAGTTCTTCAGCATATTGAGCATAAGCAATATTCTCATACGCAGAGAGCGTGGTGAAATAGTAACTGTTTCCAGACAGCATCTGTGCCTCCCACAAGCGGATTTTATTCTGAAACGCTTTCAAATGGCTGTACAAATCATTAACTAACTGTCCTTGTTTTTGAAGTTTCAAATTTAAATCATTCAAATAGCCAGTAAGATCGACCAGAAATGCTAAGTCACATATCCATTTTGGGTCACTCAATTCAGATAGTGGTTTATCTTTTATTTGCATAAAGTCTTTTATCTCATTTATAAGCTCGTAAAACCGTTTCAGCATTTTCCCTTTGCTTAGCCATCTGACTTCAGAATAATATGTTACGTCGTCATATTCGGCTGATATTTCATCCAAAAACGCCTTGAATTGATGATGGTTAAGCCCTCGGGATACACTCCTCCATAAGTTCGCCTTCGGAACATGGTTTTAATGACTTTGCCAATTTTGAAGTAACTATAAAACTAGCTTTCACAACATTATCAAGTAGTGTTCTTTGTTTATGAAACATTTGCTGCTGCTTTTCCAAATTTGCAGTAAGCTTCTGGATTTTATCTTTTCTTATTTGCCCTGTCAGTGAGTGCAGCGTGGGATACTTAGTTGAGTAATGCCTCTTTATATTGAATTCTTTCATCACTGAAATGGATACATTACACAGCAAACAAATAGGCTTACCATTGTGCAAGATAAAAAAGAAGTCCATTTTTCTTGAAACTGGCGACTCTTTGCATCTACTTTTCGTTTCTTTCCACCAGACATCATTTTCGTATACAAAATATAATTAGAAAGCACCCAAGATGCACACAAAGTCACAAAGCTAATTGACGGCACTAGCAGTTCGCTAGGATATCGCTCGTCGAAGTTATCACCTCGGTAGCTCAAGTAGAACTGAACTAAAGTTCGGGCCATCCACCCGCTTATATAGGCAAAATGAACGAATGATCTAGAATCGTCTAGTGTAGAACAGTTGAGAAGAAATAATCTTTTGTTGCGCCGCCAATGAGGCGGCAAACATCGAAGGCTTTGATGTTTGCCGCCTCACTCTTTGATGATCGCCGACACTCGGCTTGCTCGCTTACTTGATTCCGTGAGTTTGAGTAAGTAGTGTAATTTTAATTTTTTTTTTTAAATTAGGGTTTTCAAAATGTCTCGCGGGCCGGATCAAATCCAACAGCGTGCCGGCTATTGCCGGCTGTTGCCCACCGTGGCTCTAGAGGAATGATTACGATATGTCCAAGATACAAGCTGTAATTTTCTTGGAAGTGCTTCGTGTACTTTTGTGGGATTCAGTTCATCGTGGATCACTCAAAGAGTGGATCCTTGCTCAGTTCCTCGGTCGAACTTTTTGAGCATTTCCTTACTGGTGTAGTTGGCATTAACACCAGCCTCTTTTTGAGCTTCGGTCAAATTATGCGAAATTCATTATGAACAGATATTTTTGTCAGCTAAATGCTTATACAAAATCGAATGCGTTACAGCCTTGGATATGCCCACGAATGTCTCGATATCATATACCTTATTGTTAGCCGCATGGCCATCTTATTTAATCATCTTGCGCACAGCACCGATGTCTTTTAGAATAACAACCGATTTTGGTCAACCATCGCCCAATTCAGCATTGCAACGGACGCATGACGACGACGAACTTCTGCAAACCAATTGTATATAGTCTATTCTGATAGTGCTTGATTACTGAATTGTTGTTGACTTAGGCCTTTACTAAAATCGTAAAAATTCTTACAACAAAAACCTTCGCGTGAAGTTTCCATTCTTCCACAAAATTCCTCCTTTTGAACGTTCAGCATTTTCACAATAACAAAACATCAAATTGAGCATATGTCCATTAGAAATTCTTAGGTAAAAATGTATTCAGTAACATACTTAAACTGTGGCAGTAATGTCATGGAAAGTCCGATATGTACAACCGAGATAATAAGATTACACTATGAATATTCTCAATCTATTCAAATGACCGTGTGCGCATTCTCCAGTATTAAAGTTCTGTCGTATTCATATATGAAATTAAGGTAGTCCAAACTAATTTACTGATTTATTAATTCGAATGATCTAGATGGCAAAACAACCTTCTTCGGCGCGTTATTTGGCAGCTCACAAAGTAGCTGTGCAATAGCTAACGAAGCAAGCACAAATTGCACATTGCACTATCGGCAATAGTCTCGTTATTATTTTCTTTATTAATAAACCATAGTTCCTTCGTTGATACTTATTGGCATATGCAACTCAGGCCTGCCTTGTTAGTAATCTCTATTGTACAGCTACTTTGTGAGCTGCCTCTAAACGCACCTTATAAGGCCGTTCTAACTTCATTTTCTTTATGAGAAAAGTAGATAAAATAGAGATAGTCAGTGCAGGTGTATGTAATACAGGGATTTGGCTAGCTCAGGAGTACCTACCCTATACGGTCTACATGTGTACTGTTCTAGAACAGCTAGATGAATATTTGGCTAATCGAGTGGTATTATTAGCTTTTGGAACCTCCTCATTTCTTAATTGCCATCTTAAAGTAGATTCAGTGCTACTGAGATGATGCTAAGGATTGATTAATAATTCTATGATGTACTGGGTTTGTGTAATTTTCTTCTTAATCCGAAATAGTAGATTCATTTGAAACAAACAGAACCAACGTTGTGTTTTCCTTGCGACTTCGAAAAACACACTAAAGTAAGTACTTTGGCTTTCTTGGTTTATAGGCGTGCGTATAAAGTCAGCCTGCTTGAAGTAAATCAATTTCTGTCGCACAGAAGTCATCAGTACAAACTACTATTTAGGTTTTCATGTAAATACTTACTGTGAGAACTATTGTACAAATTATAATTGTCGGCTTGACATACACATAGTGACATGTTAATGTGTAGTCATCGTGGGATTTCCAATGGGTAATTTGTGTCATAATAAACGTCTTATAAATGCACTTACATGTGGTTCAGTATAACATCGGAAAGGATTTCATTTGCTGTTTTATGAGGACCAGATATGAAAGTATATGTAGATCCAGATGTTAAACTAATTTTGTCAACGTTTTAATAATCTAGTTCTAGCATTTCTCGTGTGGTGTACGTATTTGCTGCTGAAGTAACTAACAATTACTTAGTACACCAACTTAATATTCAGATATTTATTATTTGCACCTTGCCTTAATTTAAGAAAAGTCGTGTAATATCTTTCTCCAAATCGGGTCATGAAAAATCCAAGAATTTTGGCGTAAGCTTTTGTCACTAGTTTGAATAAATCGTTCCAACATATTTATGAACTTAAGGAACACATGTCACACGGTTAGTAGAAGAAAACCAAGTAAGATATCTATAGCTAATTGTAAGTTTCCTGCCTAAAGTAATGAGGTAATCAAGTATGATATTAGAAGCAAGGAATAAATTACGGAAGTGGGAATTATTATCAAGCTGGCTCTGTGATATAACCTCAGGCCGTTTCATTAGTAGCAATAGAAACAGCAAGAAAGGTTGATAAATAAGTTAACAAAACTTATTACAACAATTAACAAAATTAACCAAAGTTATTTTAAACCGGTTCAGTAGAATAGAATTTGAAAAGGCAGGGGAGATGTTAGTAGAGTAGAACAATTTGATAATTTCACGACGTTTTATTGGATAACAGCAATCAAGGAACTGAAGTTACTAGAGAAATTGCTAGCAATAATAGATGTATTGAAAACCTGCATGATACCAGAAGCATACCTCAAAAGAACTAGGTGCGTTTAGATGTTATACAACTTTTTCAAACAATTGGAAAGGTGTTTACATAATTCCTATCCACAAAGCAGTAAATACGTTTGATGTAAATAGTTATCTATTGCCATTCCTGATCAGCATTTTTTAAGTTCTTCAAATCATTTGAATTTAAAAATTTCCAACGCACAAAGTTTAAAGAGATCTCTAATTTTTATAAGTTCGTCCTCTTTTGTTCACTGACTGAAATTTTGCATTATATCTGAACGTAACCAAGCCTTTCTTCTACGTTTCCGTTATCTATTCGAAGGTGCACGGTTGTTTACTTATCCAAATACGGGAATGCTGCTCTTCATGTTTCACAGGTTTCAAATCATGTTCCTTAATATGTTGTGATTTCAACTGGATTTAAGAACTCCCAAAAATTAATAAGACGATATAACTAACAACGTTTTCTGAACAGACAATCTGAATGGCGAGAAATAGGTTTATGTAATTATAACACATTTGTTTTATTTGTTACCCTTTTTATCGATTAAGAGGGAAATCATTTGAAGAACATTTGTTAAATAGGATTGATTAATATATTACGTATGTAAATTGGGAGAAATTAATAATTATTCTGGAATACAACAAGATATAATATATGTTTTTATTTGCTACTCATTTCTTACCACGCCCCAATTATTTCATTTACATAAAAGTTTATGAATATGCAAATCGATGGGAGAAAGTTACGTTTTCTTGAAGTTTCCCACCTCAGTTCTACATTGTAACAGCTAATTTGTTAATCAACAAATAAAATAAGTAACTAAATGCAAAAAGAAAAATGTCGACGGTACTTTTACTTTGCTGTAAAGAGCTGATAATTTTTTTTTTGATACTATTCGCAATTAAGAATATTCAAGACCAACAATATTAGGAAATCGTATTTTTCATACTAAAAGATGCTAAGTGTATGTATCAGCACGTTATACTTACAAAATGAATATGTATTTACAATAACGAAAGGAATGGAATGTTCAACGAACGGCAAGTTGAAAATTAAGAGAAGTTGAGTGAAAATAGTTGTGGTATCCAATCTTTTATTGGTAACATCAGTTTAGAGACTAAGAAAATCACAAAAGAATTTAATGCTATATCGATCGCTAATTATAGGCACCTGATGGCAGTTGTCCCTTAACCTTATTACATCAATTTACATACCCCCGAGTAGACAGTTTAATTAAAGAAAGTAGCTATCAGCCTTTGTGCTTTAGAATGTACTCATATAATGTAAAGGAAGGAACTCTTAATTCATGCGCTTTGATTACCCATAAACTGAAGATAAAAAGTTAATTATCGAAACCAGTTTTATGCGCTGCATGGTGGTTGTTATATCAAAGTTCGCAGTCCAGTTTCTAAGGATCTTGCTCCAATGGTGCTCTTTTCTATCTATAGAATGGATCATTGATGTATCCTACACGTACGCTTCTCTTTGTCACGTTTGACGCTTCATTATCCTAGGACAGAAAGAGAAATAGAATAAAGATCAAATCCACTCCAAGAACAGCACGTACTTCATTGTTGTCTAATGATTTTCCGAGATAGTCCCATAATAGTCACACCTTGTTTTCCTGATATATAATATAATATATATAATATATAATCAAAACCAGCTAAACACAAACATGTCGGAATCAGATATACTCTAGCTTCCTAGCTTTTGTAGGTCCATACCTAACATATATTCTTTGTCGTCAAGCGTCTAAATAATACTGCCTAAGAAACTATACTCTTCATTATTTTAAGCATAAGGAAGCTAGTTTCAAGTTACTGGAGCCTCGGGTATGATGTGCGTATAGAATGGCAGTAAATGCTTCTAGATCTGCTAAAGGTCCAATGCCAATCCTAGCTGTCCAGCTGTCTTTTAGCTTCAGTCTCGGTGAGTTGTCGTCCGTTGGAGATATATATCAAATGGATATATACTTTGCTTTGAAGTGGAGTAGCAATCAATATCAACCAATCTGAAAAATTCCAGTCCATCAGGCGTTTCCTTTCAAGTGGAGGTGACTAGCTGTTTGAGTGAAAACGATATTGTTTAAAATTATGTTTTATACAACCTAACTATTAGTTAAATAAATACACTTTTATTAATCCAAAACCAAAAATTCTCATCTCATCTTTTTTATTATGACCGAATTTTTTTTTTACTTTAGTAATACATTTAACTAACTCAGCAAATTTTAATATATATAACATATGCAGATAATTGGCTTGAATACCATAGAGAGAATGCAATATTTATGGGGAATAACAAGAATAGTATCACCAGATAGCATCCAAAAACTACTTACAAGGGGAACGTCAAGGTTGTAAATGACGGATATTGATGGGTCTTGAATATGTTATAGAGGGACCTTCCTCGAGTACGTTGCTACCAGGTTTTGTAGCCTTTCGCCCTAGTTCTCGAGAAAATTGCTAAAGTTTTCTTCATGTACTTTATATACCGTTAATATTAATAATTTTCTAAAGAAGTGAGTATAGTGTAGTGGGTAAGTGCTAGGCCTACTACGCTGGCGATTCGTGTTCAAATCCTCCTGCTCTTGTGATTCTTTTGCCAATCTTATTACATACGATATTAACAAATATATTTAATTTCATGCAAAATTGTTGAAAAATATTTTTCGCCATAGTAACTTTATTAATAAAATTAATCGGAAGCAATTGTGCATCATCGTGTGTATTTTAAAATTCACAATCAAATCTTATAATTAAATCGTTTTATCATTTGTGATAATAATTTAAAATATGCACCATAATGCACATTTACTTCCCATTAATTTTATTAATAAAATTATCATGGCGAAAAATATTATTTTTGAACAATTTTGCATAAAATTAAATATATTTGTTAATATCATATGCAATGAGATTGAGAAAAAATTACAAGAGCAGGACTTGAACTCGAATCGCCAGCGTACACTAGGCCTAGAACTTACCCACCGCACTATATCAACTTCTTTAGAAAATTATTAACATTAACGGTATATAAAGTACGTCAGGAAAACTTTTGCAATTCCCTCGAGAACTATGGCGAATGGCTACAAAAGCTGGTGGCAACGTACTCAGGAGAGGATACTCAATAACATATTATTCACAACTTTAACGTTCCCCTTGTTAGTCTAAAAGCTGCAAGATAGAATTCGAGAACTTACCTAAAAGTTGAAGTGTTAAGTAATCTTACCAAAAAGTTTTTGAATCGCTCTTATGTATTCTCAGTTAACTAACATCTGCCACAAATTCCAACTTTTATTGCACAAGATATAAACATATCTCTCGGGCAGACAGCTTGCGTAATCATATATAAAAAGGCTCCAAGGTAAGAACTTGTGGTTAAGAAATACCTTTGGGAATTCTTATAAACCAATTAACCAAAGGTAATATGAATTTTGTACTATTACGCATATATCTGTAATATATTTGTCGAATGCAAAACAAAATACCACAATTGTCGTAATTTTATTTTAACTATGTAAAATCTATTTATTTACTCTTTTCATATGTTTTGTACTATACGTCCGTACGCGACAATGGTAGTTAGTTAAATAACAATATCCATTTCATTTTTTACAAACTCAAAATATAATTGATAGGTATCACGGCAAACGTGTATCTTGTAGTATCTATTGTTGGTAGCTTAATATTTTTTGATGTATCCATACGACAGCGATCTTTCCACTTCGAAAATGTTCTATCTTGTCTTTCTGGTGATGCTAAGCTACATGCTATACTAAGGTACATTCGGGTGCGGAATATTCGCAGCTACTGGAGTGTCTGCTATGTTGCCAGGTTGTTGAACGAACTGTAGTGGAACAAGTATGTTGTAGATTTGAGTCGTGATTATCACACGTGGTCGGTAAATGAAAACTTTATATTGAACATGACTTCCATACCTGGATTAGGTTCCTTAATATAAATAACAATTTTATGCTTCGACGTATTTGTTAATGAGACGGTATTACCCATCAATTGTACCAATTGAAGGTAAAGATTATCAACATCTACTGATGAGAATACCCTTGCCGTTTACAAAACGAAGCACATCCATAGCACGTACGCTAATTATCATTTTATAGTAGTCTCGTGTGCTTTAATATTCATATTCTATATTTTCTTCTTTTACTTTCATTCACAGTTACACCCTAAACAACCTCAAATCAAACACTTTTGACGAAAGCGTACCTCCTGTGGGACAGACACTGATGATGCATCTGAGAATCCACTGGAAGTCATACAGCAAAAGTTAAAATCTAAATTACGTCTCAAAAGAATGCTGGGAGAACTTGTTGCTAAAAGGGGACCAGCTCTGACCCGTAAAAGTTTGCAAGAATGAGCAATTCGTTGAATTTTTGAGGAATGAATGGGTACTAACTTAAATCTATGTACTTCTATATCTTGTTATATGGGATGGATATATAAATGCTATAAACACGACTATATAAGGGGACACTGAAGATAACAATAGAATAAATGATAATAACTAATAATAGTAATGGGAGCAAGATAGTCACCAGTGCGATTGAGGACTGGCGACCACTTTCTTGCCTGAGGCTAGGATCCAAAAGTTATTGGAGCACAATGCCAATAACGTCCACAATTGGAGTTGGGTCCAGCTTGAAACTAGAATACCCATTTTTTATCGAGAGTAAGGTTATAAATAAGAAAGCCTCAGACGAGTGATGCAACGGTCAAGGACGTCGTTGAAATACCATGCTTAACTATAACGATAATCTGGCAATAGCGTGGGGCAATGAAATAGAGAAGAACTTTACAGGAATTTTTTTATCCTCAGAACTCTGACAAATTATAACAGAACAAAGGTTATCAGATCAAAAGAGGGGAATTATTACACAAAAATCTGATTGACCGTGCATTACAAATAATCAAGAGGAAATAGCAAGAAAACTCAACCAGAGCAAACTTCAACAGCAATGGAGTAAATTTACAGATTTAGACTGCAGAGGTTGTTATCAATCACTTATAGGAAACGAAAGCCGTAAATGGCAAAGTGCCAACACAAAGGCTAAATACACCTCAAGCAGAAAAAATTATCACAGAATACAAACAAACATTATAAAACAGAACAGCCTTTGTCCGGCAAACAGAAACGCTACGAAAAAATTTAAATATAGAAACATGCATCGTAGATACTAAATTCGGCTAATAGCAAATCTGAAAACCATATACGAGAAACAAACACATACATTAGAAGATATATTTCTCCTGCTTTACGCTGGTGTAACAAGTGTCATTACTGTCACCTAAAATACTAGATCAACCAGGGACAGATTAAACTAGAAAAAGAGATAAATAGCATTAGTAAAACTCCAGAAGTATAATGCAATTTATTAGAGGGACTAGGTCAAAACAAATTAAAAAACCAAATTAGTCACATAATAACAAATAACAGAAAGGCAGCAGTTGAAGCATAACACACGTTAAAGCAAAAAATTTGCACTACACTCAACAAGACTAGGATGATATCAAAAACGAGACGAGATAAAAGTATAAACCATACGACAATTTTATAAGAACCCACCCAGTAGGTACAAAAGCAAGAACATTTTGCAGAATATATGCTCATAATGAACACAAAAGACCAGGGGCGTAGCCAGAAAAAATTTCGTGAGGGGTTTTCGTAATTCGTTTAAATTTTGAATTAAGTGAAGAATGGATGAGAAAATAGCGCAACTAATGTGTATGTTTTTTATTATATTATATAATGCTGTACGTAGATTATTTTTAATGTTATTTTCACTCATATACCAAACAAAAACCTTCTGAAATGCATAAACTGCTCATAAAAATATCCACTCTTCCGGGGTGTGCTACCATAATTGCCTTTTTTTTCAATAAAAGAAAAGTAACATTGATAGGTTACGAAAGGTATAAAAATGTCCATATTTTGGGAGGGGTTTGAACCCCCAAAACTACCTGAATACACACAGAAGAAAAACAGGCACAAAAATATCTCACAACAAACGGATTATTCTAATCACTACAGAGGAATTTACAAAAAAATCTGAAAAACTTAGAGCTGGAAGGTTTCGGGAATAGACCATGTATACAATTTCTGGTACAAACTACTTCCGGAGTAAATAAATAATATCATACTAGGCCTAGGTCAAAGCTCGTAATGGAACACAATATACAACTTGAAAATTTGAAAATATTTCCAAGATAATATATCTCAGAAACCGAAGGATTCATCTTGGCAATAGAAGATAATATTAGTACGACAAAAATTATGGAAAATATATAATTAACGAAACAGAATAAAGAAATAACAGGGCATATGACTGTGGAAAGCAAACTACCGGCAGGAACTGATCATTTACACAGACACAAAACAGCCACCAGTAGTTGACACAATCACACTAATTAACACAAACACAAGACCCGTACCACAAATTTATATTTATCTGCTACAATAGTAGCGAACGAAAGATACAAGCTTGACTTGGACAGAATACTCCACACGAATATGATTGTCACAAGTAATATGGTAGATATCGCAATCCTAAACAGAAACGAGAAGAAAACCCCCTTAATAGGTATACCAATACCAAATGATACAAATGTTGTGCTGACGCAATTAGAAAAAAATACAAAATAAATACCGCTGCCATTGAACTAAAAGATCTCTCGAATCAGAAAAAGAAACCGTTAAAATAGTTCCAATTGTAATCTGTGTGACATATACTTATATGGCAATTCATTACTGACAAACGCATGACGAAATTCTGCAAAGCAATTGTAAACGGTCTTTTCTGATGGTGTTTCATTACTAAAAGTTAAACGAAGCGATTCCATTCACTGTTATTAAGTTAGGCCTGTACTAGAATTGTAAAAAATCATCCAGCGAAAATCTTCACGTGAAATTTCCATTCCCTGATGGAATTACTTTCTTTTAGCGTTCAGTGTAAACAAACTATTCGGTTAATTTCTAAGCTGCCACTACTTTTTTAACCCTAGTAGTTGTTTGTACTATCATAAACGGCGCCCCTCGTATATGCTCGTTACATAAAATAAACTGCCATTGTTACAAATTTAAATATAAATGGCGACTACACTATAAATACATATTGTTATGATCCTTTTCCATATTTTTATGTACACTACCGTCTATATATGCATATGGGCACGACTTCAAAATTGACGTTTTCGTTGAATTGAACAGAAATATAGAGTAGATTTGTAGTAATATTTATTAATATATTTTTGATATTGCGAAAACAATGTTTAATAACAAAAGAGAAGCACACAATATTACAAAATAAAATTTAAGCTGATTTTTTGTCAATATGCACACCTCGAGATTTAATAATTGCAGCATATATTCTTGGCATTCTTCTAATCAGAGTCTCCAGATAATCGCCTCTAATTTATACTGCGGTCTAGTTCATCCCACACTAGCTCTATTGGCGACAGATCTGGAGATTAAGGGGACAATATCATCGTATCAACTTGCCTTCTTCCTCAAGAGACATCAAATAAGTTCTACGTAAACGAGATGAATGTTTGGGGTCGTTATCTTCTGGCGAAACGAAACCGTGGCCACATACTCTTTCTCCACTTAACACAGCATTTTCTTGTAAGATATTCAGATAACCCTCCTTACCCAAGATCCCATCAATTTTTTCAAATCACCTACAGCTGTACCACTAAAACAATCCCAAACCATCACATTACTTCCACCGTGTTTCACTGTAAGAACCAGACTTGCTCACTTGCTCTCTCTCCAGTCTACCGCCTCACAAACGATCGACGTTTTGAACCAAAGATTTTGAATTTGGATTCGTCGGTCCATAACACTTTATGCCATTGCTCCAACGTCCAATCCTTATGTTGAATGGCTCATTCCAGTCTCTTTTTCTTATTTTGCTGTTTAAGCAATGGCTCTTTCGTAGTTATTCTTCTCCTTAGCTCTGCTGCAAGAAGTCTCCATTTAACTGTGTAACAGATATTGCTGGATTTCCCGAAACATTCAGATGCAGAGTAATTTCTGGGGCGCGGGCCGTGACAAACCTATTTCCTGTCGAAGTTACTATTATAAATTGATCTTCAGCGGCTGTCGTTGCTCTTTTTCGCCCTGAGCGTTTTCTATTGCGAAGCGAACCTGTTTCGCGCATTCTCTTAAGAGTACCGAATACTCCGTTTTTTGATAGTTTCATTTTTTAGCAATTTGTGCTATCGAATATCTTCCGTCACGTAATTTTATAATAGCCGCACGTTTTTCAGTTGATATTTCTTGTCGTTTTGACGTTTTTAACGACGATCTGACATGGAAGATAACAAATTTTAAACAGACGTGACACTTTATTTGAGATACTTGTATACATTTTCCGATATTTTTATAATTTCTTTGTTTTGTTGTTTTTCTAAAATTTATTTTAATCTTGTTACTGTAGGGATTAATGCAGTTCCAGGTATTGCAAAATGTAAAATAAAGCAATGGTCGTGACGCATTTTAAGGGATTGTTTGGTTAAACTGCGCTATAAATTTACGAATTACAATTGTAATGTATAATATAAATTTTGAAGATATTAATACATATTACTATTTCTATGATTTTCTTTACTTTGTATTGTCGTCACCATATACATATATGGACGGTAGTGTAAATACTTAAATTTCTGTTGAAACAAAACTTTGTGAGTTTTGTTTTACAACTAAATATGTATTTGCAAATATATGATAACATAGACTTTCTATTCTTCCTTTTATCTACGCGCGCCCTTCTAATACTTACGGCTCTACGATTTTCTTCTAAATATTCAACAATGTAATTATACAAATCAAAATTTGGGGACCGTAACTGTTTGAAATATTTTATTTTTTGCTGATTATAGAATATAATCTGATATCAGGGTCATATGGAGTCTCGTAGAGTATTCATATTCAGTTCAACACATTTACAATAATTCAAACAGTAACATTCAACCTAATCAATGGGTGATAGGTGGCGCTGTAACATCGAGAATAACTAATGACTAAGAGGCACTCCTTATTCTTCTGCTTATTAGTAAAATTGCGTAGCAACTAATCTTACAAACATCGGTTGATATAATATTTGATAAATTCTGTTTTCATATGAACAGCAAGCTTCCACTTTTATAGATCTTGTTTAATATCTATTTTTCCAAGGAAATGGAAAGAAGTCCTACCCAAACTTAGTTTCCAAAGATATATAACGATACTTGCACGCAGGTTACTTTTCTTCTTCTTTACTTCAAATTTCTAAACGAATTACCGAATAAATTTGCATGCACCTTCTTCCGTGGGTTGTTGAATTTAACCCCAATTAAGGAATAGAAAAATGACCATGGGCCTACCATAATTTTTGGACTTGAGGGAAGTAACGATGCAATGGAATTTACAAAATACCTCCATGATAAGTCGTAGCTATCGTAATGAATACACGATATGTAAAACCGCGAGCCCGTAAACTTACTGGTTCTTCACTAATGATGGAAAAAAATTAAAACTGTAGAACCTCTTAACATTGTAAAAAACAAGTATTTTATCGTTGCATACACTACTTTTAAAGGTCAAATATACAATTTTCAAAATAGTTTTGGAACCAATAAAACAAATTTAAATTTAACCGATCTTGAAAAAAGTACCGAACACCCTTCTTAGCACCTTTGTCATCCTCCTTTACCAACAGCCACCTAGTGATTTAATCTCCAGTCCTTTGTTTTATGTAACCGATTTATTAAAAAAAAAAAACAAATGCACGAAACACAGGGAATTACCTACTTCGAACTAAATTAATCTAGCACTCCCTTGTAATTTATGTTGTGAAAAAGGGCTTAAGTGCAAGACTATTTTCTTCAATAGGTGATAATATGGACGCTGACAAGTCAATATTACAGTTCTATCACGAATCTTGGTGGAAAAGCTATACAATGAAAATCACACATATGCCGAGAATTGTGAAACTGGTTTATTTAATTGACATTTATTACAAATTACGTATGTTAACTACCTAGGTGCAAGAAAATAATATTCCTATATTACAACTATCAAATGAAATGAACTGCTTTTCGCGAAAATTGGAGTTCTGATTAAACAAGATAAACAGTGAAAACACTAAAATTTTTACTAATTTAAAAACATTTGTTAGCCATAACAAACCAAGTCATTAAAATGTATGTCATTTTCAGTTGCATCGAACATCATTTAACATACTGACTGCCATGGCTATCGTATTTGATAGCCAATGATGTTTCCGTTGAGGCTTTGGGTATCAAATATGATAGCAACAATGTATTCACATGTCAGGTTATAGCTATCAAAAATTGATCGCTTAGACGCAAATTTTGTAGAAGTTTGAGTGCCCCCTCCCCGCCCGCGATGTGTTTAAATATAATAATAAAAATAATCAAATTCAGTATCAAATATATAGTTTGCGATACAAATATACACACTATATACCAAATAGTACAACAGAAAGAAAAAGAAAATAAATGAAACATAAGAATTATGCGGTAGCATTAAAAAGGACCAAATTCCAGCTCATTTCATTTAATAGCCATGATCCGTGCTGAAAAACTTGTAAACATTAGCAAAATTGGTTGGGCAGTCAACGTATTAAGAGCGTTATCTGAAAATTTTTGTTCAAGATCATTGTCGAGTTTTGGATTAACTACCAATTTCCAGCGTTATTCAAGAGAGCTAAGCAGATTGTATTGCCATTTCCTACATCTTATCTGCGTGAAATTAGTTTTTCTGCAGTTTCTTGTATCAAATTGAGCTGGTCTCTATACGGCTCAACATGGAACGTGAACTAAGGGGTAGTGATTAGTCATTTAGAACCAAACTTGGACAAATTGTGCAATTCAAAACTGGCGCATTTAAGCCACACTTAGTTTACTTAAACTAGTTGTTAGTTAGTAGCAAATTTGATGTAGTTTTAGACTATACCCGAAGGTACATTATATAGTTAAGGTGGTTTGTATTAGTTTCAACATACTAATTTGTGTTCTATATTTTCATTATTAATTCAGCTGCGCCTTTTTGAGGATATACGTCCACCTTCTCCTCGTAGGTGGACACGCCCCGCAGTTTGGGGAACGCTGTTGTACATAATAACATTAATCAAAGATTTTACAAGTTAAATACCAAATTAACTCTATACTATTAGAATCATGCTCATACATTATAGTCATACAACGCTTACTTTATTTCTTTCTGGATTATCATACATTTTAAGTGAAATAAATGATGTCATAACAATATGTACGTTGTTATTAATAAATTGATTCCCAAATACATGCATTTCTGTCTACTGTATATTCATAAACATAATATTTCCCTCTTAGATCATCTGTTCGGATTCACGGAAATCGTTATGGAATAAAAACTCTTTCTTATTCGCTAATTACAGGAATTTTATGAAATCGGCTTCCTGTCTCTAAAGGAAATCAAGCGATTACATTTGTTCTACAGCATATCTAATCAAAGCGATATTTTCTGCAACAAGGAAATTATCAAATAAAATTACATTTTGAGCGAATGTTTTGGAAATCCCAGTTCATACATTACTTAACAGTGCAATATATTACATACAATTTTTATTTTAATTTATTTCAATTTATTAATATACATATCTATTATGATCTTACGACTAACTATAATTTAATCGGAATTTAAAACGAAAATCATTCATGACAGAATATTTCAAAACAATTAACTAGAGGGATTCCACTCCTGCACATAACAGCTTCTCTAGGATAGCTTACAGGTTCTATGCTAAACACCTAATTATCGACGCAATGAATAACGCGCAAACATGTTCTGTTCAAGGATAGAACAGCATGTAAAGGTATCCTTGCTTAACAATGATCCGGTGAATCATGGGTTATTTCCAGAATTTATTTTCCTGAAAATAAAACTGCGTCTCTTTAAATTTATTAGACTACTTTGGAGAAAATTAAACGTGTAAGCAATGGAAATGTATGCATTGCCCTTCCTTCATTAGTATTAACCTATTAGTTGCCACGGTCCTCATTTTACTCAGTTTACCGTATACTGTATCCAAATGAGTACAGCGGGTACTAATGGGTTAATATAACATATAATTGATTGCGAAGGCATATGGGCTGCTACTAAAACGTACAAATTTGATCTGATAACCGTTCTAGACCGTAACCTACCTAGGTAAAATACCCACCGATAAAGTTTTTGTTCTGCAATGATTTTGTCTTACCTTGGGGGTGCCATAAATTTAAATAGAGAAGTAATCCCAGATTCAAATAATTTAAAGTAGTTATACTCACATTAGCATTCGGAAATTAAAAAAGTTTTGAATTATTCAATACATGCAAATCAGTTTTCTAAGAATTACATTACAATTGATAAATTTACTTCAGGATATGGTACATCCATCGTTAACCATAAACTAGTATTCAGAATAAAGAAGAATATAGCACGTTCCTTCTTTTGTAAGTTTCAAAACCGAAAGTCTAACCGTTCAAAACATTTATTTGAAGCGTTGCATTTTGCGAAATGGATTGGATTTGAAATGATACTTCACTCTTACGCAGTCTTACGTAGCAACATAATTAATTCTTTAAATTCCAGTGTCAGATCACATTTATGTATTTCCGATATTTTCTTGTTATTATTTTGGGTTTGTATGACACAAAACTTATACTTAAGTAACACGTGGCAGTGTACAAAACCTTTTATTTCAGTGTTGAAACGCGTCTTATTAAAAAAATTTTAAACTTTAGCAGCTCACTATTTGTTTAGTTTTCTTAATGTTAGTGACGATAGCTCGCCTCCTTTGAATCACCAAGCAAAAAAGAAAATTGACTTTGGGATTTCCAGTGTCGTGATGATTAACGTTCGACAAACGCTCGTCTTATTCGCTGAAGGAACACTCTAATATACAGCGAACAAGACGCGTTTGTCGGGAGAAGGCGGTAGAGCTATACGAGTTTGATATACGGGATGGAGCAGACCACGATATTTTACAAGTACTTTCAATAATGTAGTATCTAAGGGATGATTACGTAGGACACTAAAGGGACACGCTTTTAAGCGTAAAACACCAAACACCAACATGAACGAAATTTCACGTTTCCACAGCATAATTTAGAGTCAAAGAATAGAATTTCAGCTTTGCGGCTTGCTTCTACGTTTGATGATGAATATACGAACACATATTTTTTATAAAAAAATTATAACAATCGCATATTGCAACATAAGCGAAAGTTTTATAATAGAAAATTATTAATGTCCTCCCATAAATACTGGTAAAACTATTTGACAACTGACATCCGACTGATGATGTACAAAAGCTTGCAAATGATTTTAGCATTAGTTTGACTTCCAATGTTACTCATTTAAACCGCAACACCCTAAATTCCAATATCGCTCCTAACCGAAACAACTTTCCTGTAACAGAAATTGAGTTCTATACTCTAACTAAATCTCTTAATATTTCAAACTCCTCTGGCATAGACGATATTCCAGTAAGTATCTTGAAGAACAGCTCTAAGAGCTATATAAAACTGTTAGCACATATAATTAATTGTTCCTTAACGACTGCTACTTTCACTGATCATTTAAAATGGATTATTGTTAAGCCTCTATATAAAAGGTGACCGTATTGATCTGGCAAATCATAGACCTATAAGCTTGTTTTCTGGCTTTTCTAAATTATCTGAGAAAGCAGTTTATAATCGTTTATATAACTTCTCAAAATAAATTCAATTTAATTGCTAAATCCCAAAGTTGTTTCTTCAAACACAAAAATGTGCAGACAGGTTTATTTCATGTTATAGAAGCAGCCTTGGCTTTTTTGGAGGACAAACATATAGCACGTTGAATTCTTTTAGATCTATCAAAAGCTTTCGATAACATTAATCATGTTATACTACTTAAAAAACTGGACAAATATGGAATAAGGGGAAGTTGTTTGTCATGGTTTAGTTCGTACTTGTCGGCCAGGAAGCAGATGGTTCGTATAAATGATAACGGAAACAGAGTGTACTTGGATCAAATTATTTTATAGCAAGGTGTTCCACAGTGGAGCATTCAAGGTCGTCCTTTATTTGTTATTTACTTTAATGATATATAAAACTTAGATGATAATTACCTAACTATAAATTGTGCTGATGATACCACATTAGTAGTTAGAGCCAATAGACTGGACCTTGTTGTGGAAAAGTGTAGCGAGTACATTAGAACTGTTGAATCTTGGCTGAGCGGCAATGACTTTTGTATTAATCATAATAAAACTAATTTTATATTATTTAAAGCGCTTAATCTGTAAGACCATCCAAATACTGTTCATCTCAATTATTGTATTTATAAGTTAAATAGTAGTATTCAACTGTTGGGTCTTACTGTTGATGATTGTTCGAAATGGGGAGCGCACATTGATTGCAAGAAATTGAGTAGCCTCGGTTTGGTCTTCGTTGGCTTCTGAAATGATAGACGTTTATGTTCTTAGACGCGTTTATCTCGGTTGTTAGGGTGGCAATGCTGATCTACACCATGTATTTCTCACACAGAAGAAAATTGATTACCTACAGACTTAATAGTACTGATTCTTGTAGGCCATATTTCAGGTATTTTTGAGTTCTAATAGTATTCGCTATTTATCTTTTTGAAGCTCTAATATTTTTGTTTCAAAATAAACATCTATATGAGCATAATGCCAATCTTCACAGATAAGCTACGAGTCATAAGTCCAATTAGTGCTACCCCACGCACGATCTGACTTTGAAATGGTCTCAAGCTGCGTATGTAGTCTGAAATTTTATAATAATCTTCGAACAAGAATAAAATCGATAACAAATTTTATGATTTTTAAAAGAGAGGTTTACGAAAATCTTTGTGTACTGGAGCCGATTGCTTGGCAGATTATTACAATTAATGACCGCTTCTGGTGATTATTTTATTATTATTATTATATTGGTACATGTATATATGTATTTATTCTTTTCCCTTTTATGACTTATTTTTATTTAACTATTAAGTATAATTGTATATCTCTGTCATACATATAATTACTTTGTAATAAAAATGTTCTTTACTTCACTTTACTTTGCTTTATCTCGTGAAGGAGTATGGTCTGCTAAGCGGAGCATTAAGGAACTCGCATTTTTTACTTTTGCACGCCATTTGCCGTACCAATCCGTTTAGGAATGATATGTGGAGATGTGGTGGGCATCACGTATTAGACGATCACACTATTACGTACTCCTTGAAAGCAGGTACTCAATTTTTACAATGACAGAGTGTGCAATTCACCGGACCGGAATGTGTAACTCTTCAAATCAAGTCGTCGATTTTGTAGTCTCAAGCGCCCAAACATATTTCGATTACGCCGATAACCATAAAATACGGTGACTTCTTTAAAAACATATAATTACTTCATGTTGAGTTTCCTCTGTCAAAGAGAACGGGTGGCCGACGTGTCGTGGCGAATAACATAACTCGTTAGGCGAATCTTCTAACCTCGGTGGACTAGTTTGGGCAGATAACCGCAAACAATATTGGTCAAATTCAAATAGTATTCAGTTAAATTTAGGTGACAATAATCGAGTTTTGTTTTAAGTGAAGAGCAGTCAAAACATGAAGGGTAAATAATGTAAAAAAACTTAAAACTAGTGAGGTTTAATCCAGTGGCGTGGCAAGAGCGATTGTAAATACAAGAAATAAATACATGTAAAACACAAAGTGCGGGACAATAAATTAGTGGATAGTACTACTTGGATGGACGAGGTGAAATGATCGACAGAATAGGGCAATGGGTAAACGAAATGAGAGAAATAAAAGAGCGACAGCGCGAGCACCTGAATAAACTCAGAGACATTAAATAAGAGACTCAATCATTAAGAAAAGAAGAAGGAAGGATTAAATGATAACAGGCATCACTAACAAGAGAAAATAAAACAAATATTGAATTAATAACTTGAATTAGAAGTAATTTGTTGGTTTCGAGTATTTATTATACTACCACTACAATATTCGAACATTCAAAGCTAAGCCTAAATTATTGTATCTTTTAATTTCCATGTATTCTATAAGATCAAGTTATTCCCTTTTCCTTGAATATTAAGTACATCAAAATTGTTGTTAAGGTCATGGTTATGCTATGTTAACAATGGTCTGCAAAGGTTCAGTCAGATTTTCTATCTGCGTAGCTTCTCTGATGACAATTGAAAGAAAGTATTAACAAACCATCAAAGAATTGTAATTGATGATCTTGAATGGTGATGGCATAATGTAACGGCGGACCTTAAGAAAGAGCAAACGTTCAAGGGCAAGAAACGTTCAAAAACTAAAAATGAGTAATGGGACGGATTCAAAGATTACAATAAAGACTAAACAAGACAGAACAACAAATACAAATACAGTAACGGAGAAATCTAACCGGAAGATTAAGGATCAATAGAAGATGGCAACATGGAACATTAGGGGATTAGTGGGAAAAGAAAGTATATTAACAGAGAATCGAAATATCTTGGCAATATTTGCCTTAACTGATGTAAAAAATTTACAGGTAGTGTATAACTGGATTATGTAGACTTACTGATACATGGAGGAATGGACGAAGGAGAGAATGCTACAGCATAAGGAGCATGGTTGATAGAAAAAGAAGGATAGAAAGCATAAGGAAGTGGCAACATGTAAATGAAAGGGTATTAGTATGGGATGGACGTACGAACGGTCAATCGTGCGAAGATCGTGGGGTTGTGTAGACGCCGAACAACGATCCTCAAATGATAATTTTAATTCAATGTAGTAGTTAAACTCAAATAGATTTTAACCTTTAGTCAATTATTAACACGTTCACGCCGGAGCCGATTTCCATGTTTTTCGCCGTAAAGCGGCGCTTGAATTCATGCCGCGCTTCATCTGGCGTTCTATGTATTGCATTTGAGTTAAATTTATAATACTGAATTATTATGTTTATGGTTTTGAACAAAAGTTATTTTTATAATACCTTATTAATTATTGTCATTAAAAATAAATGTTTATAATGAATATACGTTAAATTTTCATTATTTTAGTTTCCTACTGTGGGCCACCGATGGTACGCACCGCCCGATGAGACAGTCTACTGTGGGCCACCGGTGGTACGCGCCGGCGTGAACGTGTTAAACATTAAATAAGAAGTGTTTTTTCAAATGATACCCTAGACTAGGTATGGGCAACCTTTGACATGTTGTGGGCCAAACTTTAGTGTGCAAATACGTTCGCGGGCCGCGTTTAAAATTAGTACATTTTAAAGTAGTGTTGTGGTGTTCAAAATTTTTTGCGATAGATATCAGACATGCAATAATACGACGATGTTATTATAATATCAATTTATGAAAATAACAAAATGAAAGAATAACATCATAATTAAATCGTTAAATTTGGAATTGCTACAAACTACGAAAGTTAAATAGCGATACCGAAATCAATGAGACACTTGAGCTTGAACTTGGGAAACTAATCCATCGATGTTTGGATTAATTCCACTGATACAAAGACGTAAAGAATTTCGCAAATTATCGTCAGTCAGCCTTGTACGATATTTCGATGTATTAACTTTCATCAGTGAAAAGAACTGTTCGCATTTATAAGTACTGCCAAACGCACAAATCAATCTTCTTGCGAATTTTGTAAGCTGCGAAAAATGGTCTTCTTCGAGGTATTATTTGTAGAAATCACACAACTCCACGTCTTCAAATTTAGATTTTAGGAGTGAGTTTTCTTGAATCTCGATCAACTCCATTTGCAAGTGTATTGGAACATTTTGTACATTACTTTTTGTTGGAGTAGCAAATAAATTGAAACAGTCTTCCATGTTTCTGAAATCGCTAAATCTGTTCGAAAATTGCTCCGACAATACCTTGAGTTCTTCAGCATATTGAGCATAAGCAATATTCTCATACGCAGAGAGCGTGGTGAAATGGTAACTGTTTCCAGACAGCATCTGTGTCTCCCACAAGCGGATTTTATTCTGAAACGCTTTCAAATGGCTGTACAAATCATTAACTAACTGTCCTTGTTTTTGAAGTTTCAAATTTAAATCATTCAAATAGCCAGTAAGGTCGACCAGAAATGCTAAGTCACATATCCATTTTGGGTCACTCAATTCAGATAGTGGTTTATCTTTTATTTGCATAAAGTCTTTTATCTCATTTATAAGCTCGGAAAACCGTTTCAGCATTTTCCCTTTGCTTAGCCATCTGACTTCAGAATAATATGTTACGTCGTCATATTCGGCTGATATTTCATCCAAAAACGCCTTGAATTGACGATGGTTAAGCCCTCGGGATCGAATAAAATTGATGGTATTTACTACCACATTCATAACATTCTGGAGTCGAATGGACTTAGAACACAAGTTCTGTTGGTGGATAATGCAGTGAAGCACTATCAAATCATCTTTTTGCCCATTTAATTCTGTTGCTTTTTCGTTCAAAATTCCGATGAAATCTTTACGTAAGCCGACCATAGAAGGTGCACCATCTGTGCATACTCCAACTAATTTTGACCATGGCAAGGCAAAACTTGTAAATACCTTTTGAACTTCATTAAAAATGTTCTCTCCTGTAGTGGTTCCCTTTAGCGGCTGTAAAGCAGGCAATTCCTCAGTAACAGTGAACTCTTTATCAACACCTCGAATAAATATAGCCAGTTGAGCTGTATCCGACAAATCGGTGCTCTCGTCTAATGCTATGGAATATGATTCAAAACCAGCCATACGGTCAGTCAATGTTGTTTTTATATCATTAGCCATCATTTCTATACGTCGGACAACAGTTCGTCTTGACAAACTAATCTTTTCAAATTCATTTTTCTTTTCAGGACACAAAACACTGCAAACTTCTAACATACACTCCTTGATAAGTTCGCCTTCGGAAAATGGTTTTAATGTCTTTGCCAATTTTGAACTAACTATAAAACTAGCTTTCACAACATTATCAAGTAGTGTTCTTTGTTTATGAAACATTTGCTGCTGCTTTTCCAAATTTGCAGCAAGCTTCTGGATTTTGTCTTTTCTTATTTGTCCTGTCAGTGAGTGCAGCGTATGATGCTTAGTTGAGTAATGCCTCTTTATATTGAATTCTTTCATCACTGAAATAGATTCATTACACAGCAAACAAATAGGCTTACCATTGTGCAAGATAAAAGAATTCTTCAGTCCATTTTTCTTGAAACTGGTGACCCTCTGCATCTACTTTTCGTTTCTTTCCACCAGACATCATTTTCGTATACAAAATATAATTAGAAAGCACCCAAGATGCACACAAAGTCACAAAACTAATTGATGGCACTAGCAGTTCGCTAGGATATCGCTCGTCGAAGTTATCACCTCGGTACCTCAAGTAGAACTGAACTAAAGTTCGGGCCATCCAGTCCATCCACCCGCTTATATAGGCAGAATGAAGGAATAATCTAGAATCGTCTAGTGTAGAACAGTTGAGTAGAAATAATCTTTTGTTGCGCCGCCAGTGAGGCGGCAAACATCGAAGGCTTTGATGTTTGCCGCCTCACTCTTTGGTGATCGCCGACACTCGGCTTGCTCGCTTACTTGTTTCGGTGAGTTTGAGTAAGTAGTGTAATTTTAATTTTTTTTTAAGTTAGGTTTTTCAAAATGTCTCGCGGCCCGGATCAAATCATACAGCGGGCCGGCTGTTGCCCACCGTGGCCCTAGACAATAGAAAAAGCTTACATTAATACTATAAATAAGCATAGAAAGTAAGGCAGTAGTCTATGGCTCCGAAGAAAATGAAAAAGTAGAAAAGGACAGACTTCGAGGAAGTTTACAAGAAATATGTGAAAATAAACCGGGAGAACTGCTGTTGGAGACCTTAATGCCAGAGTGGGAAGGGACGCAGTTTCATGAAATGGAGTATTTAAGGTGTATAAACAAGAAAAATAAATATCGATGGAGATAATAACGACTGACTGCATATTTAGAAAAACGCAACACAAATTTGAAGTTTATACTTTCGAGACAACTCGTCTATCCATGCTGTAGTTTCATTGTTTCATATTTCAGTATAACTTGATACATATGAAACTAAAGTTTGGTTTGTCACAAGTATCTTGTACAGCTATATTCATAAGTATTAGGCACCCTACAAAATGACTAATTTGAAATCTAGGAAATTATTATCTAAATAAAATCAAAAGCTGACTATGTTACAATAACCCACATTACAATCTACGTTACCCTCTGTTCGGTTACACTCTTACCAGTGAGTCATACACTGATTTCTTGTAGTATAAACCCTCAGTCCTTTCGAACTATTTAAATTCTTGGTACACTCAGTAATTGCAAGCTGAAGATCAGTTGATTTTAGTATTTCTGTTTGAAATTATAGCCAGAAAAAAGAGTTAAGTGAGGTTGACAGAGCTCAGATTGTAACTCTGTCGTCAACATGCTGTCAAGTTAAAATTGCGAAGTGAATGAAATGTTCACGTTGCGTTGTGCAAATTACGAGTAAAAGATACACATGGGTAGGGTCGTATAAACAATATAGAGGTAATTAATATTCGACTATAGATTTTAAATTTAACACAAAAACTATTTTTTTTCGACTTAGTGCCCGTCAGGACAGACAATTACTACTTATGTCTCCACGTGATTGGAGGAAATTTTCAAAGCCACTTGTCCAGGAACTAAGTAAAGCTTCCGGAGCTTCTTGTTCATCGGTTACCATAATAAAAACGGTCATTTTGAGCCGAAGAACACAAAAACTGAACCGCGGTCAATTGAACTAAATAATAAAACTAATAAAACAATAGACATGTAATTAATGTTTGACTATAGATTTTATATTTAACACACTAAAACTATATTTTCTTTCGACTTAGTGAATTTTATGTGATTAGTGTAAATGACGTGCTTCTTGTTGTAAAATACAAATTTTTGGTAAACCTGGACCACAAACAGTAAAAAGAAGAGTGAAAGATGAATATGATCAAGTTTGTATTTGTCCACCTGTGCAGCATGGTGGAGGCAGCCTCATGATTTGGGGCTGTATGGGCCGTCAGGGAGTAGGAGATACGTTTGTATACGACGGTAAAACAAACTCCACTACGTATACAGCAATGTTAGAAGTTTTAGTACCTTCTGTCTAAAAAAATTCATGAAGCTACTGCAAAGTATTTATTCCAACAAAATAGTGCTCAATGCCGCACATCTAAGCACAGTAGGCAGTGACTAATTGACAAAAGTGCTCCTGTTCTTGAATGGTCCCTACCGTCATCAGGTCTGTCAGCTACTGAGCATTTATGGACGTTATTGAAGGGAAATGTTGAACAGCATTGCAAATCACGGAGTGGATTAAAAACAAAAATTGTAGAAGAATGGCAAGTTACTTAAAGAAACTTATTGAGTCGTTGCCAAAAAGATGGTGAGGTGTTATAAAAGCCTGTGGTGGGCACACGAAATATTAATAATGCTATCAAATATATTTATTATTAAAAACTTGCGTTTTAGTTTTATCTATTTTTTGTAATATATGAGACATAACAAGTGTTCAGGCGTGCCTAATACTTATGAACATAGCTGTACGGTAAACATATTGAAGCATTTTTTCGATGTCAGCAGTCGAAAAGACCAAAAATTTGTGTTGCAACAACAGCCAGCCCGATATTTGCGGAAGTCGACTGGCTTAGCTAAGGGGGAGTCCATAACGAAATATAATTAGTTGTATGTATATATATACTGCTATCACTACTAATTGTAATGTTGGTTTATACTAACAGAAATGTTATATAAAATCGTATATTTTAATGATACTTATTCATACAATCATTATGAAGGAGGAAATTTATTAGTACTTACTTATTATCACGTAATCATTTGAAATTCAATCCGATTAGTTTGACCATAGTTACAGTAAGGCCTCCGTATCCGCGGTAGTTTGATTCCGCCGTCTTCCAGGGATAGTAGCGAACGGATATGTATACGAAATATGAAGCAAAATGAAAGCAGGGAAGAACGTGCTATATAATATTTACTTCAAACTAGATGATGCGGCAAACTTCGTTTTGCCCAAGATGTTTTTAGACTTTTCATTTTTTCTAAACCATCGCGTAGCAATTACGAACAAAACTGGAGAAGCAGGTATCCAATTTGGTCCAGTCATTTTCAAGTTTTAAGCATCCGAACAAACCACGATCCATTTTTATATATACAGATTACCATGAAATAGTTATTCTTATTCTGTTACACAACTAAAATTTAACATAAATAACAATTACACAATAGTGCATACATAAAAGGACAATGGACTATAAATAAAAGTAGAATTGATAATAACAAAGACTTAATAGTTTAACACTTATTAGGCGGGATCAGCTAAGAACAAAACGTTTGTCTTCTGGAGCAACATATTTAATCATCTTCTGAATCTTTGGCAGTCGATTCTTTGCTTGGTCGGGAAGAGAACGATACGTACAGCTGATCATCATCGACAGTTTTGTCGTTTTTTTCTAAAAGAACGTTGCTGTAAGTTGTAGTGTTTGTTTGTCAGCTTCAGGACACAGATTTTGCAACAGTTTCAAAACTTTCTGTTATAGTGCAAATAGTCTTTATGCAGCGCTCCTTTATTGGATCATATTCTGTTATCTGTTCTTGTAATGTCTGAGCCGTTGAAGGTATTGCAAAAATTTTTCAAGCGTTCATGATGGCCGTTCTTGTTGACTTCCATCCTCATCGTCACTTTCTTCTAAAGAACATTTGTCCAAATCTTCTAATGCCTCGTTAGTAAGCACCTATGATCTATCTATTAATTACGAAAGGTATTATTTCACAAATTCTTTGAACATGTAATTATCGTTCCTGGTTTCAATTCGTCCATTGCTCCCTTGATAAGTGCAATTGCATTAGCAATTGTGAACGATTCCCAACTTTCCATGAGCCTAATACCGGAGGAATCTTCAACGATCGTGTAAAGTATTTCGAAACCCTGTCGACTGTATATGACTTTAAAGCATCTAATGACAACTTGATCATGTGAAAGAAAAGCACTTGTATATTTTCACCTTCCATGACTAGTGGATACAGAATGTTCAGGAGCGTTGTCTGTTATCAACAACACTGTGAATGGTAATCCTTGTGAAATAAAGCATTGACATAACCATTCCATAAATAAAACAGCTCTGACCCACGTCTTTCGATTTGATTGCACGGGGATTTTGTGCTATATGACTAGTCGGAGCTGCACTTTTTATAAATAATTGTTTTAAGGGCTGTTGCCTTCTTCGCAAACTTATGAATGTCTGCTAGGCCATTTTTTGCCATATAAAGCAGGTTTCATTGCAATTAACGACTTGGTTAGGATGATAATCTTTTTCAGCCATAACTTGTTTAAAAAATCCTGGAAACGAGGTAACAGCATGATGATCAGGCGACGAAAATTCCTTCGTAATTTTCATGTTTTTTTAGATTAAACCGAGTTTTAAAAACCTATACAACCAACCCTCCATACTGTGAATGATTGTATTTTCTTTTCTATTTTATCTAGATGCTGCTTCTAACACCTTGCCATCAATGGGGATATTATCTTTTGTCGAGTCTTCCACCCACAAATTTTAAGTTCTTTTCCATTTTAACTAAGACATTATCACATACTATAGCTGTGACTTTTGCAGTTTGGGACGCAGTGGAAAAGCTACGATGGCTCAAATATATTTTTCTTCAGCACTTCATGTATCGAACATTCGTTATTATTATTGATCTCCGTTACGATTGTAATAAACTTTTTTAAATTTTAAACACATTAGTAATTTTTATTTTTCACTAGTTCTAAACACTTCACGTTTTATTTCTGGTTTAAAAACCATTTAAAAATACTTTACAATTTACTTGCTTCTATTTAAACGGATTTATTAAGTATGGTAACAGGCTTGCACTATCTTCTCCGGCATAATAGAACTAAACAAACTTAACAAAGTCATCTATTCTAGTAAATAAATGCAAATGACAACTTAAGCGTGTTACAAGGTTTACAGGTTTAACTCGTACGTAAGCGGGCATTTGATAGTTTTGCATCGCTATCGAACCGCGCAACGCGGGTATTACTATAGACAAGTTTAAGGAGGTGAAATCATACATTGTTGTACAAGCACGAAAATAAATATTTTGTATACTGATTGTTGATTCAATTATATCAATTTGTTTGGTTCTCAAAGAAAGAAATCGATTATATTTATGTATGTCTTCGGATTGACTTCACTATAGGTATGATTGATCAAACATTTTTGAATTATGTTTTAATGTTTTGGGATGCCGCCCTGCTTGGTCTGAAAAAATCTCAAGCAAATTTTGACTTTTTTAAAAACAAGGCCGCCATCACAATATTAGATTAATTCAATTAATAATAGGGCAAAATGTTATTGAAGAAAATTGTTTATAATATGAATTTAAGACTGACAAATATCGGATTAGTTTGATTAAATCAGTATTTGTCCTGTATTATTGCATTCTAACTACAAAGAAACAAGTATTTTGCTTCACAAGTTAAACAAAAATTAATATAAGTTTCTAATAAAGTATTTTATTCAAAAGAAAAGAAAAAATGCATAACAATTACTCAATTTGAATTCCTCCACGATCGGTACATTTTATTATTATTATTATTATTATTTAATGAACTAAAACTTGAATACTACTTAAACAACTGAAACATAAATTGATTACAAGTTTTTAATCAGCCCTTTCACAAAAGGTGGATTAGACAATATGGTTCGATACATTAGCCTGCGAAATCACTTGATTTGACCCCCTTAGATTTTTACTTATAACGTTATTTGAAACACGTGATCTTTATGATAGCCTCCAATTATTAAAACATAAAATTAGGGAAGGTATAGATGAAATTAACGCAACGAGTATACCAACAGTATTTGAGGAGTTTTGAGTTAGGGTGCGAAAATGTGCCGATCGTGGAGGAATTCAAATAGAACAATTGTTATGTATTTTGCTTTTTTTTTTAAAAAAGGACTTGACTTGCAATAATTTTTTATTACAACTTATACAGATTACTTATTGTTCTATAGTTATAATGCAAGAATCCAAACCAGGTACTGATTTAGTCAAAATGATCCGATATGTGTGGAGCAGAAAAAGCAATGCTAAACAAGCACTGTAAAATTATCAACTTTATTTTAAAAAATATTCAAATTAGTTAATCAGCCGTTTATAATGTACACCATTTTGTTGAAGACAATAATACAGCCCATTTTTAAATTCTCTTCTTACCTCTTATATACGTGATATACGCTCTCATTCTTCAGTACTTCCAAGTTCGCCAACATTCTGCGTTTGTGTCAACTGCTTTCAGGTCACCCCATAAGAAGAAGTCATGCATTTTTTAAGAATTTATTTTATATTTATTTATTTTATAATCTTCATTATTAATAATTATTAGTTTCGAATATAGGCCGCCTGGGAAGTTTTCAAATGAACACACTGTACCTATATACAGCTATTTTGCACATAACAGCGCAATTTATTTACAATTGACTTGATTATTGCTTTTATAATATAAACAGTAATTTGTATCTGGAATTTAGTTTTTGATACATTCCTAACATTTCTCTTTTTTAAGCTGATCAATATCTAACAGGAGTAGATGTTCATTTGTGTCGCGAACTATGTGCATACAATTAATTAGATGAATTTCAAATTACGGCATCGTTAGTTGTATAATAGAAAATTAAATTTCTTCACTGATTTTTTGTTTCCGATATTCTACGAATCACTTCTTATCAGCGACACGACTAATTAATTATTCCAATCTAAGTTATTACCCCTGTGACCACAACTTAGATAACTTATCAAACCTATTCAGAAACACCACAGGTATTTACGCACCACTTGCGCAGTAAGACGCTAGTTCTATAATTTGAGTTGTATTACTGCAATGTGGAGAAAAATAAATAAATCTGTTCCTAATAATGACTGTAACCATTTTAATAGAAATTGATGTTTAACGTATTAAGTAAAAAAACTCTTTCACTTTTAAGTGAAATAAATATGTATAGAACTAGTATGATAACTGTTGGTTAGTTCACAATATTAAAAATATTATTTTATAAATTAATTTAAGAACAAATAGAGATAACAAGCAATACATAGTGGAACTAACAGGGATTAGTAAAATAGGAATGCTATTTTATCCCCGTAATCTATCGTAAGCAAACAATTATGTTGTAATTCGCTTATTAGATTTAGGCCCGATTTCATAATCGCATACTGAAAGCTCCATTGACTAATGGAGGTGTAACTTGAATGGTAGATTTAAAGGTACCTATACCTTAAATAGTTGTAATTTCGTAATCGTTTGACATGCGCACGTTAAGTGACGACGGTTTAATTAAACATTTGAACCAATTAGGACAAATGTGCAACGAAGAACTACAAGTGCGCTCTCATCAGCTACTATTTCGTTCAAAATATAACTTAAGTTAGAACGCAGCACGTGAAAGAAACAACGAATGAACATTTTAGAAATAAGTAGTTCCTCATCTGATGATGATCATGTATTTATACGGAGGAGAAAGGTTTATAAAAGATGTAAAAATTACGTTGAAGAATGTCGTGAAACAAATTTTTGTTATGCCCATCGCGTTTCTTAAAATTCTTCATTACTAAATTTACGAACAACTACCGCAAGTTAACAGAAATTCTCCGTGCGACAAACACAAATATCATTAAAACGTTTCCAGTTTATGCCACCATTAACGATATAATGGTCATTAGCTTAAGCCTCCAGTAACGCCACCCTTTAGTTCAATAATGATTATGAAATTCGTTTTTATTTAATGCCGACATTAACATTTAATAAAGGATTTATTTTGATTATGAAATGGGACCTTAACAGAATATATTATACTACGCAATAAGATTAATTAATACTTTCTTGTTACAGATTGAATTGTTAAAATATGAAATTGGGTACATAGTAACTAAGTGAGCGAATTGGCCCAAAATTGACAGAAGTGACAGCACTCATTTGACAACATCCAATTAGAGAAATGTTCCCTTATGTAGTGACCGAGAGAGGCAGCCATTCGACAACATCAAAATTTATCGAAGAAGAAACTTTAGATCTCACCAATTGCAGGGACAGTCTCATATCATGGGGAAAAATGACCAAAAATGACGTGACCGTTCAGATAAGTAAGTCGACGTCCATTCTCAAAGAAATTTCAATAGATTAAAATTAATTGCAGATTCCAAGCCACCCTTATCGCCCAATTCTTCTCCAACAAGGTCGCCATCAATGTTAAAGAAGCCAACGAATTATAGACGTGAATCCTTCTTCGATGAAAAGCCGAAGTCAAAACAATTAAAGGAAATCGCCTTAATAGCTAAAAATAGAGATGAAAGACGACAAAGACAAGCCGGTGAAAAGGCTATGAAGGAAGCCTTAATAAAAGAAGAAAAAGATAATCCTTATTGGGAATTCCTGCACATGATTAACGATTATCGGAGAACTTTAGAATTTCATCCTCTAAGAGATACTGATCCGGTTGTAGAAAATCAAATTACGGTGTGCGTAAGGAAGAGGCCCCTCAACGATAAAGAATTGAACAAAAGGAAGTTGATGTCATAAGCGTTCCATCCAAAGATATTCTGGTAGTACACGAGCCTAAAAATAAAGTGGATTTGACGAAATATTTAGAAAACCAACATTTTCGATTTGACTACGTTTTCGACGAAACTTGCTCAAATTATATTGTCTATAAATTTACAGCAAAGCCTTTAGTTAAAACTATATTTGAAGGAGGCATGGCTACCTGTTTCGCGTACGGCCAAACTGGATCTGGTAAAACACATACGATGGGAGGAGAATTTCGCGGAAAACACCAGAACTTTAATAATGGTATTTACGCATACGTAGCCCATGACGTTTTCCAGCTTCTAAATCACACAAAATATAAGAAAATGGATTTTATTATTTCCGCTAGCTTTTTCGAGATCTATGGCAAACTAGTATTTGACTTGCTTGCTAAGAAAGAACGGTTAAGGGTGTTAGAAGATGGCAGACAAGTTGTACAGGTAGTGGGTTTAACAGAGAAAGTTGTTGCGAAAGTTGAAGACGTCTTAGATTTAATACAGAAAGGAAGCCAAGAAAGAACATCTGGCCAAACTTCCGCTAATTCAAATTCGTCCAGAAGTCATGCTGTCTTCCAAATAATCATAAGAAAATACGGGTCAGGGAACAAAATTTTTGGAAAGTTTTCACTAATAGACTTAGCTGGAAATGAACGCGGTGCAGATACTTTCAAATCAAATAGGCAAACGAGAATCGAAGGAGGGGATATAAATAAAAGTCTGCTGGCATTAAAAGAGTGTATTAGAGCTTTAGGAAAGAAAGGAAGTCATTTGCCGTTTAGAGGAAGTAAATTAACTCAAGTTCTTAGAGATTCCTTTATTGGTGAAAATTCCAGAACATGTATGATAGCTCTAATATCACCTGGCGTTGCATCTTGCGAGCATACATTGAACACACTGAGGTATGCGGATCGGGTAA
Organism: Chrysina gloriosa; assembly: GCA_038088585.1. Classification (NCBI taxonomy): domain Eukaryota; kingdom Metazoa; phylum Arthropoda; class Insecta; order Coleoptera; family Scarabaeidae; genus Chrysina; species Chrysina gloriosa. Next base: position 19,484,278 of record CM076092.1, read on the forward strand.
AAGAGCTCGTCGCTTCAGATCTCGAAGATAGTAGAGCAAACACTCCAAGGAATGAGGCCAGCATAGAAGAAGAAATGGCCACCATGGAATCAGCTGATGAAGAAGAAAATACTGATTCCTTTCTAGCTGAGCTAGAAGCAATCGATACGAATAAATCGGTTATAGAATACTGTGTTCATTTTCACAACAGGGCCTGTGAATTGTATAAGGATTCGCAGCGACAGGGATACAATAAGTTTAAGTACGCTAAAGATTTGAAGGAGTTAGTAAAGAACATGATAGAGTTTCAAAATAATGCTTTGGGAAAGGTAACAGCTATGTATAATGTAATCGAAAAATCGTAATGACATTAAAAATCTATTCTCTCGTTTTCTAGTCATTCCTCTTCTGGTTTTGGAGATGTTTTCATTGAAATCTGTCTTTATATGTACTATGCAACATCTTGTCTTGTATTTTTAATAAATTTTTATTCAAAGAGAAAACACTTTAAATGGAAAATATTAGCTATCATTTATATTACAAGTTAAAATATCCCAAAAATTGATGACAATAAAGTGTGCCTTTTGCAAAAGATACATAGGCATTATCAATTGTGGTTGAAATGTGCTGAACATGAAGTTAATGATTTACTCGATTTACACGATGACCCTAGCAATTATCTTATATGTCCAAAATATTAATGTTTATGCAGTGCTTCCGCCTCAATTTACCATTTTCAAGTAATCACTTTGGATTGTACAATATTTCACTTCGATTATATATTTTCATATGTATTCTTAGTGTATAAGTCAACCCAATATTGCTTCCGGTTCTCCTGGATCTTTTCCTCTTTATTAGCAATCAGAAATTTGGATATGTATCCTACCGGTTAATTTGATATTAGGCAGAATAAAATAAATAGTTTAGTGGACTAAGATGGCATGAAGAGGTGTCATCCATCAATCTCATCTCATTGTCAGTTATCTTGGAGTTCATATGACCAAATTTTTCTCAATCCTTTTGTTGTGTAATAACATACATATTAGGATGATACTTGAACTGTTAAAGCCAGATATGTAAAGATTGGGTTGAGAGATTGGTTTTCATGTTAAGTTGAACTTTCTGTCGCAACCCTAGAACCCTATTCCATGTGCCCATATTGGCCTAAATATTGCTGTGCAGAGAAGCAGCTTGCATATCTCTTGGATTTCCGTTCAATTTATTAGTTGATTTCTTCGTAATTAAAAATAAAAATATGACTACTTTTAAATTTTCAATTATCCTTTGTCTAACTCCTTTGCTATGGCAAGATAAATTTCAACTGGGTTTTAAAATAAATGTGCAAACCGCTGGCCACTTACCTGCTAGCATTTGTTAAATCAAACTGCTGTTTGCTTTAGAACGTCTGAAAGTAGAAATCATCTTGGAGAGTCAAGAAAATCGCCACGTAATGGACAAATACCAAGAAATTATGACTTACTTACTCACAGTACAATATCTCTTTAAAAGACATGTCACGTACTAAAGTACCGTCTGTAAAAGATGCAAAACATATATGAAGATTATAATTGAGATACCCAATTCAGTGAGCAAATATTTGGCTTGGAAAATAAAACGTTGAATTGCATTTAACAAATTAATTTTTCTGATTAAATAACGTTCTGCCTAAATGATAGCTTCACTATACAAACCTATAGAAATTGGATAAAAGAAAACCCACGCTAGAAGTCCATGTGGAAATATTGTGGATAAGTAGTCAAATTCTAAGACGTCATTCTTTGGACAGACAACACAAGACAACAGCAGAACAGCGGCAACTTTAAAAACAAATTTGATTTTGACTCTTACAGATCGAATCGCCCATAGTTGGGATGGAGAGCTTATATTTGTGGAAAGATCTCGAAAGCCATTGCAAGTATTGAAAAAATTAAATCTAATTATTAATTGTTTAAAAGGTACTAAGAGCACTAAATTAGAAGCGCCAGCTCAAATGAGAATGGATTGAGATTAATTTACGTATTAAAATTTTGGTGCTTATCAAACAATTATCAACTTGTCTTTCTTTCAATGACTTTAACAATTTACGACATCTTTGCAGGAATGTAAACGGCCTGTACTTTTGAAGAGCACTCTCCACCCCATCTACGGACGATCGGAGAATACAGTAAGCATTATAGTCCAAGAAAATTAGCATGAAAAAGTACCAAAGATTTGCAAAACGGATTGTAAAGCCAATTTTCTAAGACAAGTAGAGGATCATAGAACCAGATTTGCAGTCCAAATGTCCTTGTGCATCGTCCGTCATCTTGAAAAACAGGTAATCCCCGATATCTCGGCTCCTAGTTCTCGGATTTTAATTATTTCTAGTTTTGCTAATAATCTACAACTTTTGTTGGAAGTATTTTTGATAGCTGTGTAGGAAAAAAGGTTAAGATAAAAATGCCATTGATTAGTGTCTTCAATTGTTTATTATCAACTGTATTGTTCCCTTTTGATTTTATCAATAAATAGTTGCAATGAAATTTGTAGTAGACTCGATTTTCTACAATTTTCGTATTCACGATTTACTTCTCACTTGAATACTACCGAAGATATGAGGCGCCCAAGCATAATTTGTGTATCTCCGCTTTTTCATCCATACCCTAGGTATGTATATTCATATGATCTACGTCATGTGTTTCATGGCTGACGTATTCTTCAATTCATTGATCTTCGGTGTCAACTTCATCGCACGCAAGCGAATGCTATTCTAAGTTATCGCACTCATCTTCGTCTACCCGAATTTGCTGCAATTGTGTGATTGCTCGAGTTCTAGTGGAATTCTTCGCCAGCCCCATTCCCGGTATGTATCAAGCTATGTTTGCACTTGATGCTGAACGCGAGATGTGTGCTGGCGTGCAGCTGCTGCTATGAGAAAGCCAACTTTGATGCTCTTCATCTGATATTCGAGTAAGAGGAAAATCAGAAATACGAATATTGTAGAGAATCGAGTGCAGTACAAGTTTGATTGAAACTATTTATCGATAAAATCAAAAGAGGCAATACAGTTGATAACTAACAATTGAAAACACTAATCAATGGCACATTTCTTATGTCAACTTTTTCCTGAACGGCTACCAAAAAATACTTCCAACAATATTTTTACCGACAAAAAAATTAAAATCCAATAAGTAGAAGCCGAGATATATCGAGGATTGCCTGGTTTTCATGATGGCAGACGATGCACAAGGACACCTGCGCTATAAATATAGTTTTAGTAATTTTTTATGACACTCTGCTTTGTCTTAAAAACTTTGGGTTTACAATCCGTTTTGCAAATCTTTGTTGTTTTATTTGCTTGGACTATTACGTTTCCAACTAACAGAACTGCACGTATTTCAAGCGGAAGCATTTATTGCAGCTTGCGCCATTCTGTCGACTCTTGGTCTCACAATTCAAGTAAGGTATCCATATTTTATCTGTAGTTATTGTCCGTTGACAAAATTAGTCACCGTAAGGTGCTAAAAGCTCTTGAAGTTGATGGTATATGTTGGCTTGTTTAGTTTCTGTTCCAGTCTCAACAGGCTTGGTTTTCAGCGGGCCGAAACCTTTTTCAAACCCAAACGTTCTTGTTCGTGAACATGCCGTGTGCCTATTCCTACACTAACACTAACTTCATGAATAGATATTCATCTATTATCTTTTAGTAAGTTTCCCCGACAGTACCGTGTGTTATTTACATACATGGGTGCTCAGCCGCCTGTTGTACGGATCGCCTTCTAGTGACGTTCTGCCAGGTTTAGAACGATGGACCTATAGATAGATTTTACTCTTAGATTCTGTAGCTTCTCCAAATACACCTCATAAACGCTGTCCTGTTTCTGCATGTTTTACACCTTGTTTAAGTTAAAAGAAAGTCGTTACTCTTAAATGTTGCGCGCGATGGCTGCGTAAACGTGTCAACACTCGTCTCTTGCCAAAAGCGTGACCTATAAGGTTTACGCATATTGAAACAGCGGCAAATTCCTACAGCATTTGAAACGTCCCTCGTACTTCACAATCATTACACATACAAGTACGCGTCCATGTCTTTTGTATTTGTTTTGATATTTTACTTTTTCGCGTTCTTAAAATTTGTAATTTCTAATATCTATAGCATTTAACTTTGACAATTAAATAATCAAATATTGATTATAACTTACGTTTATCATAGACGGGAATAAAAGCTTTCAATAGCGAGTAATTGTTGTGAGCAGTACTGTTTTTGTGGGTAATTATGTACAGAACGTATGTATAATTAAACTGCATATTCCTACTAACCATAGATAGGTACACTACAAGGATTTTGTATCACATGAAGCGGGTTTTTCCAAGTACTTACACCACTTCCGCTTATAACTTTCCTTCCTGTCAATCATTCAGTATTATAAATAAAATTTTTGCTGGCATGTATTACGTATATCGGTACATGCGTACAAACCGACATACGCGCTTGAGTATAGTTTCTCGTTAGATATCAAAAGGAAATTTTGTAAGTATAAGTAAATACGTAAACCACAGATAAAGGCATATCTGAAGATATAAAGTTATTTTCATTAAATAACCGCATTATGGAGGAATATTATAATCTACACACACACATTGACTGATTTTCTACATATGGATTATTCAATTTCCCAAAGAAAGATAGTAATTTCATAATTTTGACAAATATTAATACAAATTAAGTGAACCGCAAGGAAAGAAATATAATATATTTCAACATTACTTTTAATAAAATTATGTAACGATGTGTTACTTTATTAAGGTATTATAAGTTTCTTATTATTGTAAGTTTTTAAATATCCTTTGTTCTACTAGTTTTAGGTCAATTAAACAACAAATTGGGAGTTAATGGCTATACCTTCAGAAGGAATATACATATGTGTCCTTTTGTCGAGCCAGTTTCTCCGCATTGGCATCTATAACAGTTTCTCCGTTTGCGGCCAGAAAAAATTAGACAAATTATTTTGCAGAAACCTCTAAATTACACAAAATTAATGTAGCTACCGGAATGATTAATCAAACTGTTAGATAAGCTAATCGAGAGTTTAGTTTAGTTTAGTTAAACAAAGTTAGGGAAGTTCTAAATAAAAATAATTATTCACATTTTATGAACCATAAAAGAATTGAATTCATAAGTTATATAATAGAGGTATTAAAGATAATATAAGAAAAGTTATAATCCAAGGTTTAAACGAACAAGTAAAAAAGAATTTAAGAAACCAATAACTTTGGTTTCAAATTATAGTAACAAATCTATTTTTACTAACACTAAATGCAGGGGCGGTTCCCCTTTGTGCTGCTGAGCGGCAGAACCACCAGAATAAATCCTCAATTTATGCATTTAGCATTAAATATTAACATTTAGCATTTACATGTCATTAAAAATATTAAATTTCCATATTTCCATCGTGCGTAACTGATTATTTGCTCCTATGAAAAATGCCACAGCTGTACATCATACAATCGCAAGCGCAACGCACTCATAATTTCCGAGAAAGTCGTCTCTTGCAGTGCAGTCCCTTGCAATACAGATAAATTCATACACGAAGTCAATCGAGGATAGCCGATGATCTTTGGCACACGGGCGCGAGAACGTCGAGATGAGCTGCATTTTCGGCCAGCAGTGGTCATTGGGAGTCGGTCGATGTTAACGTACGCATCGCGGGCCTTTAAAACTACAATTACCTATCGATGTGATGTCAAAATGGATATTGTTTTTAGACTCGGCGAAAGTTTCAAAACCTTAACTTTTAACAACTGGTAGTAAAAGAGCGTGGACGTCCTCTTCGTATACTCAATATTGAAGTTTCTCTTTCAACTAAAGTGTTTATCTGTAATATAGCGCTAACTTCTATATTTCCTCTTGCTCCTAATCCAATATTGAAAACCCCAATGCAATGATTACTGTAGCGAAAAATGGACCACTTTTTAATGTTGAGTGTATAATTGTGTATACCAAAAATAATGGTCAGGTTACCTTTACTTACATTACTCAGTACTAAATTAATATGTGACTTGAATGTGATCATGGATTTTAAACTAACATCCAAGAATCATATTTTTACAATCTGTTTTACCCTTCCTAAGCGTACACTGAACCCCTATGTGCTGCTAAATCAGATAGAACGATATGTTCGTATTTAATTCGGGCCATCCCATACAAATATGGGTAAGCAAACACACGTATTCCTTATTTTCTTCTTATATTTCAAATGCTTTCTAATCTTACTTGTACTTGTGTCACTCAGTATTCATTTAATTTTTATTTTGCACCAAGACAAATAATTATAAAGAAACCTCTGAATCAAGCTTAGAGATTCTTGGGAATATACACCCACAAAGGAGAATAGGCGTTTGAATCTGGTATACAGTATCATAAAGTCTAGATTCCAGTAACAGGGAAAGAAACAGACGTTACTAATTTGAGAAAAAAATATTGGAAAAATACTAGATACACATTGAACTGCTGGAAAATTACATGCTACTGCTACGGTAGCTGCGAAAGTTCTCAAAAGTTTCCGGGTTAGTGTAAAAGATCATAGCGTAGATTTTCAACTGTACGTGTTGAAGTACATATGGAAGGTATTAATGGATACGCTAGTATTTATTAGTGACAAAATTGTATTACTTATTCTTCTTTAAGCTGATAATGGCGTAAACCTTGTGTGTATAAAATTTCTTTGTGGACTCTCTTTTGCTGCTGTTGTTTTTGCGAACACATATTGAATTAATGCAATCGTTAAATGTTCGACATCGTATACGTCAAAAATAATTGCTTTTACGATGACATGTACCGTTGCGAACATAAACTTTTGAATAGTGTGCAGCAGCAGGCCATCGATATAATTACAGAAATAACTTGCTTCCTAGAACAATATCTCTGTCGTGTTAAAGTGTGTTGTCGCGATCTCAGTAAATAAAAAAGTAATTGCTACCACTAGCCTGTTCTATGGCAATTTTATATTACAATACCCACTAGTATTATAATACTTTTTAAACAATGGCAATAGTATTATGTACTTTAGTTCAAAGGCGTTACATGATATTTAGAAAAACAACACCTTATTGCACTATTACATTAATAACAGTTTCAAACACGCCAATAATACTCCTCGGTGTACTTGAAGATAAATGCAAGGAATTCACAACGATTTAGACAGATTTTCAAAAAAAAAAGGTTTACTCATTATAATTAGCACTAATATAAGTTCATATAAAGGAACTTAAAAACTGGATTTGGTCAATTCGAACTTCACTTTTCAAAGTCTAATACATGTCCGGTAATAAATATTTCTACTTTTTATATTCAATGGACATTGCCTCATAACTCATAAGTAAGGTTCGACAAAGCGCGTCTTGTTCGCTGAAACAACAGTCTATACACAGCGTTTGTCAAAAGAAAGCGATAGACCTATACGAATTTGATATATGTGACAGAGCAGGCATATATCAAACTCGTTTAGGTCCATCGTCTTCTTTCCACAAACGCGTTCCTTATTCGCTGTATATAGACTGTTCTTTCAGTGAACAAGACGCGCGTTTGTCGAATCTTACTCCTAAGTAAGATAGCAAAATAATAGCAGTGACGCTTGTATCTGTAGAGAATCGTATTTTTCAACCTGCATGCTACGGTGGTACTGCAATACATTTTAAAAAGGCACAAATATTTCGTACAACGACCAAAGTTATTAAGGAGTAAATAATTATTAAGTTAATATAAACCTATTATTTCATTATGAAGAAATAATCAAATATTAGCTACTAAAAATTAACAGTTAAATTTTTCAACAATTTTCAACAATGTTATTTGTATAAGAAAGCCTGCACTTTAATCTACTTTTCAACATAATTTCCACCAATATCTAGCACCCTATCTGCTAACCAAACTAGCACGGCCCTGTTTTGAAGCCCATTGTCATCGTCGTGGCGCTGATCATCGACGGTTTTTCAATGCATTGAAAATAGTTGAAACAGAAAAAAATATATTAACCAAAGTGAACTGTGTTAACATGCTGCTAAGTAATTACACAATGTAATGCATACTTATACCCAGGTCATCAGTAGAGGTTTAACCTTCGTTTACCTAGAAGTGCAGTTTGGTTTAGAGTAAACTAATTATTTTAATTTTTTCAGATTGACTTCGATGTTTGACTATCATTCCGTGAGAAAAATTCTAAATTCACTGTCATAAGAAACTCCTGGAAATAGTTGTCATATACAGAGTTAGACAGAGAAGAAAGTAAAACCCCTATTATTTGCCAATTCGTATTAAATTCTATTTATTCTTTAAATTAGAATAATTGTTCTTTGTCCATATTAAATACTTTTAGACTGTGCCTCTCTTCCGAATGGAAATAAGATGGTTTGCTTCTTCCCGGATGAAAATTCAGTCAACCACATAATAACATTCAAAAATAGAGGCATGGGCATTTGCTTATGACTAAAGTGTGTATGTGACTTTATAAAATTTTTGTTTAATTTATATATCATGGCTTACCTAAGAATTAGAAGATTTATTGCTAAATAGAACACAGTTCCCGTTACAGGACAATATACATACATACATAAATACACTTAAGAGACTAATAACAATACGTATATATAAAACAGGAAAAAGAACATGAATAATTAACAACAATTATTAATATGAATACCAACCAAATTCCTTATAACATCTTCCTATTGTTTATATCAACATATCGCGATATAGTATTAAAGTTGCTTGACATGACATAAATTGGTGATTGAATTAAAATGTTTGTTCTTAAGAGTGGCAAGGAAAAGTTGACAAATAATCAGTTGATTGGTCTACTCGTAATAAAAGGGCATGCTCACATGTTTACCTGTAACTGATCTTTCTATCTTGCGTGACACGTCATTAGTTTTTCTAGTGCCATCAAATACTGGAATCTTCAAAATGCCCTTCTTTGCTTCTTCCGCAAACACAAATATCACTATTTCGCAGTAGGCAGATAAAATCTGCGGTTCTGACATCATATTTGGCTTTAATTTGCAAGTAATTAAAGTTGATCAATACTGATTTTATTTTTATGTATTTGATTTCTTCGCGAAACACTTGAAGTGGTTTCGCGGTACCAGTACTCCGAAGGCCACAGATTCAGAACAACCGAAAAATTGGATAATTGTATAATACAAATCATGCGAAAAATTGTGATAAAAAGGTTAATAATTAAGGTTAGATGAAGATAGGTTTCACAATGTTATATGAATACGTGAACTCTAAATAAAAAATAACATTTTCAAGAAGATTGTCTGGAATATATTTTACAGCGTGCAGAATACTTATAAGCTCACCTAAATCTTACGCCAACAATATTTTAGATTCCAATAGTGTTGGCATCCGCGAAGTTCTTTGTCAGGTAACCATGTATATGTATATATTTTTGAGGTCTATACTAACGCTTTGTATGCTAAGACGATAAAATTGTTTATGCGTAAATATGAACGATAAGAATACCAGAGTCACAACTAACCTTTACTGAAGACAACAGTCACCAATACGAATGGATAACATTTTGGCTCCATATACACTCAGAGGCCATTGGATCAAAGCCGCAATTTATCTCCCCTATTATGTAATCCGTATTCAGAACTAATTTTTAGGGAGATCTTGAAAAATCATAATATACACATTAAACTAAATAAATGAGTCATTAATAATATCGCTAACGAGAGTATGTTGATAATAGATAGTTCGGAACTACTTCCAAAGCTTATGCATAAAATCATACACAAGTGAAAAATGCTAGTTCAAATTCAACATCGAGGAAATCGAATAGGGGATAATTATTAACTCAGGAGCATAACCAACATTCTCCTTCAGTGCATGTGGCAAGAATAGAAAGCCTATCATAATTCATGTATTTACAATATACAGTAATTAAGGTCGGCCTTTGGCAACATGTCTTGTTTTCGGATCCTTTTGCCTTTTTAGGTGTGGAATGAGGAATTCTTGGCCCATTTCCTCCAAAGCCTTATGGCTTTAGGTTACGGCAGTTGAATGTCGGTGGGCATCTGTGGAGTGGTGTTTGGGGCAGAAGCACGTGTGGGCTAATTGATTTTATTAGCGCCATCTGATTTTTAAATTATAGGGTAATACAAAAACCTAATAAACTCGAATGAAATGTACTATACTACAAGCAATAACCAAGCGTTGAAATTGTTTTTAACTTAAGGTCGTAATTACAAATTTGAAGCCCAACTTGAAAATTATCGTCACTATATTATAACGTTATAACTAAAAAATGCTACATCCTTATGCCAGCTGCTAATTGCTTTCTTATTTCCTCTTTGCTGTTCTATTGCTTCAATCCTATCCCTGCACTTCTTCTTTTGTCTTTCACTCTGTCAATCCACTCACTGGCAAGGTACGAAATGCGCAAACGAAAAAGCAAAGACATTTATTACGATAAGAAATTATTGTGCAGTGAAGGCTTCATATCTTCAGAAAATCATTGTGTTGTGTTACCTTTTTATGCTATACGGTGCACCACACACTGTTATACACTGTTGAGGTATGTACGATATCAGATATCGGGTCGGACATATAGTTAACGAGATAGCCCTCATCTACTAGGAAAATTCCTGCAATCGCACTGTTTGGAGGATGATGAGTAAAAAATTAGTTTACCACATAAACTAAATGAGACAATAAAGGACACTTTTAAGGAGTATTTATTACCTCACCAGATGCTAAAGAAATCTGTTGGGAGACAAATCTTTGTACGAGGAGAAAGCAAAACTCATAGTAAAACGAATAATAAATAGTAATGAATATTTAGGTCATATAATGAGAAATGCGGATACTACCTACAAGGTAAAATTGAATGAAACTGAATAGGAAGAAATGTGTAGATCCTTCTGGATTGCTAACTTGGTGACGATCAAAAACATATGCACATGTAATATAGTGAATAACCTTTGTATTGGTGGCTACGATTGGGAAGGGATGACGCATTATAAAAAGGAGGTAGGATCAAGTATAGCATCAAAAAGAGTAATCTCGTTCATTCTGAGAAGGGTCGTAGTCAAATGCACTGAAAAGGGATTAAGTTATAGCATATCTAAATTCTACATTGTTTTGTCATAAACAAATAAAGAGCTACCTAGTCCATCTGGAAGCGAATTTTAATAGTTGCTGCTAAAGAAACAAAGATAAAAATTGCATCAAGTTAATGTAATGGATTCTTTATATATTCAATATTTCCTCGGCTTAGTGCTAACATGCTAACAAAATATTTATTTTTTATATAGCTTGAATTAAACGAAGATGAGGTGGATAATTGTATTAGTCAATGCATTCTAATGTTGTGACGATTGATATGAATCAACCACAATACACATTTATAATGTCTTTCATTATACACACAAAAATTTACAGTTAACCTTTCAATCGTCAAAAAAATTAAATTCACATACCCAGTGCCCAGCGTTTTCTAGACGTAATGTAACATATCTCTTACAATGCTAATGCTTCTCCAATTTATATATCTGAAATATATACTATAAAAAGAGCTAATTTGCCAAGTAATATGTTACTCATTTACAACGAAGTTCATAGACGGGAAATTACTTTCAAATCTTAAAGCATGGAAAGGAGTTAGGTATGAATAAGACATAAGTGAGTAACAAATTATTTAAATAAGCAAGGATGGGAGTTTTGAACATTTCCGACAACTGCTACCATGTGTACAGTTAATGTTAACAAATATATCAGTACGATATGAATAAAGAAAGGTAAGTATTTGTTGAATAAATTTTCGACCCTGCCAAAAATAAGTTGACAAAGACATTGCTGCCGTACACACACCATCAATTTTCCCAGAACTTATCCTTCAAGAAATCCGTACGTTATCCGAATTACTAATTATTGGGAAACCCATCAATAATAATACGTTTCTCAATATAAGAATAATGATAAGTTATTAGCGTACGCCGTTAATAAAATTAGTGAAAGTACTTCGAACAGTATAAGTAATTATTTTCTGTCAAGTTGAAATTGTGCATGTATAATTGGAAATCAATACGTTTGATGAGTTCCTATTTAATTTTTCCTATATATCTCCCCTTTAGGCTTATACCTCCTCATTTCCTTCTTTGTTATCTTTCTTCTTTTCTCTTCGTTCTCTTTAACGGTTTTTATTAGTTCCATTACCACTAAATAGTGGTCACTGCAACTGCTTGTCTAGATACTTTCACATCTATTATGTATTTCCAGTACTGTTCCCGGACCAGGAGCCTGTTTAGTCCTCCTCTATTAATTTTGTGAATATCTTTGTGCTTAAATTTCGTATTTGCTGTAGCCAAGTAATTTCCGATGTAGATTTTTATTATGCTCTCACTGTTGTTGTTTTCCGTTATTGGCCCCTCTTTTTTTTGTAATCCGATATTGTTGCTACCCGCTCGTCTGTTCAAATCCCCCATCATACAATAGTGTACTGATTTGCTTCGTCAATTATTTCTTGTAGTCCATTAAAACATTAATTCCTTTCGTCCCACCTCACATCCTCTTTCACTCCATATGCTATCACCATCATACTGATCGTGCCCTTTTCTATTTCAATGTCCAGCAACAATATTCTTTCGTTTATATATTCTCCTCTTACAATATTTTTGGCCCAGCTACTCCCTTTGCGGTATAATTCCCTCTCGTGCATCCGCGACCAACACATCCAGTATTCTTTGTGTGTACGTTTCACTCCTCTTCCTTTCTTCTTTGTTCCACATATTCCTAAGATGTCTACTTGTAGGTTAATCATCTCCTCCACTATTTCTTCCTCTTTTCCATCAACACTTCTTACATTCCAAGCTCCAACCTGATTATTTCTGTTTCCCCACTTTCTATCTTTCTGTTTTGTTTATGTCTCTGTACTATACTGTCTCTCCCAGTTTTCCCCTTCCTCCGATTATTTCTTTTGTTCTTTTCCATAGACTAGTTCGTTGCCTGTAATCCTCCGTTTGCACTATCCAGCAATTTTTTGGTGCATCGCCATTTCATCATCCACTTCTTTCAGCTCACTCCATTCTCTTTCTTATTTCTATTCTTTGTTGTTTATGTACTGCTTGTCGTATCCTCCTCCTGTTTGTGTCCTTTCTTCTACTTCTCTCTTCTACCGCTTTGCCTTTAATTTTCTTCTATGTTTCCATTTTTTCCTGTCAGTTTGTTGTTTATAAATATCCCTTGTAGCTCTTAACTTATTTTTATTTTCTATTACTCATTTTATTTTCATTCCCCTCAAGTTTCATTTCATGTTTTTGAACAACTACACTTTCACAGGTACGTTCATTCTCCATCTCAGACTTCTTTTTGTCTCTGTTATCTATCTTTAGACGCGTAGTGAGTATGCTATTTTCCATGTTTTTTTCTCTAATCTTTCCATTCTGTTTTTGACTATACTTAATTCCTTTTCTACTTGTTTGTTTTCTTCTTTTAACTGCTGATTTTTCAGCTGAAGTTGTCTCGTTTCCTATTGCTGTTTTCTCTGTGTGTGTTTTAATTCTTTTGTATCTGGTATTATTTCTTGGGGGTTGTTGCCGTTGCCTGGCATTTTCTGAGTAACTTTCCAAATTCACCCCCCTCCCTTTACAATCTTCGGACGCGTCCTTTCGCTGTCCATGATTTCCGACGTTTACCTTAGATCATCTACTTCTACCCTTCACCTCTATTTTAATTCACAATTTACTTCTCCTACTGTCCTCTTTTCACCATACATTTTGTATCTGTAAGGTTTAACTATTTTTTATTGGCACACTTTACCCGTCATTTTTGCCCGAAAACGGAAAAGATGTTTCGCTTGAACATATTCGTTTCCCTTCTTTTGGTTGTTAAACTAAAGTAATTCGATTACTGGAAATTTAACCATTTTGTAATTTCAAGAACACTGGGAGGAGGATGCTATTGGAGCATACTTTTTATTCGATAGAGAAATACCTCAACTTTTCGTAGTACTTTAACTCTTCCAACATTTCGTTGGACGTCCTTGTTTTGTTTGCTTTTTCAGTTATTGAGGTTTGTGTTCGGATACTTATATATTAACCTTCCTCTTTGCTAGGATTTATTGTTTTAATTACGTACTCATTTATTTTATTTCGCATTTAAAATTTAGTTTAGCTTACTGAATGTCCTTTTAGTTGTTATTGCTTTGCCTATTGTATTTATTACAGAATTGTATTACATTTTGTTTTAGGATTTCTTTTAATTATTTGTAATTGTTATTTATTGTGGGACCTTCTTAATTTTTGGTAGTTCTGTATTACGTTTATTAATTTTTATAGTTATTGCCTTAGTTTTTTTGTCCATTTCTGTGATTACCATTGAAGTATATTTATATTTATTTCTTTTATTGTGACCTATTGTACTTACCTTTGGCTCGTAATAATGAAATAAATCGATCTATCTATTTTATAGCTTCGAACGTTACTATTTCAAAAGCTTTTTCTTTCAAGAAATTTTTACACTACTTATTTACTCATTCGATTATAGCGATAGTTCGAGATCGATCTATACTCTTTCTTGGACCCAATTTATATTTGCAGTACAACTTGATCCGTCAAAACTCGTTGAGGTACAGATTGACCACCAACAACGCGATCTCATTAAATGGTTATTTTGTCTCGTGAATATCTGTGATAGACAATTGCTTTCTTTCTTGAAGATTTTCTCCACTAAACAAGATATCTAAGTTCTTTGTGCGAAGGAAGATTAAAGAGTTTGGATTATAATCTAAACATAATTTCCATATAAAATGAAATAGTTTTCGCTCTTATACTGATCTAAACAACGCAGAAAGTTGATGTGGTGTGGGTCGTAGCGCGATGTGGAATGGGTCGTGGCGTGTTGTGATGTTTATTTTTTCATTAATTCTAGATAACGAGAATACATTCGTTTCCTATTTTTATGCTCTGTTCTCCACAAAGCACTAATTTAGGCTTCTGTACAGAAATTTTGTTGCAAAATCCGGCACAGCACAAAATAAAAGCCAAATAAAACAGGAAAGTAATCGGGTTGTGATTTTGGATAAATATCAAGAACGCATATATTATACCATTCCAAGCAGAATACTTTTCAACATAACTAATAAGAATTTACTCCTTATATTTCTTATAAACTCCATTAGCCTTTAGAATATGAGTAGACCAACACAAATTTATGACCTATTCTATCTGGAAGGTAACAATTCTCAAATTATGTAGTTGAAAAACAATCTCCAACAAAAAGTTACTGTTATATCCCTTTTCTCTTTAGAATGAATAACTTCATACTATTCTTTTTTTACTTTTGATTACGACACTTCACGGTGTAAGAGGGTAGAAGAGTGAGTAAGAAAAAAGTTTACGATAACATCAACATGCTCTAAGTGCCCCTAGCTTTTAAATATAAATATCCTTAGAAAGCTAAGGTTGGATATATTCTGTACACTAATTAATTATGTAGTTAGTAGTAGAAGTACATGAATAAATTTAATAAAATAGCGAAAACCATTTATCTACAATAATTATTGAATTCAAATTAGACGGAAATCTATGAACAAGATTGTGACAGTAGAAAAGACAACATGAATGTGTGCACCAGAAAAAATACAGTTGCTTATATTTCCTAAGAGAAAACCATATTTAAATAGTAATTAATGTGTAGCTAATTTCCTGTTGCAAATGTTATTAGCTTTAGTTGGACTAAAACTGTATTATTCATATTTGAATACGAACTGGAAAGAATCCTCCAACTTTAATAATTGAAAATTCTTAGCAAAAGCAATTTAGAATAAACTTTTACTATTAGGATCTATGTTTGGAATCCCCCACAAACATGGGAATTTCTTAAATCCAACCAAGGTCGGATGATTCTATAGATAAAATTAATCTAGCAATAGCCTTAGGTAATTTTACTTTTATACTTGAATTCCTACTAATTTATTGCATTCATTAAGCATTTCTCATTGTTATGCGGATCATACTAGATTGTATCACTATATTCCTTGATAACATTGAGAAGTACTAAGATTGTTTAAAATAAATAATTTAATCGATAAAATATATATTCCAACTATATCTTTGTTTGATAAAAATTGCGCTAACTATTAAGAGCCTCGAAACTCTGACTAACGCAAGTACCACGGCCAGATTTTCATTATTTCAGCCTCGTTAGTAGGCTATTTTAATTTTAATATGTTAATACGACGTCTTGAAATACCAGCATTTTGTGAAAAACTCAACGTAACATAATGACGTAATAGAACGACATATGTAGTAGTGACAACTTCTACAATTGAAGAACCATCTTTGCTTTGGTAACAGCTTGTTACAATACGAGAACAAAATCTTCATATTATTTGTCTAGTGGCCGGCACAAGTAATTTAGGCATTATTGAAGTGCTAACTGTGGAGGATTGGATACATATATAAAATAAATTAAATTACCCTTACCACGCTTTTCGGGAAAAAGATCGAGATACGTATTTCGGCAACTAAGTTGCCATCCTCAGTCGAAAACTGGGAAAATTAGTATCACTAGCGTTGACATAGTCATAACCGTGTTTTGGAGTGTTCGCGCGTTCAATGTGTGATGTTCATTGTGGAGTGCTCTAGTGTTGTGCAGTGTTCGTTGTGTAGTGTTCGTCTTGGGCTTCAGCCGGATTCGCTAGTGATACTGAATTCCCCAATTTTTCACTGAGGATGGAAACTTAGTTGCTGAAATACGTACCTGGATTTTTTCTGAAAGGTGTAGTAAGGGCACTGTCTTTTTTGTACATGTACAAAGATCGGAAAAATCTTTTACGAGAGATTTTTAGTTTGTACAACATAATAATGGTACCTGAACTACTAACAAAAAATCTTTGACAAAGACGCTTGAAAAATCTTTGTACGGAGCCAAAAGTCTTTGTCATTACTATTGTCAACATTAAATTTATTAACATAAATGATAGAAAGGACGAAGTTAAAAAAGGAAAGATTCTGGATGGACACGCAAAAGGTGATAATCGCTATTTCAAGAAATCTACATACGAAAGGTTTACGAAATATGCTATAAACTTCGTGAAAAATGTTTACTAAAGTTTGGTGGAATACCGTTATGTGAATTTGTGCTCCTAAAATGTGTAACTTAGTATTCATTGTAGTTTAAATGGCTTAATAGGTCTAGAGATACCTAGCACCAAATAATTTTATCATAGCAATTGTAGTAGCTAGAATTAAATATTATCTATCAGATGAGCAAGGATAATGATGCCATACATACCCGATATATATATGCAAAGCAAACCTAGAAACCTAGACGGTACACAGTGATTCCTAATTTACAATTGTGTGGTCTGAAAGTTTGAGAAATCTTCAATGGGCGTATTGTAATTTAAGAAGTCTGTATCCCCACAGATCACACTTACCCCAGAAGTTTAAAGTACATCTCTGTGATTCTTTGGTCTTGTCGCATGTAACATATTCTAGTGTTTAGTGAAGTAGTATTGATGGTTCTGATCAGAAAAGAATTCAAAGGGTACAAAACTCCTGTCAGAGGTTTATATATAACATCAATAAATTTGATCACATTGCTCATACTTTTCATGATTGAATATGCGGAATCGATTTTATTTCTTTATTTTCCATTCTTATAATTTTATAATTTTACATTTTTATCACAGAGTATTAAGCTAAGTTAGAGATAGGCATCTTAATTTGAGTTTTAGTACTGACATATTCGATGTAAATTGGCGATTGGTGTTGGATGAAAGCTAAACTTCGCCTTGAGATTCTATTTTAAGGTTTCTACTCCGTTCCTAATTAGAAACTAAAGATTCTATTATTATTGTTATTATTATTATTATTATTACATTAACATGAATGCCAGTGGGAACATAGAGACTATACCTTTTATATTGACTAAAGGCAGCCCAACGGTGCTAGATATGCTGTAACTCAATATTACCGTTGCTCTTCATTTGCAATGTGTTTTATGCACTGTCACATACATCGATGGCTTGTAAATTTTTCAAACACTGAATTTTGGAAAATTATTACATTCCTTGCATTATTTGAAGAAGAAACGAGGAAATTAACAAAGTTTTCAATGACAATTTTACAATAACACAATAACTTGAGGTTGATCCAATTTCAACATGTAAATTTAAATATGTCTCTATGTAGTTCTTTTGATGCTGGTTGGGTATTTCCATTGTAGTAAATTATTTATAACATCCAAAATATTAATTCATATAATTTTGAATAACTCTTTACAAAACGAGCTAATTAATTACGTGCGTTAATAATAAAGGTACTGCGGCTCGCAACCGTAACAACGCATAATTCCCTCCTTGATTATTGGCATATGCAATTTGTGCTAACTTAGATAGCTATTGCACAGCTCCTATGCGAACGGCCCAATTGCCGCACGTAATTAATTAGATCGTTTTGTAGAGATTCGTCCAAAATTCTAGGAATCTTAATTTTACAAAGCGTCCACCAACATCCGACTAATTACAATGTAATGGGAATAACGTGCTTATCACTTCTTTTTGTTGGGCACATTAGCCTACTGGCTCTATGTAATGCCTTTGTACTTTTTAGTCACACTGTCGTAGTTTGCTTTAATTAAAATATTTATTAGGAATTGTTTAATTTTTCAGCTTGCTATTAGAAATATACCCACTTCTGGAACTACGCATGAACCAGAGTATGTATTACAATAGCAGTACCAAATTTCTCTAAAATTTTTAGCGGCAGAATATGAGATCGAATACTTTGCCAGCGCCTTATTTCATGTTAATCATATTCGTTCTGAAAACGAAGATATATCTGAGGATGAAAATTCTCAAGAACGTACCTACAACAGATTCCATTCAAGATTTTAGAATGAAAGAGAACATGTTTTACATTAGGATAGTGAATTCAGACGATAACGAAAATACTAAATATAAATAAATAACTATAACATGAAATCATAGAAAAAATGAGATGAGCACGGAAACAAAACTATACGAACACGATTTTTTGATGAAAATGTTATCAAATAAATTGCAAAGCAATCAAATTCCTATTTTTCATAAGGGAATTCAAAGAATAATGAAGTCAAAGACAGGAAAGCAGTTATATTGCTATCAACATTTTGTGGCGCACTATCAATTTAAAAAATTGCAAGATAAAAGCAAGAAAAGTTGTTAACTTTATTAATAGCCCAGATTTAAGAAGGGGATACAATCGATACATGAAGATGTCAACATTCTTGATTCTCCAATTGGCGGCTGTAGAATTAAAATAAAATCAAAAAATTCTACATGAGCAAACGTGGTAAATTTGGATATTATACAATGGCAGCTAATTTTCAAATCGAATTTGACACTACTTCACGCCTAATGAGGCCATTCAATTGTATAGGCCGACAATCAGATAATGAAACGGTACTAATTGCCTCCTAAGTATCAGTGGATCCATATGATCCGCAGACGTGTTCAATATTCTAGAATATTGCTCATAGGGATATTACGAAAGCTGAGCGCTTTAGTGTGCTTCTAGTTAGTGTGATAGGTAACAAGTGATGAGTTAGTGTATAAAGTATCTAATACATACATATATTAGATGTTTGGTAAATGAACGGTTTAAAATGATTGCTAATCCGGTGACATTATAACTGACAGCATTCTAAATCAAGAAGATAACCTTTTTCGAATTACACTTTTGAAATACCCAGTGAAGGTTTTGGAACAAATGATGAAATCATTGTAAAGTAACCATAATTTCGTTTACTCCATAGAAAGGAGAATTGAATATGGTCACTAACCGACGAAAAATTTTTAGGAGCAGGAGAGTGTGGTGAACATTGGCAAGATTTGGATGTGAACGATGCAGCAATATACTTAGGGCAAAGTAGGCGAGATCGTACCATCAGCTAAATTGTACCACTGTATTATTTCGAAACTGACGGCAGTAACATGGCATTTAATGGTTAGATTGTGAACTTTGACAAACGTTGCTGGTATTTACCCATCAAGAGGCGATCTTTAGTGAATATGTTTTTCAGAGAAGTATTTTTATGTTTGCACGTTACCGACTGTAGTTTCTTAACTCTTGGAAGGAAATTTACGTACAATAAATAAGCTTCTGTGTTAGTGCTGGTGTTTATCAGAAAGTGTAACAATTTTTCTATGTTTACTGGTACAATATTTCACTTAATCTCAAATCTGTAATTTATATTATATGTATATAAACTCTAAAATTTGTCAAGTCGGTACGATTCACCCAACCGCTTGTAGCTAACATATAAAAATATCCATTCTCAGTAATGAGTTCAAAGAGAATATATGGAGCACAAACATCCGATGACATAAGAAATGCAATCACAGCCTACAGAAGTGTACAATGCGGTCTAAATGAAGTTTGTCGAAATTTTAATATTCCAAAACCTACTTTAAAAGACATTTGAGCTCTAAACATATTCGAGCAAATGAGTGGGTCAAAATATTTAGTCGGAATACCACTTTACCAGAATATATTAATAATAATAATAATAATAATAATAATAATAATAATAATAATAATAATAATTCCTTTATTCCCAACAGGTGAAACCTAAGTACAGGAAATATTTAATATAAGTACTACATAAATAGTAAGCAAATACAAAAAAAGGAAAAAATGGTAATACTAACCAAATAAACTTGGATTAAACATATAAAATAGAAAGTAGAAATGAATACAAATAACAAAAAAATCGCTATAAATCAATAATCGTTTTTGATATGCTTTTAAAAGCGTTGTAATGAATATCACACAAATGTGATATGCTATTAAAGTTATGACACATAATATGAACTGGAGACCTAACTAAAATATTCGTTCTATACGTGGTGCAATAAAACTTAAATTGGTAGAGCGACTCTAGCCTAGGAACATTGAAATTTAAACAGCACAATAACCCCGCGCAGTCTATAGAGTTATTGAGTAAACCAAACAAAAACTTTACACTTGAAGTAACACTTCTCTTATGCAAAGACACCAAGTTCAGTCTCGACAACATAAGGTTATAGTCATATCCTCTATCCGGGTAAACGCTATCAATCTTGTACAGCAAGTATTTCAAGTAACGTCTCTGTATTGCTTCAATATTACTAATATGCTCTTGATAAATTGGATACCAAACTAAAGACGCATGCTCCAACTTAGATCTAATAAGTGCAAAATAAAAAAGGTTAAACATATAATACTACTAAGGTCACGACAATTCCTATAAACGAAACCAAACATCCGATAAGCGTTCACAACAGTCAAATTTATATGATTTACAAAGGTTAGCTTGCTGTCGAAGGTAACGCCCAAATCCTTAATAATCTCCCGGCGGGTCAGGTGCATATCCTTCAAGATGTAGTCAAACTCGATAGGATTGTTTTTCCGGGTGTAGGAAACGATACTACATTTACCGATGTTAAGACACAAGTGGTTACGTCTGTACCAATCACAGATCTCAATCAAATCACCCTGCAGAGCGAGACAGTCATTTACAGATTCGATCCGACGGTATATCTTCAGATCATCTGCCAATATTAAATGCTCACTGATAATAATATATATATTGAATAATAATATATTGAAGAATAGTTAGCAGATCATATACTAAAATCAGAAGAGTGCTTCTTTGGTATATCTATAACAGAAGTTCGAAAGTTGGCTTATCAAATAGCTGAGAGAAATAAAATTAATCGTAATTTTAATCGACAGAATCAAATGGCGCGTAAAGATTGGTATTATGCTTTTCTAAAGCGTTATCCAAACCTCAATCTAGGTCATTGTCTGAGTCAATTTCAATAACAAAAGCCAAAGGTTTTAATAAACAACGGGTCTATCAATTTTTTAATATTCTTGAAAAGATATGTGACAAATATAATTTGGAAGGTGCACGGTGCACAGGAAAAACAGGAAGATTTTAGCTCAGAAAGATAACAGTCAAATAGGTGTTCCAGCAAGCGGCGAAGGAAGTACACCACAGCTGTTTGTTGTGTTAACGCTGCAGGAATTTATGTCCCTTCAATGATAATACTCAAGAGGAGAAGGTATTGTGACAAATTAGAAGTCAGTGCTCCACCAGGCCGTCTTATTGATATTTCATGCAAAGGATATATCAAGTCAGTCTTGTTTGTGAAGTGATGAACACATTTTATCGCTTTTGTTAAACTTCTTAAACACGAACAAATCCTCCTCTGACTGGATGGTCACAGAAGAAATAGCTAAGGCTAATGGTATTATATTGCTTCAATTGCGCGGACATACAACCCATAGACTTCAACCTTTAGGTGTGGTATCTTTTAAACCTTTACAAACTTACTACAATCAGGCGGTTGAAAAGTGGTTGCGCACAAACTCCGGACAATGTGTGACTTAGTTCCAAATATCACAGCTACTAGCTGAAGCCTATGGAAAAGCGGCCACTATTGAAAATGCTATTAGTGGATTTCGGGAAAGTGGAATCTGGCCTATTGATCGCCGTTTTTTTAAAGAACACCACCTTTCAGCATCTGAACTACTTACCAATTATGAAGATTATGCAACGCAAATATAATCGGAAGTTGTATAAAAACGTGAAAATGTACAACTAGGAGTATCGGGTGAGAACATTTTGTTATATGAAAGTAGAGATGGGTGGTCATCTCTGAATTACGGGTATCTATCGCAGAAATTTGTCCAATACCAACATCGAGTTCATAAGTTGCTGTTATACTAACAAGTACCTCTTGCAAAGATTATTTGGATAACCTAAAAGACCAGCAATGTATTAGATGCTTCAGCTTCAGCATCAAAATCGATAGAAATGGAATTAAATCAAAAGAATGGTACTGTGAAATATGTAACGAATATTCGTTAGAAGATAATTTAATGTTCAAACAAAAAATGTAATAAGTGGTTTCACGAAAAACGTGTTAATAGCAAGTCTAAAAGTTTTTATTTGTGTGATTCTTTTACTAGCTTCTATATAACAATATACTTGTTTATAATTACTTACTACCTTCTTATTTGTAGTACGAATTATCCGACCTTATCCTCATAGACAGGAAGGATTTACCCATCTAATCGTAAGATTTGCCAGGCAGGGTGGTTAATTTGTATCGCTCAACAAGAAAAGTCATTTCAAGTTTTAACACATAAATCAATGTTTATACAGTTTTAAGCTTCTGTATCCTATAAAAGAATATATTCATAAACTGTCTATCCAAATGTTTTTAAAAATATCGCCCTAATAACTTATAGCGTTTTCATAAACCCGCTACATTTTACCCAACTTTACCATACGACAGTCAAGAATCCGTATTGTTTTTCGAAAATGGGTTGGTACTGTTATTACGGTCAATGGAATACGCTATAGACCCATGATCTATTTCAGATGATATGGTTGGGGACGGCTTGCGGTTTCAACAAAACAGCACAATTTGAAAGAAACAGTCGACTTGTTAGAAACCAAATCTGATAGACGTTTGATTTCGCGTACAATTGATGTCAATTGGTCACTAAAATCATGCAATGTAAGTGACACTGTTATTTTTTGTACAAGCCTCTTTGTAAATGTACAAATATCGGAAAAGAATCTTTGTACGAGATATTTTTAGTTTGTACAACATAATAATGGTAACTGAGCCTTCATTCAAAAAACAATGATTTCAACTAAGGGTACTATTAACTACCCAAAAACATCTTTGTACAACGTACAAAGACGCTAAAAAGTCTTTCTACACAGCCAAGAATCTTTGTCTCGTACAAAAAAAAATGAATCTAATACCATCAAATTATCCTTTCTCAGGCTACGTGGAAGTTGAAGTTTATAAGGATAATCCAGTAACAATTACAGAGGCCAAAGCTAACAACGAGAGCTCGATGAGCGTAATTCATGAGATTCAGCCACAATTACGTACAAATGTAAATTTTGTTAAAAGAATCCATGTTTGCTAATATAGTCGTGGTGGATATTTATGGGATGTTGCTTTTCACTCATAAATTGTAGAGTCTCTACAACATACTTCTATTAGAATATTCCGAACTTTCATCCAAAATGTTTTTTTAATTATAATTTAAATAATAATTTTTATAGAAAAACCCTTTATATTATGTTTACGATGGATTTGTCACACGTTAGTTAATTTTTAAATCAATATTGACATAGGGCAAGTCTAGGAGAAATGGACTACTTATTTAAAAGAAACGATAACTCTTTAAAGATTTGACAGATTTTACGGAAAGTAATTGCAACTCATTACTTACGGTTTAGTTGTACATCTACATACAATAAGCATAAAAAGAATCTCTAAAACCACTTACAATTTACCAAAAGAAAAATCTACCTAATGGTCTATCTCTCCGCTTTACAGTAGGAGAGACAGACCACACGGTGTATACATGCCCTGGTTTGTGAAACAACTCATCTGCGATCAAAATTTTTCTAAAAGTTGAAAATAAGTATCAACAACTTCTTCCGATATTTCTTGCGAACGAGCAAGAGATACGCCTTCCGATGTTCTTATAGATTTCTCTGGATGACGTCGTAGAAACTTCTTGGCCAAACGTAATTAGTTTTTTGACTTTCTTTATTAAATTTATGTTTGATGCCCATTTTCTCTGTCAAATTATAAGCCATAGTACGCACGGCGTCTGTAGTAGGTGAAAATCCAAGAGCTTTAAGCTTCATTATTGTGTCACTAGGCGGTTTTCTTTGACAAAGTTACGTGCTTCCATTCTTCTGTTTAATGTACTTTGAGGTATTCTTTGCGGAAGTCTTTGCGGCTTCGTTTATTTCCACGGAACCGTTCTGCACTGCTTCATCTTGAAGTGAATCAGCTGTCCAGCAACTTCTACTACCTTTTCTGACAATAAATTAGGCATATTGCTGAGACAAAGAAAATGGGAGTTCGGGAGTTAGTTGTTATCTGCTTTGTTAGCATTCGTAAATAATTAGCTTGTTAAATTTAAACGTTTGTGTAATTAAATAGTTCATATTCAGATTACCTCAAATTTATAGGCAAACTAAGTTGGTCCAACTATCTTCGATTAAATAGTCAGTCTCTCCTAAAGATGTAGTAAAGATGGACAACATCGTTGTAGCGTCAAACTTCACAGTATAGCGTTTTGCGAGGTTAGACACATTCAAAATTTACATGCTAATTTAACAGGTTAGATACTTTAAATAAAATTTACCAAAAACAACGCCGTCGTTTTAAGGTAGCACTGCGAAAAGAATTAGCACCTTGTTCACACTTTTTTAGCTAAAATACTTCCGTACTGATAACATTGCCGCCAAACTGTAACAATCGCTGTCGTAATTATAACAGCAGCAAGTCTATGCAATTCCTAGCGCCCTTTATTAATGCTTACTCTGATTTCTATTACCGGTTCATCTCTTCTCGTGGTCCGTCTCAAAAAAATTTAAGTAATTGCATTACTTTAGAAGGAAGAATGATCCATAAGAAGACTAGGTAATAGATTTGGGGCCTCAAAAGATGCTATTCACGATACTAAAATGAGATAAACATGACAAACGATTAGTTTATACTCCTAAAAGACAGTCAAAATAGTCTATAAGACATGTCCGAACTTCTGTTGCCGCAGTAGTACATAAAATTTAATAAGCACATTACGTACGTTTTTATTGCTATGTTTATCAAGTTTGATCACTATTGATAATATTCAAGAACTTTTATCCGTTTTCTTTTATTTTTTGATTTAATATTTCTGATTATCCGGACCATTGGTTTTCCGGATTCAGTGGTTAGCCGGATCAAATATGTGTTGCATTATACATGTTGTTATCCCAACGGCTTGTGCTTCTATTATCCGGATCATTGTTCACCATTCTAAATTTAGTTCGTCTATATGCTGTACATAAGGGTTTGAGGGATTCCTTTGAAACTGTGTGAGAGATTTCCCTCTAACTGTGTAGAATTTTCGTGCGTATTATCCACATCTTGCATAAGTTCTTAGTGTCCACTTTAGTTTTGTAGTTGCGTAAGAAACGTTATTATAGAAGATCCGGAAAGTTATCGTGAAATCTATTTTGTAAATATTAACCACAATGGCACCGCATTGTGAAAGGTCGGTATTAACGGTACAGCAAAAAAGTGAGATATTACAAAAACTTACAAAAGGCGTAAGTGGTAAAGTGTTGGCCGAAGTGTATGGCGTTGGACCGTCAACAATTTCCGACTTAAAAGAACATTATTACATAAAGTTGGCTAATATTTAGCCTATTGTACAATTCTAAGCAATTCGTGCGATTTTTGTAGTTTCATTCAGAACACGTTTTCTGGACCTGATAAGAGGAGAACGTTACGAAAGGTGGAATATCCAGATATAGAAGCAGAACTGTATCCATGGTTTGTAAAACAAAAAAGCAAACACGTTGTAATCTCTTCCGAGATTCTAGCTGAAGAAACTAAGTAGCTATACATGAAGCAATACGGCAATAACAAATTTGTAGCAAGCAGGAATGGGTTTGTAATTTTCACAAAAGATATGTCATTATGTTTTTTAAGGTTAGTGGGGAAAAGCTTTCTAGTAACGTACAGCTTGTGAAACGCTTTACTAACAAATTTGCAAGTCAAATAAAAAACCTTCGGCTGTTACCATCGCAAGTATACAATGTCGACGAATCAGCTTTAGTTTGGAAATTACTGCCGAATAAAACATTAACATATTAAAAGGAGAAAACGGCTCCTGGTAGGAAGACAAGCAAGAAAAGAATAACATTTCTTGTCTGCACAAATGCCGACGGAAATCATAAACTTCAATTGTTAGTTATTGGGAAATCAAAAGCTCCTCGTTCATTCAACAAGGCGCCACTTCCAGTTGAATACACAGCAACTAACAATGGATTGATGATATCGGCATTGTTTGCTCAATGGTTTCATGGGTCATAACATGTAACAGCTATCTCGAGGAACAATAACTTACCACCTATCTACCTCCATCATACCCGAAGGAGGAAGGGCTGCGAAGTCATGATGTTAATATTTCCGCTGTATATCTACGACCGAATTGCAGTCCATTAATTCAGCCAATGGGCCAGAATGCAATTCGGTTAAGCAAACTGCGATATCGTAAAAATCTCTTGAAGCGCTTGCTAACATCTGAAGAAGAAGAAAACATATCAAAATGCCGAAAATGTTCACATTAAAGGACGCGTTGTTCATTTTACATAATTCTTAGGAGAATGTATCCTAAAAAGTTCTACAAAAGTGTTGGAACAAGATTCTTTCTCATTCGATACAGCCTGCTGGAAGACTCCGAGGATTGTATTCCATTACGCATATTAAGAGAAAAGTTGACCGCGGCATCATTAGAATCAATACAGAGAGAAGACATCGCAACCATGTTAAACAATTTCGCACAAAGTGGTGATCATGTACAGAACTAGAAGTAAATGATTGGATAGATGGAGATCACGATCATCTGCATGCAGACGACGACCTACATTCAAAACAGGCACGTGAGGCTATCACTGATTTCCAAAATTCGTAAAACACGAAGATGCTTTCAACAGTTTATGAGAGAATAATGTCAAAATTAATGAAGTAGTAACCTTGAGACGCTTAAAAGAAAATATAACAAATAAAATCTTGGAGAAAATGTCTGCAATCAAGAATTACACATTTTTGGAATTAAATACCTATGTAATAGAGACAGAATTATAATGTTAAGTTCTTTGTTCCTTGTGTTTATGTTTCTTATTACATGTTTATAATGATTTGTCCTTTTTTAATAATTAAGTATGTATCATTATAACCATGTAGTGTTATTTATGTACAACAACGCTTTTTGAGGATTTTTAATAAATGAATTTGATTAAGCCGATTTTCGCTTATACGGATTAAAGCCCCATTAATTAATCCGGATAATCAAAAATATACGGTATTGTCAATGAGATAGTAGTGGCTAGAAAGGTTTACCTTATTTAAAATATGGCAACATTTGCATTTATGACGTTAAGAATAAGAAGACTGGTTAAACTAATATCTAAAAGAAATAAAATTCCTTTTAATTCCCCGTTTTCCACTAGGTTGGCAAATCAATTCCCAAAATACGTATCTCGAATAATTTCCGGAATATATGGTAGGGGTAATTTTATTTCTTGTATATGTGTTACGTTATAAATTTGTTAACGACGTTGACGTTCTTATCGCATAAATTTCAGTTACTTTGTAGTTTTATGCGCATTGTATTTAAGATATTGAAACTTAAATTTTCGTGACACTCCAAGAAGGTGTTGAAATTAGCTGTCGTTTCCATAACATGAAAACAATTGCACCAATTCGGAAAAACCCTTTCCCACCAAGCGAATGCAAATGGCTACATCAGGTGACCTATGATAAGTCACAATTCCGTCTCGTTCTAATAAAATAAGAACGCACGCACTATCGCAATTCAACAATAAATTACACTTAAATAATAATATCATATCAATTTGTGGTAAACGGACGCCACGCCTACCAACCTTTTCCGGTAAGCGAGCACTCGAAAGTCTCCTGAAAGGCGTCCCTATATTGAGCCCAGAATCGACTCAAACCGTAGGAGCAGGACTTAAAAACAATAGTACACCTTATGTATTGGAGTATTATGAATCAAGTAACCCGTGAAACCAGCCTACTAATGATGCGCGTGCGTTTCTTATAGCCCTCTCGTTCCCTAAGCACTCCGCGGAATCTGTCCCTCTCTTTCGCGCCTAATGGGAAGGCAAACCGCAGTGCCGCCACACTATTCTCTCAATGACTGCTTGATTCCGTAAGTTAGTTGTATTTTGACCGTCGGTATATTCACGCGGTTTTATTTAGTAGCACTTAACGACACTAAAGACACGCACCACTTTGACAAGCTCTGTTTTGAGAGACTGAAAGTTTTTGGCGCGCGATTTCGACGCATGGATAAAGGAACGCGACGTGCTCGAACTTCTGCGATTCTGTTATCGAAGTGACATCGCGCGCTTAATCCGAAAAAGAAATTATCGAAAAATCCGAACGTGTTTGTTACATGTGACGCCGCTGTTACAACTGGTCGCTCAGTTCCAGTTAATTCTCATGATTCATCAATTAGGCAACATGATTTTTTCAATGTTAGACGGCGTGAACTACCGAGTTTTTCGCTATAACGGAAATAACTATCGGCATATGGTATTTAACCTTTTCGGACATTTTTTCTTACTTTCTTATTCGACCAGATCTTGCAAACAAATGTATTATTAGACTCTATTCAGTTCTGCGCCTAATAACGTTCTAGGAAACCTTTTTCGTGGATGAAACCAACTCAGCAAGGTAACTTTATTCTCAGTAAACAAAATAATTATACCTACATAGATAGATTAAGCGGCAACTGCAATTTAATGCTTTACATGCTTTACTTTTTTTTTTTTGGCAGTTTTTTTCACATTTTGATTCTTAATAATAAGACGCAAACGAATATAAGACCAATACAATTTGATTGTTTTATAATTTCCATTGAATTCTAACGGAGAGTTCTTTTTTCATCATTACCAGGTAGTACCTACCGTTGTTATTGAGAAGGTTATTTCATCTGATTTGAAGGTTAATTGGACAATTTCAAGGAATTATTCTATATTAGACAATAAAGTTTGTATTTCAACACTTTCAGCGTGAAAATCCTTGTGCGCTAAACAATCTTATTAAGTTAATTCCCATAATTACCAAATTAAGGCCAAAAATGAGTTCTCCAACTCAAACGATTCCTTGCAAAAGCGATTTTCCCAAGAAAATGGTTGGGAAGTTGCAATTAAATAAGTATTTTTATATAACTTTTTATAGAATGTTGGAAATAAGTGCATACAATGATCAAAAACAGTATTTCCATATTTCTGATAAATTTGGTAACTTAATGAAAGTAAAAATCGTTGACAACTTTGTTACTTACCAACGATTTTACCGCATGTAAAATTATTACGATTAATTAAAAATTACCTACATTTTATTCATCTCTAAACGTAATATTTTGATTGTTTGTAACTTTAATATGAAATTTTGCATCATCGTGTGAATTTACCATGCTAGGAAAAGTTTACGCTTTAAATTTAAACTGTACAAAATGAGAATTACCTAATCTTGTAGGTACTTTAAAATGATCTTTACAAATGAAGATTAGGCGATATCTTGCAATTTGCATGAGCATTCTAGTTTTAGAAAGAAATTGTTGATATGATGATATGAAGGCACCTCTTTTATTCACTTCGATTGTATACTGTTAAAGAAACGTAAGGAATAATTATACCCGGATTTTTACTAACAATGCGCAAAGGAGTTGCAAGAAATTGTAACGCTATAGGTAGGTATTAAGTTAGCTTTAGTTTTCAATATATACCTACCTAAATTACATGTTCATCAATGTTCTTTTAACGGATGATATTGCATTATAGATATATAGTGATTTTTGTAATTTCTTGCAACTAATTTGCATTCCAACTGACCATTCGTAATACTGAACGCATAGTAGTTCAGGTTTAGGAATTTTTAATTCCCATAATTACTAAAGTAAGGCCAAGAATGAGTTCTTTAGAACCTGAAACGATTGAGTTGAGTAGTTGCAATTAAATTACACAATTATTTTTATGTAAGTTTGCAATTTTACCTTTTGACAATTTTGGAAATAAGTGCATACAATGATCAAAAACAGTATTTCCATATTTCTGATAAATTTGGTAACTTAATGAAAGTAAAAATCGTCGACAGCTTTGTTACGTACCAATGATTTTATCGTAAATTTCAAGTTCCCATGTAAAATTATTACGATTAATTAAAAATTACTTACATTTTACTCGGCTCTAAAAGTTCATTTCTAAACGTAATGTTTCGATTGTGTGTAACTTTAATATGACATTTTGCCTCATCATTTGAATTTACCATTCTAGGAAAAGTTTTCGCTTTAAATTCAAACTATACAAAATAAATCTTACCTAATTTTGTAGATACTTTAAAATTATAGAAGAGAATTTACAAACGAATTGCAATTTGCTTAAGCATTCTAGCCTTAGAAAGAAATCGTTGATATGAGGAAATGAAATCACCTGTTTTATTCACTTCGATTTTACACTGTTAAAGAAACGTAAAGAATAATTATTTCCGGATTTTCATTAATAATGCACAAAGAAGTTACAAGAAATTGTAATGCTGCAGGTATTAAGTTAGCTTTACTTTTTAGTATATACCTAAATTATTGTCGTAAGTGACGGATTATAACATGTTCATCAATGTTCTTCTAACCGATGATACTGAATAATAGATATGTAATGATTTTTGCAATATCTTGCAACTAATTTAGACTCCAATTAAATATTCCGAAACTTCAACAACTACGCTATATGATTGAACACCTTCTTTTTATTGTTGATGAATAATGCCTTTCCAACTTTTATTAGCGCAAATTATTTCATTAGGTACGCGGATAATGAATGACACTCGTATATTACAACATGGCGTGTAAGTTCCGACCATCCTATTTTGTGAGCTTTGCAAACTTATAATAATAATAATAATAATAATGTTTATTGACTTTAGAAACATTACAAATCAATCGTCAAAGAAACAACTAAAGAAATCAGACAAAGAAAAAACATCAAAGACAACAATAAATTATTTGTGAATTCATCTAAACTATAAGGTTCTATATTTAATAATAAATCATAAACTGCTCTCTTAAACGAGGCAACAACACGAATTTGTTTAACGACTGGAGGCAACTTGTTTAAGCTTGTGTAATATGTATGTAGCTCTCTCTGTTAATAATAATCGATGTTTATGGTAGCGGAAGTTAGCCTTATGTCTAGTGCTGTAATTGTGCAGAAAAGTGCTGTCTTCAAATAGGTTTTTATGTGTAGATAAAAACACTAAAGTGTAAAGAATATAGATAGCGTAGATAGTTCAAATATTGTATGCTCTGAAAAATCATCTACAACATTGATTAAAACCTAGACGGTACTTAGTTCGCGAAAAAGTTTTTGACAAACTTAATATTATATTTATATGAAACTTCGACATATGTGCACACATAGAGATACCATTATTTTTGGTTACAAACTTGGTTGTCACGTAACTTGTTCATTAGTGCTGTAACTTTATGTTTGGACCTACGCTTATGGCTTGTTGGTCCCTGTATCTATACATATATTCATAAAACGTCCTTATATCATTTCCGATGTCTTACAGCCATACATACATGTATATTGAGTATTTAAAATAAAAATTAAAATAGATAGCAAACATTATTAGATCTGCAAAATGATTAACCTCTTAATGATTGATTTTCGATCCTTCTACGGTACCTTGCTCAAGTCATCTAAAATTCATTCGAGTTATTTGCTTGTACCCCAATCGGTTAAACAAATACAAATTTGTTTTTTATTTTACTCCTCAAAACTTAAATTGTGAACTAATTCATATTTGCTTTTGCATAGAAACCTACTTTATATTTCCGTAAACGTCACAGCTCTCCGATAATAGTAATAATAATAATTGTAAGAATAATAACAGCAATGACAGTAGCAATAATAATAAGAACAATAGTAATAATAATAACACTAGGTATAATTTCTAATTGAAAGCCCACAAGGACTGCTGGCATGTTCTCAAATTCGTCATTCTGCAACAAAACCGAATTTTCCGCCTGCTACACTAGTCGGTAAATTTTCAATTTTTGTTCTGAACGGTTATGTTACGTCGTGATTCAGTTCTATTTCGGGCTGGTTAACAAGAATGTGCTATGAGTCTTTTTGCCATCACTCTCCAGTTTTTCTCCTAGAGAGAGGTTGCAAAAATTATAAACACAGAACGTTAAGGTTAAAAGAAATCAATTTGTAATAAAGAAATCATTTAATTAACCATTTACTTAGTTATCTGTTTTTCCTTCTCTATTGATCCCTTGATGTCTTTCGCGATTTGTAGACTCATAGTCCACAAACCTAACAAAATTCTTCTGGGCTAATACTGCAACGCCGAGGCATAATGCATACGTGGAGGACAAAACAGAATTTAATTACATACTATTGTCGAAAATATAGCCACACGTAAGTACGCATCAAAGATTTGCTTGACGTCAATTTAATTTACCATAAAGTATCAAGCACCTACTAAACTTGTACATGAGATTACCTCATAAAACACGTTGTAGGTGTTGATAGTGATTGTAAGGGCCGTGGCATAGTGGCAATTATTTACACTATATCACATCGCTAAACTATTCACCACACAAATTATTTAATCAAATCCGGTGACACGTGCTTGTAACGCAGCTAGCATCTCCAAACCGTACCTTACCGCATTCTATAAGTAAGTAGTATAATGTCACGTTATTTCTGATTTTACTAAGCAATCCCAATTTTTTTCTTAGGAGTGTTTGGAGGATGGTGAATACTCTTTAATTGTGTTTTAAGAAGTTTTTCACCCAACATAAAAAGTCCACACAGCAATATTTCCGCCCAAATTTCTTCCCGACTAGTGTTATTTGAAAATACATTGACTTACTTACTAAACGAAATGACTAGATCTAGAAAAAACATGAATTTAGCGATTTTACTTTATTATCAATGTACGCAAGCCAATTTGTTTGCTGAAGTTACAGTTTCACAAAGGAGGTGCGATCAATTGTGTTTTCCAAAAAGTTCGACGGTCGTGTAAATATCCTAAAATTTATGTCCTCTGTGTATGTTTTCGACTAAACATCTAGTCAAAAATGTTTACCAGATCGGTGTTTCCAAGAGGAATTGGATTCCCATTTGCAGCGCAAGCTTTTTGCGGCTATTTCCATCTCATATCATTTCACAATGACACAAAAATATATCCATTTCGTTCAAAGAAATTATATAAACTAAGTTCTGTAAAGAAGGAAAATGTATACTCGGGCCAGCTCTAGAACAGAAACCAGTTAATGGTCTCAGTATGGGCAAGAACCCAGAAAAATTCATATAAATGTGAGAAGCAAATGACGTATGTTGGTAAACATAGTGTTCTGTGCACTTATTAACAAGATGTTTGTACATCAATGTTCAGACCATATATACATAAAATTTGTATACGAAATTACAGCTCTTGCAAAGACGTACTGACGAGCGGTATAACCACGAAACGTACGTCTACGGATGGCAAGAGAAGATCAAAATTTTGTAGTCTTATTAACAAGTAGAAAATACATCAGTGTCATATTATCTTTCATATTTACACAATAATTAACACAATTTTACGGTAGATGTGAAATTGTCATATTATTGTGAAATTAGTTGTGTCAAAAATGTAATGTAACCTTTTCGAGTTTCTCCTGTAGCTTTGTAACATTTGGTGGAATAAAGTCGTTTGTTTAGTGTATAGGACGATAATGGACTTCCAATGGTAATAGTGTATTTGGAGTCTATTTAATGGTATTGTCGGAAACGAGGAAGATGGATTTGATGAATGCACCCTATCTAGTACAATCTGAATCTTAGTAGTAGTAGTACGGGCTTTTATCCCCCAAAACCTAGTCGACTATCATCAATACTTTGAAGTGCTTTGAGATAGTTTGATGTGATTTTGTGGACAAACATCTTTATAGCTTTAGATAGTTTAGATTAGTGTTTCTTAACCTCTAACGAATCATCGCCCCCTTCAATAAAACCGTTAGCTAGTATCGCCCCCTTTACTTCGAAAAATTTTTCAAATTCATATAGCATTTAATAGACTAGTGACCAGTACAATGTTATTTGTTTAATTATTGTACGATATAACGAATAAAATATCTAATTATTCTTAATATCATGTTTTACTGTATCGCCCAGAAGATTGATTTTTGCTCCCCAAAATATAAACTGTTACTAATCGCGCTCCTAACGTACAAAAAAGGCCCCCGTTGAAAAACACTGGTGTAGATGATACGTAGCATGTTATTGCTTGTTCCCCATCAACAACAACGTAAACGATTCCTTCGCTCCGCTCATCATTTTGGCAAAATTTGTTAATAATGTCAAACATGTGCTTACAAAAGCCCTTTGCAGATATTATTTGGATTCGTATTGGTCGCACAATCCACAAGAATTGTGTATAGAAACCCACTAATTTACACACTATAACAAAATAGCAATCCATAACTTCCTTTCCTTCCACATAACAAGAAAGCAAACAACAACACATTGATTGCTGCTAACTAGCCAAAAGAGCTATTTGAAAATACCATGCAGGGATGTTACCGTTAGGATCATCAGAAACTACATACGTACACACATTTCGAACGCCAGCATATGTGTGAGTTTGATTCTAACTTTAACAGGACTGGTGTTAAAGTGCAGTCAATTTCATATTAAAACTACTATATTCTGTTTATGTTCACATACTTCTATAC
The DNA here is from genome assembly GCA_038088585.1 of Chrysina gloriosa. Lineage (NCBI taxonomy): Eukaryota > Metazoa > Arthropoda > Insecta > Coleoptera > Scarabaeidae > Chrysina > Chrysina gloriosa. The sequence goes on from CM076092.1 coordinate 19,519,624, forward strand.
CTGTAACATGTTTATCTAAAACGGATTTAGTTTTAATTTAGGAAATTTTCTGACCAAGAGTGAAGAAAATTACAACATTCCGTTGAAGCGGAAATGATTAAAAAGACAAGTCTTTTAAGAATTGTGTGACCTGTTCGGGAAAGAACCCGTTGCTTTTTGTATTCTTCAAAATATTTCTGAATTGCTTCATAAAGAAAATTCTACTACAGAAATATCGACTTGTGTTGTCTGTTTCTTTTAAATTCGCTTATAGTAGGTAGTAAATTTTATACAATCTGCGAATTATTAGTTAATTTCTCAAAACTTTACTTAAGAAAATGATTACGTCGTAAAATTCTTTGAAGCAAGAAGTAATTCCTAATTGACATTGGTAGCCTTCCAATACCTATACGAAATGTAACCTAAACCTACATATTTAACGCGTTCAATACAGAAACCGTAATCCAAGAATATTTTTGTATTTTTTCGGATTCTGTCCAGAACTTGTGGCGATGTTTCCAAGCTGTGAGGAATTTTTAATAAAATCCAATCACGTACTAATTACTACTACCACTAAAATTTTTTTGTTAAGGAGTAAAAACTAACAAACCTTATCCTTTATATCACCGATAGTTTTAAGATTCCTTAAATCGTTTGTTGTAAAATAATTTTATGTGCCAAGACCTTCTTCACCAAATTTCGTAATAGGTATCATATCTTTTTTCCTTTCTCCATATCGGTTGTAGCCCATCTAAGTAGAATTCGAGTTTTCATCACAGTCGTCATAACAGTTTGCCAATATTCTGCACAGTTGGTTCAAATTGTTTGATGAAGTTAGGTATCCTTTGTGGGTTTGCTTTATGGGTGAACGATTTGTATTTAGATATTTCAGAATAATATACGCCCATCTTATTAGTTATATGGTTTCGAGATTTTCAATCGTTTCAGTCCTGGAGTTTTAGTTTTATTCTGGACATTGCTTCGAGTAGACCGCCCCTCGGGTCAGTTTGAAGATCTAGTTGGACATATTATTTGCTATTGTATGACTGCTTGTACATATGTATATAGGCTATATTCTCCCCATTCTCGATGTCTGTTAATTCCGATGACGTGAGAGGAATCCCATTGTCAAACCACGTCACTATTCCAATTTTCCAATGAAAATGTTAAAATTCTTTTGAAAAATTCATTACAGTAAACTTTTTTCAAAACGTTTTAAATATATGGTTTTGTTGTCATGTGTTTTACCGGCCGACATGTTTTCGTACAATTGGGATGAATGATTGAAAATTACCCCAAAAACGTTTACAGTTACGATAGACTATGCGGAATACACTTTATCGCTATTCTGGACATGTTAGAAAAAGACTTGTTAAAGAAAAGAAATTATACATTAACTTACAATTAGTAAACTCTTGACACCTCATTCTAAAATTTTATATTCTTTGAAACTTCCCGAACTCGCGTGATTTGTTACTGCAGAATGACTCGCGTCGGGCTCTGAGCCGAACTGTTAAATAAGCGGAATATAGTACTTATTTAGTATAATTTTATAACGTTAATTCTTAATCTTTAATTAGGATTATTTTAGAGCGAAGAAACATAGAACTTAATTTGAAACGTTGTTTATTTCCTTTTCTATCATAATTTAAAGTAGCACTAAACACGTAGACTAAGAAATATAAACTTTATTTGCACAAAGTAGAAAAACTAAATAAAGCATACAAATCAATTTGTAGTACTATATATTATGAACATAGGAACTAGTTTCCAAAATAAGCACGATAGTAATTCTAGCAGACCATATACATATGTGTGTGTTCCAACAAGTATTTTCGCATTTACGACATTTGTATTAGGTTTTCTGGTTCCTGTTTGTTTGGAGAGCAGTATTAACAATATCTTAGTTTTGTATTTTGTTGTGAAGTATCTTCTTATGCACCACAATTGGAAAGTTGTATTAACCTTTCCAGTAATTCATAGGCTGATATTTTTAAGAACTTCTTTCTTACCATGTTCAAACTTGAATTATTTTCAGTATAGATTATAAAAGCATTTATTGCTGACACATTCATAACACTATAAAAAATGACCATGTACCACGCTTGGTTCCTCTAACAGTTATATGTGGCACATAGTGTATCCACTGTGCCCACTTCACCTTTGGTGGAGTTATATGTCATAATAGTCTTCAGTTTATTTGTATCGAAATCAATACTAGCTTCGTCATGGTCGAAATAAGTAGCACATTTTTAGCTTTTTAGGCACATATGATACCAGAGGGCGGTTTCTCCCAAAACCAAATAAACTAGAACCAACTACTCGGCCTTTACTTTGAACAAAATTTGGTAGCATGCCTGGTTTATTTTTCCGTATTGTTCCTATAATGGTCAAATTATGTTTCTAAAACAAAAGCATTGTCAATTCCATATTAGAAAACCAATTGCCTGTGGTAATATTTCTTCCGATTTTAGATATAAGGAACTGAACACATGCCAACCAGAGCGATTGGCTTAGTATCTAAAGGGTATGCACCATCTGGTTGTTCACCAACATGAACTTCAATAGATATTGTATAAGACATTTTCGCATCTGTAAGCGCGTTCACCCTCTTGAACATCTTGATCCGCTTTGAACTCTTCTTCAGTATCATTGCGTTCGTCCTGAATTTCTTCATGATCTTCAATACTAATGTTCGCTTTGTCACTAATTTATTTCCTAAATCATTTACATTTTCCAACTCCTGAAGAAGAATACATATCTCGTATTTTCCTTTCTGATTCATTGTAAGTCTTAAAATGCAACAATATTACTTTATTCAAGTATACACACCATGGGGCTGTTCTTTATAAAAGAAATAAAAAAAAGGAATATAGTCCCAAAGTAACTGTAGCAATGTACTCACCTTATATATTGCACGTAAACTCGCGTCGGTTTCTAACAAATTAATAAATATTGATATGGACGGTCTTTAAGACCAACAAACGAGTTCAGGAAGCTTAAGCGAAGAAAACAATTTCGAAAACTTTTTCGTCAAGTAGTAGGTTCAATATCTTTTGATACAAATATTATTTGTAGCTACATCATTCCTTTCTACAACACTCAGAAATGGACATGAGGCATATGGATCCCTAAACGTGGGATTTTGAAAAGTTCTAATCAAGCTACAACAAGTATGACGTTGTTCTATTGCGTCGATTCTCGCTACAATGTTAGCCCTTTGTCGAGCGCAATTAAATAATTCCATAATAAGGCCCATTGGATATAAAAGATTCATATCTACAAATTGCTTTCGACAAGGTAAAAAAATAGAACGCGCGTATAAAATCCGAATCCTCACTGATGACTGTATTGCCACCCGACCTAATAACGTTAACTTATTTTTCACAAATTATATACGCGTGTTCTAGATACAACAACTTAGTGCATAACTTGTAAAATTGCACCCTAAACCTTTTTTCTCTCCTGAACGCAAGGGGTACAATTTTTTGGAGCTCCACGTTTTTATCAAGTCCGTCTGCACAAATAATCCTCATGTTATCTGGCGGCTTGTGCTTTATTATTTGCGGACTGATTATACCAGGCATGGTCAACGCCCGGCCCGTGGGCCACATGCGGCCCTCGAGTAAGATGTGTCCGGCCCGCCATGCATTTTTTCGTTACATATTAGCACGGCCCGTTAAACTTGCTTCATAATATAAGGATACTACAACAATGTATATTTTTCTAGATTACTCGCAGCATAAAACTTCTTTGGCCCCCTACAAAAAAGGTTGCCCATGCCTGGACTATACCGCACTGACGAGCCCTCAATAAAGATGAAACTATAGTCTATCGTTGCAGTCCTCGATTAATAAAGCATAATTCCTTCGATGATCATTGCCATTTGCAGTTTGTGCTTATTTAGTAAGTTGTTGCACAGCTACCTGCCCAATCAACGCATCTAATTGATTAGGTCGTTTTGCAGAGTCATCTAGATTGATATTTTGCCTCCCGTAAACAGTTTACTATGTATCTCATCCGGTGAATGTAGACATTTGCAAAATATTTGAGCATTGAACGTAATGAAAGTGTGAGATTAAATATAGCACTATAAAGCGTATGCACTTCCTACAACGATACAACTAATACTGATGGTATATGAGAGTATGAAGCAAAGATAGACGCACTAAGACTTGACGATGTTAAAACAGGAAAGCTATATTATCTTAATAATTGGTAGTAGTAAATCGATTAGATAAGTGTAGACATTTTCGGTCAAATTTTAGTATTGTATTGGTAAAAATATTGGTAATATGTGTGAGGCAAGATAATTGAACAGCTTCAGATCGCTACTATATATATATATATATATATATATATATACATATACATATATACAACGTGTCCCAGATAACATTTCCCAACATGGGGATCTCGCTTGTTCCTAAGGACTAATCAAATTATACAATATTCTTCAATTTTCTAACTTCCACATATTTTAGGATTTATGGTGAAAAAACGAAAAATGTCAATTTCTTTTGCTTGTAATAACTTTTTGTTTTAGTAGATACATAATATCTTTTCACATTTTCTTAAGATACTTTTTATGTAGAATTTAAATATCGACTTGGACTTTTTTTTGTACTGTTCGTTTTCTAGTTTTGATCCCTAATTTCTATTTTTCTTATGAAACGTCAAGTCGACCTTGGAATAATTGAACGTGTTTTTTCATCCTCTTTACAATGATATACACATGTACTATCTATTTTTAAAAATATTAAAGAAAATTGAAAAAAGAGATTATTCTATTAATTTTATTTTTTATTAGTCTAACGAAAAGTAGGCCGTGAAACATGAAAACATAGTAGTCTAATGTCACTTAGAAATTATTCTTTCCAGAATATTTGTGTATCAGCAATGGCTTCATTTACTAATACTGAAAAATTTGATATGTTGAGTTGTTACATCGTTTGTCATAAAAACAGTGTAGAAACTGAACGAATGTACTCGAAGCTGTATCCTGAAAGAAGGCGGCCCAGTCTTCGTACGTATAGAAATTTGTAGTTAATTTAAAAGAATATGGTTCGTTTTCCAAACCTAACAGAAATTCGCAATTAGTGAATGACAATGTAGCATTAAATGTATTACAATCTGTTATTGAAACTCCTTCAATATCTGTTAGAGAAATTGAGCACAATATTCGTATTTCGAAAAGTATAACACAAAGAATTTTAAAGCGTCACAAATATCACCCGTACAAGTACACCATTCTACAGGGACTTATTGTTAGAGATGGAGATCAGGAGAGAAGAGTACAATTTTGCCAATGGTATGTCAACCAATGTGAGAATAATGATAATTTTCCTGCTACGAGTTTATGATCTGACGAAAGCAGATTCACAAATAGCGGTCTTGTTAAGACATAATGTTCACTTTTGGGACAGAGAGAATCCTTACGTTCTAAAGTAAAGTCGACATCAAGTGCGATTTGGATTTAGTGTCTGGTGTGGTATTTTAGGCACTAAACTTATTGGGCCCATATTTAACGAAACACTAAATAGTGCAAGGTATTTGAATTTACTACAAACTGATTTGGAAAATAGACTTGATGATGTACCATTGGTTGAAAATATTAACATCAGCTTTCAACAAGATGGCGCCCCATCCCACAATTCAAACATAATCACCGAATACCTTAATAATCGTTTTCCAAATTTGTGGATTGCTAATCGAAGACCGATTTTATGGTCACCTAGATATCTAGACTTGACGCCCTTGGATTTTTGTTTAGGGCTACGTAAAATATCGAGTGTACGTGAAAACATTTAATAATACCGAAGATCTACGTGAAGCTGTTCTTGCAGCATTTGGTAGCATTACACGCCAAAAGCTACGTAATGCGATTACGACGACAATACGCAGGGCATAATTATGTTTAGAACGGAATGGGCAATTATTTGAACATCTTTTATAATTAGATAGTTATCTCCGTTACCTGTTTGACTATCTTTCTTTTCAATTATTTGTTGTTCTCTTGAGTACCACGCCTACTTTTCGTTAGACTGTTTAATAAAATAATTTTTTTCAATTTTCTTTATATTAATAATAATATTTAAAAAAATAGATAGTACATGTGATATATCATCATAAAGAGGATGAACAAACACGTTCAATTATTTCAAAGCCGACTTGACATTCCATAAGAAAAATTTAAATTAGGGATCAAACCTAAAAAACGAAAAGTACAAAAAGATCCAAGTCGATATTTAAATTCTAGATAAAAAATGTCTTAAGAAAATGTGAAAAGAAATTTTGTATCCAGCAAAACAAAAAGTTATTACAAGAAATAGAAATTTTTTTCGCTTTTCACCATAAATCCTAAAATACATGGAAGTTTGAAAATTGAAGAATATTGTATAATTTTATTAGTCCTTAGGAACAATTTGTCTAATTTAACAAAACTTGTATCTCTTACAATAAGCGAGATCCCCATGTTGGAAATGTTATCTGGGACACGTTGTATATATACTTAATGTTGGTATTCCACTAAAACAAAGGAACGAAATCCTTGCAAACAGAATAACTTAATTTTACAAAATATCAAGGGGTTGATGTATATGGGTGTAACGTATCGATAAGTTATTTGATATGCCAGATGAACTTCTTGTAAATATCCAAGCGTTTGGAACTTGATTAGAATTGTTCAGTGTTCCTTGTGTGGTGTTCGTCTTGGGCGCTAGCCGTATATCGATAGTGACAATGAATTCCACCAGTTTTCCACTAAGGATAGCAACTTAGTTGCCGAAACACGTATCTGGTATTATTTCCAAAAGTTGTGGTATTTTTTATTTTATATAGAATTTTAACCACAGTCTATTCTTATTTACAAGGAATTCTACCTTGTCTTTGTCCATGTTAATGAGTCTGAAAGAAAGCGTTGCTCTTAACTATGGTCAATAGTTGTGTCAATAATTGCAAGTTGGTGAAGTGCTCTCTTTTGAGAATATTGTTACCCAAAACTCAGGGGTGACGTTTCTTTTCTTTTGTGTTTTCCCACTGAGGATAACAAGTTTGTTCTAGACATAAATATTTGGACTATCATTTGATGTGGTTAAAACCATATACAATTTATTTAGGGTTTTCTCATGGTGCTTCGGAGAAGAGATCATTGTTTTTACTACATGCAGGTTGTACAGTACATTTAACAATTTAATAAATTCTTAGCACCAGTTAATGGACTATCTTGCAACTTACGTATAAACATTTCCCCTGTACCACTCTAAAATCTTTTGTATTCCATTCTATAATGAATACAAGTTACATAGAGACAAACAATGGTACTATAAAGTCGAAAACCTACCATTATGTATGTCATATTTACGGCATCTTAAATAGCTGCTATAGTACGCACTTCCGTTCTCAACGTTCCTGCATTTTGGAAAAGACGGAATTAAAACGGAAACCAAACTCGAATTTGGCTGTTATTAAATTATATATCTTTCAGAAATATTTAGTTTACCGTAACCACATACTATAAGCATTTATGGAAAACATCGACTATTTTTAAATAATTCTGAATATAAAGAAATGACGCATAGAAACTCCAAAGTTGTCCTTTGATTTCCTTAATTACTTAATCAATATTTAAGCCCATATTTTTTTCTCAGAATCTGTTTTTATATGTAAATAAGAAACTGGCTAACCGGCTAAGCAATTTATTCCTCTTAACTGATTTCACGTCTTCGGGAAATAAGGACTTTTCTAATCCTATTTTAATAGTTTGTACACCTCTCTCTGCAATTCCATTACTTTTCGGATGGTAAGGGGGTGTTTTAATTGGTTTTATTCCATTGGCTTGACAAAAGGCATTAAATTCAGATGAGTTGAATGGCGGACCATTGTCCGAAACCATTTCAACGGGTAAACCAAAAATTGAAAATATTTCTTTTAATTTCAAAATGGTTTCACTTGCGTTTGTGCCATTGTCCATTAGCTTGACATCTATCCTTTTGGATTTGTTATCGACCACTATTAAAAAATTATAACAATATTTGTGAAAGAAATCTATTTTGATTCTGTAAAAATTATTCGGTGCTTTTGGCCATGGAAGTAAAGTGCTATTACTTGAGAAATTTTGGGTTTGTTGGCAAATCTCACACAAAGTTATGAACTTTTCTATTGCTTCATTAATGCCTGGCCACCAACAATATTATTAGCATTTTTGTGCGCACAATTCCTATAAGCAGCTCGTGGAATAATGCCACAATTACTTTATTGCCGATTAATAAGCAGTTATTTTCCACACAAAGACCATGCCTCCTTTGAAAATAAGGTTTCAACTCCTCATTCTGGATATAATTCGGCCATCCTGATAAGGTTAAATCTACGATTTTTGTTAATAATAAATCTTGTTTGGTTGCTTTAGCAATATCCCCCGCATGTAGAGGTATGTTTCCAACCATACTAAAAGAGTAAATTGAATCCGGTATCTCTGTTTGACTGGCCATTGGTAAACGAGAAAGTCCATCAGCATTCGCCAACAGTTTACCTTTCTTATACTGTATTTCATATTCATAAGCTGACAAGATTATAGACCAACGCGTAATACGTGCAGCAGCTGTTACGGGAATGCCTTCGTTTTTACCAAAAATAAACTTACGAGGTTCGTGATCAGTTACCAATACAAATTTTCTACCATATAAATGTTTATGAAATTTTTTAGAGCAAATATTATAGCTAAGCATTCGCGTTCTAAATTTGAATATCGTTTCTCTATACTGGATAATGTACTAGACGCGAACAATACAGGTTTATCTTCTCCATTTATCTTATGGCTTAGAACAGCACCTACTCAGTATCCGCTAGCATCGTATGTAACAAAAATTTGAAGTGTCGGATCAAAATGCGCCAACACATCACGGGATGTGAGTAATTTTTTACTCATTTGGAATGTCTCTTCGCATTGCTCAGTCCAAATAAAATCTGTATGTGCAGTACATAAATCATAGGGTGGTTTGGATTTTAGCTGAAAGTGTATGAATAAACTTTCCATAGTAATTTAGTAAACCAAGATATGACTTTAATTGAGTTAAATTTTGAAGTGACGGGGCCCTTTTTATACATTCAATTTTTGTTGCTGTAGGATGTACACCTTTAGAATCAATTATATGACCAAGAAACTCTACACTTGTCTCATAAATTTTACACTTTTGTTCATTTACATTTACATTATATTCTTGCAATCGACTCATAACTTTAGTAACGTTTTGATGACAATGCTGTATGCTAGAGCCATAAACTAAAATATCATCCAAATAACATTTGGTATTAGGTAGATCAGCTAAAATAGCTTCCATAACAGACTGAAAAATTCCAGGAGCAGAACTTACTCCATATGTTAATCTATTATACCTAAACAGCCCAACATGAGTATTGATGGTAAAAGTTCCTTTGGTGCCTCACTAAGTCTAAGTTGTTGGTATGCTCCTTTGAGATCAATAACGCTAAAAATTTACTACCACTTAAACTAGAAAAATATCTTCTGGCAATGGTAATACACAGTGTTCGGTATCAATAACTGGGTTTAAGATTTTTTGAAATCTACAGAGATTCTGATGTCATTGAAATTTTTCTTAGGCACTACGACGATAGGACTAGCCCACTTACTGTAATTAATTTTTGTTAAAACTTTAGACTGAACCATTTTGCGCAGCTCAGCCTCTACTTTAGGTCTTAATGCATACGGCATTGTATAAGCACGATGGAAAATAGGGTTTACACCATTTTTTACCGTTATCTCCGCCTCAAAATGTTTTATACAAGTTTGGGTATCATTGTTGAATACTGATGAAAACATGCTTTTTATTTCCGAAATTAACTCGTTTCTTTGACTTTTAACCTCTTGATCAATAGTGACCTGACTATATTTGTGCAAGATCATAATATTTTGGGACTTAACACTGACATTAGACCCAAGTACATTTTTCCATTTCGGGTTAATAACATTTAACCAGTTTGTACTCAATAGTGGATAAAACTTGGTCTTGCCATCCAAAATCCATCCCAAACACTTCATTTTCATATCTTACCCTAACAGTAATTTTACCTAATATACATACACTTTCCTCCGTGACTACTTTTAACTTAAAAGCCACAGGCTCTAACCTAAGCCTACCAAAAGATTTCTTATAATCATCCCTACGCATAACTGACACACATGCACCAGAGTCAATCTCCATAATAATACTCTTGTTCTCAATAATTAAGTCAACTTTAAGGCTATCATTTCCTCTAAATTTAACTAAATTTAAATTATACACCTCACCACAGTCTGTTTCTTCTTGTAGCCATCCCAATTCTAATGAATCATCTTCGAGTTCGACTTCTTCTTCCTTCTTCATTCTTCATTTCTTCTTCACTTACTAACCCATGTATTCGGTTTTTTACATAATCTAGACTTTGCAGTATGACCTATGTCACCACATGAATAACATTTCCATGCCACTGCAGGACATTTATTATCCAGATAGACACGAGGACATCTTTTATAGCTGTTTTTGTCACGTTCTTGACTTGAACCGTAAGACTGATAATACCTCTGTGCTGATTTGACCCTAGAATTAGCTTGATTTTGACCATACTTCCGCTTTGTTGTACGAGGGCTCAATTTATTGATAGGTACCGTTTCCAAATCCAACACCTTTGTCTGCCCTTTTGCTAACTCCATACTTATAGCTATGTGATATGCCCTTTCAAATGTTAAATTATCTTCTGACAAAAGTTTTCGTTTAATACTTTCCGATTGCAATCCACATACAAATTTATCTCGTAATGCATCATTAACAAAACCTCTAAATTGACAATACTTTGCTAACTTCTTTAACCGAGAACATAGAATGAGTGGCATAAGGGATAGTGGAGGCAGGGTAATCGAAGGGGAGGAGCAATATAAAGAAGTATGGGTAGAGCATTTCAAAGGCCTGCTTACAGATAGTCAATATAATGAAGAACTATTTGAGGAGGAGGATGATGAAATTGTAGTGCAAGAGCCAACACTGAAAGAAGTGAAAGAAATTATAAAAGCTAGTAGAAATGGAAAAGCACTAGGGAAAGATGGTATAAATAACGAATTATTCAAATGCGGGGGAGAGGGTCTGCAAGAATACATATACGAATTGATACGGAAAGTATGGAATGAAGAAACGATGCCAAAAGAATGGGAATCGCGGCAAATAGTGACATTACACAAGAAAGGAGACCAACGAAGTTGCAAAAACTATAGCGGAATCCCGCTTTTTAATGACAACATATAAAATCCTATCATCAATAATACAGAGAAGATTAGCAAGTACAATGGAAAACTTTACGGGGCAATATCAATATGGTTTCAGAAGCGGAAAGTCCACTACGGATGCCGTGCATAACATAAAACAAATACTGGAAAAGGCATACCAATACAATATGGAATTGGAATTCTTGTTTATAGACTTTCAGCAAGCATTTGACAGTATTAGAAGGAGAGAGCTTATCTCGGCAATGAGAGAACTCAATGTGCCAGCGAAACTAAGAAGACTTATAGTAATGACATTAAAAAACAACAAAGGTTAGTGTGAGAACATCGAAAGGAGAAACGAACGAATTCGAAACAAATAAGGGTGTTAGGCAGGGTGACTCACTATCTGCGACGTTATTCAATTTAGTATTGGAACATGTGACAAAAAATATAAACAAAGGCACATTGAGAACAAGAGGAAGCCAAATAGTAGCATATGCGGATGACGTAGTGGTCATAACGAAAAGAAGAAAGATAATGGTTAAAATACTGCAAGAAATAATTAAAGAAGGAGAGAAACTGGATCTGAAATTCAATGAAACAAAAACGAAATTGATGAGAGTTGGAAAAAGGGCAAAGAAAACAAAAAATTTAAAGTAGAAAACCTTACATTTGAAGAGGTTGATAAATTCAAATACCTGGGTATTATGGTATCAAATGATGGAAGTAGAGAAGCTGAAATAAAAGAAAAATTATGGCAACAAACAGAGCCTTTTATGCCAACAGGAAATTGTTAAAAAACGTAAATCTCTCTAAGAAAAATAAAATAAAAATATACAATACAATAATAAGGCCGGTGCTTATGTATTCAGCGGAAACGATGACAATGACTAAGAGAGATGAAGAAAATCTAAGAATACTCGAGCGGAAAATATTAAGAACCATAATGGGGCCAATTAAACTAACTGACAATGAATTCAGAATAAGAACGAATGAAGAACTATAAGAAGAAATTGGGGGAGAAAATGTGGTAAAAAAATAAAGCGGCAAAGAATAAAATGGTTGGGGCATGTATGGAGGGCAGGGGAGGAATCCATAATCAGGATGTTGTTGGAATGGAAGCCGGGGGCAAGATGAGAAGAGGAAGACCGAGGTCCAGATGGCTGGAAGAGGTGTTGGAGGATCTAAGGGGAGCAGGCGTTAACAACTAGCAGAAAAAAACGACGGATAGAAGAATCTGGAAAGAAATAAGCCAGAAGATATGAAAACATAGGATGGGGACCGATCCACCCCGAAAAATTATGGATTTAGAAAGCTTTTTAAAGCGGTGAAGCCCCGATGGGGTGTTTTAACCACTGTATATATATATATATATATATATATATATATATGTATATATATATATATATATATATATATATATATTCGATTTTTACATAATCTAGACTTTGCAGTATGACCTATGTCACCACATGAATAACATTTCCATGCCACTGCAGGACATTTATTATCCAGATAGACACGAAGACATCTTTTTACAGCTGTTTTTGTCACGTTCTTGACTTGAACCGTAAGACTGATAATACCTCTGTGCTGATTTGACCCCAAAATTACCTTGATTTTGACCATACTTCTGCGTTGTTGTACGAGGGCTCAATTTATTGATAGGTACCGTTTCCAAACCCAACACCTTTGTCTGCCCTTTTGCTAACTCCATACTTATAGCTATGTGATACGCCCTTTCAAATGTTAAATTATCTTCTGACAAAAGTTTTCGTTTAATACTTTCTGATTGCAATCCACATACAAATTCATCTCGTAATGCATCATTAAGGAAACCTCCAAATTGACAATACTTTGCTAACTTCTTTAACCGAGGTAAGAATGACTTTATATCTTCGTTACATGCTTGATTAGCACTGTCGAATTTATACCGTTCTGCTATAACCAACCTTTTAGGACTGTAATGTTTTGTAAGTTCTTCCTTAAGTTCTTTATAGGTTTTTTCACTTAATATATCAGGTGCTAATAAATCTTTTAGCACACTATAAGCTTCACCCCCGATTAAAGTTAGCAGCAGTGATACTTTCTTTACTTCTTTAATATCATTGCATATAAGAAGTTGTTCCAGTCGTTCTAAATACGTGATTATATCGGATTCTTTGGGGTTGAACGATTCAATAGTTCCGATCAATGCCATTTTGTTTTACTGTGTTTGACTTACTACTTTGTATCTTTCTTGATCTCAACTAGAGAACAGGCACGTCGGTTCTAACTCGTCGCCAGTATTAATGCTTTGTTTTGGCACACTTTTACTTATATTAAAGTAAACGGTCTTGTTAAATTACTTTATTTTTTGTTTATTAATTTATAAATTAAGAAAAACTTATCACTATGGTACCCTGCTTGACACTAGCGTGCCCCGGAAGCAGAAGTACCGACCTGCTATGTTTACAACAATAGGTTATACAGATATTAATTAATAATAATTCTACTTTATTTCTTAATTAATAGGTCACAAACGCCCTTTATTCATATTATCCCTGGAAGGTAAAATATTACTTGCAACAATAAGCCCTGAAACCCATCTTTTAAATGAATTTACACAACTTCTTAACTTATTGTCATTCAATATTCTCTAGGTATTACATTACTTATCTGTAAAATAAGAATTACTGACAGAAATAGAGAACATCTGTTTCAAATTGAATGCAATCAATGTTTATATGGTAGATTATGTATATATCACCCTTCTTAAAATACCACATGCTATCGCCATGTTCCCCGCTTCAAGGATATGCTTTAGTTCCAACAAGTGTTTATGCAGTGGAGAAAAATATTGGAAACTTTTCAAACGCACATTTCATTAGTTTAGCATTAATATTATTATTTCCTGGTACTTTTTTATTCTTGAGATCACCGCTGAAGTTTCTAGCATATGTTTTAAAATATTTAAGAACGCGTACTAAAATATCTAATTGGTATTGTCATAACCCAACAAACTAAACTGTGCTGGAAAAAAATGGTCCGGACAAAGTAAAATTATACAGTGTTAAATTAATTTACTGATTTAGAATGGAAGAACTTTATATCGTTTACCATCTTTATCATCTTTTGCTCATGCTGTATTTCGTACTATGCACAATTTTATAAGAAAAACTACTTACATATAAGTACTATTGTTGATTGAGGCACTTGTTTTGATGCTGAAGCTTATGTAAGTGTTTGTATTTGTTTGGACCGCATAGTGCAAAAATGCATTGGCTTTGTGGTTGTTGCGATGAATTGCTAAAAATTAAGTACCCAACCGCAATTCTTCAAAGTCATTGAGTTCAAATCTGACTTTGTCTAATTTCCAAACAAGTCTAAAATTTCCGTGTAATAAAAATAATGTCAATAAAACGATTGCATGATTCATATTAGATGGAAAGTATTTATTTTACAGAATTTTTGTAATCGACGTACATATACTTAGATATGTCTAGAAGTACTTCCTAATTCAAGGACCAAGAAACACCGAAGTTTAGGTAAAACACAGCTGATAATAAAACTACGGGAAAAAATTATTTCGATGTGTATTGCCGTTATTAATCTAACGTTTAAAGTTTAGTATAGTTCTAGTTTTTCTCTTTTTAGCTTTGAAAACTAAGGCCAGATTTGTATGTGTACAAACATATTGAAATCTCGTTTCTTTATTTCTAACCAAAATTGCATTTCTGAGGGTCACCTCATATTTAAAAGACTGATAAAGAAAAAGTGTGGCAACACGTATTTTAATCTGTTTCAAAATGTGCACATCGTATTTTGGAACCGCACAACTTTTTGTAAAAACCTAGTTGTCTCCGTTAGTTTGATCTTCAGAAAGCTACATATGGTACATGAGCGAAATGTAAAACCCTGAATACGTAATAGTCTTTAAGAGAATAGTTACTTTCTATTACTTAGCATGAAAGAGCTTACTTGTTTATTTCATGTTCGCTAAATAGAGCAACAAAAAGCAAAGGGCTGAGAACGGGTTGGGCCGGGAATTGGATTACAAATATAACACTCTATTACACGGGGCTTCATTAACGAGGTATAGTATATTATAGTGTTCCCAACGAATTCGTATTCTAGCACCGGACTGATCGAATCAAGAAGCGGTCGACTGAACGAATCATAAAATGGAAGTCCAATATCGCATGTGGATGTTAAAGTAATATGTTGACTGAGAATGTGTGTGAAGCTCGATTTAATTTCTGTGAATCACGAATGAAATTCGAAAATGGCCCGCCATTTTTTAAAACAAACTATCAAAATCAACTGCAGCCAATCGGAAAGCGAGCGGACGGAATACTTCCAAATATGGACATATGTACATAAGAAATACATTGAAAAAGAAACAAGGACGCATGGTGATTCCCAGAAACGTTGTTTGATGACATCTTTTCGTTGAGGAACAATGTAGGCTATAAAAAGAAAAACAGGTACATTGTCTTTGCGGTATTTTTACGCTACTTATAACCTGCACTCGGTATTGCCTAAATTAAATCGAATATTGAAGGGTCCGCTGAAACCAAAAAATACTGTCAACCGCTTGGACGACAATGAGCTGTGTAAATAACATGAACAGAATTCGCCAATGAATTGTAAAACGGACGACTTTTAAATTGATGAAGGAATTACATGTATGTTCAATTACATTTGATACCAGTTTTAAGACCAGTGTCATGTGGAGAAATCAACAACATCATTATGGATCTGAAAAGTAAACAAAGTCGAGATGGTTACGACGTGAATCATTAAATGTGGTACTAATGAGCTGTGTCAACTGCTGGCAGAGATAATGAACATATTGAGGAAGGATATTTCCCTGAACAATAAAAAGTTACAAGAGTGATTCCCGTGCATAAGAAGGGGGATGTAAATTACAGGCCGATATCTGCGCTTCCAACAATCTCCAAAAATTTTGAACGCGTGATCTCTGTTAGACTTAGGGTATCTCACGGAACAACAACGTCAACAAAAAATAAATGTAGGACGACTGCGACGGTGGAAGTATTAAAATTTATTAATGAAATGGTAGATGGTCGCAAGACGGTAAGAATGAATCCTCTGGACCTTAGCAAGGCCTTTGACATGGTGGACCATTGGAACTAATTCGATCCCACCTCTGAGACAGGATACAGATGGTGGAATGGCATAGAATAATATCTACCAAGGCGACAGTTACTGTTGGGATTCCGGAGAAATCGATATTGGGACCACTGTTGTTTATTATTTACATAGATGATATGTTAGGCTACTTAAAGGAAAAACGGATTTGTTTATACGCAGATGATACTATAATTCTGATCAAGAACGAAAGTGGGGAAAGAATGATTGTAAAATCAGGAGTGGTTATAATAAAGGCAAATTACTGGTTCTCTCGGAACAAACTCAAACTAAACAGGAACAAAACACAACATCTGACTCTAATAACCAAGTCGGAGGAGGAGGCTATGGTGAAATTCCTGAGTGTACATATGGATGAAAGATGAAAATGGACCCACCACGCAGATCAACTTGATAGGAAACTAACGTCAGGAATCTACTGCATTAAAAGAATCAAGATGATAGCTGCGTATGAAGTAGTTATACTACCCATCATTCCTTTAACCAATGTCATCTCTCATCTGGTGTCCTTTTCTGGTGGACATCCTCGGCGACGGAACGAATTTTCGTTCTGTAAAAGAG
This sequence comes from Chrysina gloriosa, assembly GCA_038088585.1. Classification (NCBI taxonomy): domain Eukaryota; kingdom Metazoa; phylum Arthropoda; class Insecta; order Coleoptera; family Scarabaeidae; genus Chrysina; species Chrysina gloriosa. Next base: position 19,536,572 of record CM076092.1, read on the forward strand.
AGCAATACGAACCAGGTGTGGCCTCTGATGTCGTCAGTCATGCAGAGGATACTTCAAAAATAAAAATATCCTAACCTTGGTCTCCTTATATATATATATATATATATATATATATATATATATATATATATGGTGCTCTGAAGTACATATGCTGTGGGCAGTATAGAAGAAATGTGGAAGAGCATAACTACTATACGCGAGCAGAGCTTAGTATCCCCAGACAATGTACAATAACAACGCAGAGCAACATGCACTATTGAGGCTACATGATCTGCTCCAGCATATGAAACAGTTGGATTTGGGAAGTTTCCCCAGAAGAATCAAAAGGACACTGATTGAGAGAGAATATTACAATGAAGAATACTTCAGTGATTAACTTTACACTTATCTGTTTCTGTTCCTGTTCGTCTTTTATTTGTGCTTTGTTTGTGATGTATATTGTACTGAGAATTTAGTTAAATTTCTTAAACAAATTGCACCGGCGTAGCTCTTTCTTAATGATATAGAAAGCATATACTATAACAAATTATGTTTATAAATTTTTGAGAAATATTTAACATAAAATCAAGATAATTACCTAGTGTTGTGTGTGTGTGAGTGTAAATTTCTTTTCCGAAGATGGTTCTTCCCATATCTCCTCCCTTAACTTCTATTCTCGATGCACGTTTAATTTCTATGGATTCTTCCCCTTCTTAGCTTCTATCTTCTCCGGTATGGTGAGGCTATTTGATTAGGTGGTACTTCTTCTTAATACCCTTTCCCTACGCCTTCCAAATATATTTATCCACTTATTTGTTGACTTATCTATCTTGTCAATTTTCTTCGTCGTTAACCAAACAAACTTTTCATTTCTATTGGAAACCAGGACTACGCTGCTTTATTTCTAAGTTGTCCATGAAACGAAAACTTCAATTCACCTTGACTCCAGTTCAACCAGGTATATCGCTGTTATAGAAGCCTGTATTGAATGTCGATGTATCCTTGGTTATTTCCAGTATTGTTTGTATGAATTCTTGTAATCTAAAATGTTGTATGTATGTGTCTCAATGTTAGCAATGCTTTTTTATCCATTAACATACGCTTGTTAAAATAATTATTAATTTTATCTGTAGTGACATTTATTTCTCCCATTAAACGTCTCTGGCTGGAGTTAAAATAAGAAGTTAACACCCGTAGGGTAATAAATGCTCAAGAGGTGGTGGGGATGGTATCGAAAAGGTATAGATATAACCCCAAAATAAACCGTATGACAATTGAAAACCATAACCCCAACATTAACTGTGGATTTTGTTATATTGAATTGTAATAAAAGATGAATTTTCTAATGGTAATTAACCATTCGAGTATTACTATACTACAATATCGTTCTCCGTACTTTGTTGTTTTTCTTAAATTTAATTTTATTTATACCTTCAGTTTTACTGCCAAAGAAATATTTTATAGATTCCTGTAAATATTATGACAATTCTACCTATCTATTAAAAAGACTTACTTTATTACATGGCACACGAATTGTTCGTTGGACAGATTTTGTCGTTTTCTACCTACTACAAAGAAAATAAGTATTAATAAATAAACGTATCGACCGAAAAGAAAAAGGAATAAATTAATAGATTCGGACAAATACTACTTTGTTTTAGTACTCCAGGTGTAACAATATCAAGAAAAATCCAACTACAAATGTATCAGGCATACTATACGTAATACGTACGTTTCGATACATTCAAGTCGACAAAGCGTACGCGCGACTGCTCACTCTGCTTAGGCAATAGCGATTTTTACCTTAGCAGCTGTTTCCAATCGGTACATGTATATTGGTACTTACGGTATATTTTTATTTTCGCCATTTAATATTGTTTATTCCACTTTCTAAACTTGGTTGATGTTTTACTAATCAAGTTAATTGATCAGCTTATTAACACACAGTACCTAAGAAACTGAATCATTTTCTCCAATTTGTGGCTTTTTACGACTTTCAATATCTACAACAGGAATGTTGCGTAGTTAAATTCTTCTTGTCTAATAATAAGCAAATAATATAATAATTATAAATTGACATTATAGTGTACAGAAGTTTCGGATAGTAATATAGTATTATACATATGTACTATATTATTGAGAATGGCAGGAAATATAAGTACATATATTAAAAATTATAATCGCAGAGTTACTGCATACAGGTTGGAAAAAATGCAAACGTGGTGGCTGTATGAGGGTTGTTCTCGTTACGCTGTCTCATAAAGTAATACACAATACATTGAAACATATTTATTTATAAATTTTGGAAGAATCTTCCTTTATAGCTAATGCATTTTTGCATCCATGAAAACCAATCTCCAAAATACTTTTTCCAATCTTGCTGCGTTAGGTTGTGCATTTCATACTTAAATGCGTCCATGACATCTTCGGTCAAGGTAAAACGTAAACCTCTTAACTTGTCCTTACACGGGGAAACAAAAGAAAATCATTAGGCGCCAGTTCTGAACTATATGGTGTATGAATTTCAATGTTTTAACCATTCAAATACACAATCGTTCGACCAGCACTACGAGTCCAAGCGTTCTCGAAACGCAAAATAATGCTCTTGGGCGCTATTGCGAACATTTTAGAGAACATGGGACAAACTGCACTGAATCATTCGCAATCAGAGTAGGGCGATTCTCCAGTGCGTTAGTGGAAATAGATCCAATACCTCCAAAACGAGTTTTCCGTTATGACTTTCTTCTGGAACCATCTTTGTTGGAACTGATTCATTCTCAAAAGGCCAAACGGTTGATTGTTGTCTTTTGTCGGGAGCATAGCGATATATCTGTGCTTGAGCATCTATAACAGTATTGTACGCCAAAAAGATATACACCTCATCACATTTCTTTCGAACTGCGGTCAAATTGTAGGAAATCGAATGGGAACAAAACTTACGAACCTTGAAATGCTTCTGAACTGCATAAATAGTAACATCTCGATCATCTTCGTTCATGTTCTGAATGAGACCAATACTTTCTTCGGTATTGGCTGTTTTTTTCCGAGGAGCTCGGAAACCTTCATTTAATGGTTGACAACGGTGATATTCAGGGTGTCATCGCTTTGTGATAGCCAATCGCCACGATTAGTCACCATTAATTTCCTCTACATGTTTACGGCTTAACCACGTTTGAAATTTTAAAAGTCACAGCTTGATAGTAATTACTCAACTTCATGATTTTTATGCAAAAGACCACCTTAGGCTAATATATTTAAAAATTGTGCAAGTATAGTTGTCAACAGTCGATATCGTTAAACAAATAGCTTAATACGAGTTATGTAAAATAAAACTATGTTGAAAAATATAGTCCGCTAGAGACTGTTTCTAAATTTTGTTCTTGGATGAGTTTGCAAAGTTTATTCGTGATATTTCATCGACGCTAAAAGTATCGTATAGATCTTGGTTGTTATATGTTGAATTTGGTGCATAAACTTATTTATATCTTTTTCAAAATTGAAGTTACTCCTGGAACATATGCTTAAATGACATCTTTGTGAACTCTTCAGCACATCAATTTCGAAGAACAATAACACGTATTTTGACTGAAAATTTGTCATTTTCACTCAACACAAGAACAGAGAGCGTTAGCGGTAACCTTTGGCTAACGCTTCTTCCGAAAATCATACTTACTCCAGAGCAGTCGTTTCCTTGGCTTTGTGCTTTTTTCCACTGAGGATGGAAGCTCGGTTGTCAAAATATGTACTAGAGTGATGCCAGGTGGGCATGAATATTTTACTTGCGTGCATTCTAAAGTACGAACTGTCCTAGTTTTCTTACTCCAATTTGTGTGGAACATCAAACATGTGTAATGGTCGGTGGCAGTTTTGTTTTTAAGTTCTGTTTTTATCTCAGCTGCTACTTCCTCCAGTTCTCATCGATCTCCTTCTTCCTTGGCTTTTTTGGATCGTGGCCTCCCATACCTTTTTCATCGCTATCTTTTCCTCAATTCGTTGTAGGTGGCCCTACCAGCTCACCTATCACTTCAGTATGTACTCTATTAGAGATCGTATTACTCAGTTCTCTCTTATTTGTGTATTTTTATCTTATCTGCATTTGTTACCTCCTCTCTAAAATACTTCCTCTCTTTGGCCCGTAATCTACCCGTCGGTGTTCCTGTTGGTGTCCACGTTTGATATCTATAAGTCAACACTAGTCCAAATACAGCTTTGTACACATTTAGTTTTGTTCTTCTTGATACTTCCTTCTTCCCGACGAAACTGTTGTTTATAGCATAGTCAGTCCCTCTTTATCGATTCTGGTTGTCTTCTATCTTCCTATATTTTCATTTCCAGACACTGAAATGGAGTGAATTGTTCGATTCGAAAGACATCCATTCATATGTTTAATTCTTATTGTTCTCCTATTGCCATAATTTTTGTTTCTCCCATGCACATTCTTTGCATATATCATTCCAAACTCCTAGGTTTTCTGTTAGACCTGTTTATTCTTCGAAATCATTGGCGTAATGAAGTTCAAAATTGAAAAAATTGATGTTTGATAGTTTTGAATTGATTCATGTTAGAGATTACATTCTTGAGGTATATAATAAATGAAAAATAGCTGACCCGCTAAAAGTATGCAACAAACTGGCCAGGAAACAAGCAACAAAGTTAAAGAGGACAAACGGCTTTGTTCCATATTAAGCACGGGTTCATATTACCGGGTCTACAAGGTGCACTTTGAAAGAAATTAGTTTATAAGGATTTGTTTTTTTCTATCCGACAAGAAAATGGTTTGCAACTCAAAAGGTCATCAAGAACAGCTATTCAATTAACGAATTGTGGGAGTTCAATTAGATCAAAATTATTTGGAGAAATAAAATTTCTTCACTTTGTTGTCTTCTTCCTAGGCTGAAACCGTAGTTTTTAGTACCATTATTTCCATTCCGTTCAAAGTGTTGAAGCCTAACGCTGCTCATATCTTGGTATGCATGTTGCGAAGTTTATAATACATTACAACAGGCTTTATATATAGGATACTCCACTATTCCTATAGTTTTGAGATATTTGATAATTTGCCTGTGTCACATCAACAGGCCTTCCCAATTTTGATTTTGCTGATTCGTAGTAACTGCTGCTCTGGTTTACTTAGTATTTTACGTACCTTTAGCATCTCGGCATTACGAGTTCTTTATTTGCTGTATTGGAAGGTTTTTGCTGCCTTGATACTCACCTGGCTGTCTGTCATGTTTATGTTCCGCCCTGTTCCTGTCTGAACTCCAAACAACTTTACTCCAGTTCCGGTATCCGTCCTAGATCTGTTCGTAAATCACTATTGATTCTGAGTAGCTCCCACAGTTCAAATTCGGCTTCCACACCTGGTATGAATCCTTTGAGGGATTTTCTTTGCAGTTGTATGCGATGCCAATCCTGTGAGATCGCATCTGTAGAATGCGGCTTCTATTCCTCCTCCTCGACGAGGTATCAAGATTCCCAGTACTTGTACGGATGAAATTACTGAATCTTAGCCTACTCGACCATCAGATGGACAAGCAAAGTAGCAAATCTATAAGTTCTATGAACCCACCCAATTTTCTGATTTAGTTTTATTCCTCGTTTTATATCACCATGCAGGTAAGGTATAATGAACTCTGGGTATCACTATCTTGGTGTATATCCAATATATCATCCTTGGCCTCAGTTCCCAACTGCTAGGGTTAATAGTAATGCTAAAATAAATGCCGAGAACCAGGGATCAATTGTAATTGCAGATAGGGGTTGACATCAAAGGCCGAAATAGGACGATCCACACATTAGAAATGGGATAAACTACTTCTAAAGTAGTAAAAAGTCATCCCATAAAAATATTTCTTTCATTTCATTTGTAGTTGCCGGTAGCTTTTCGGTACTTTTGTAATAAACGCTGATAAATGCTTTTTCAGCTTTTACTGCTTCTTTATTCGGAAAGGAAGTCAAATTTCACGATGGCGAAATCCTAGGAGTACCCGATTTCCGAAATTTGTGTAGTAGCAAGTGCCGCGTGTATAGGACTGCAGTAGAACCACGTAGCATCCACAACCAACTTTAAAATTTTATCTCACTGTAGATTCTGAGATCATGGAGTAACGGTTAAAGATAACAGCTATGCATTATAAATCTATCAAAGCACGTTATATACTGATGCAAGTAATTAAACCGCGTGCTGCGGAATGTCACGACATCTAATCTTACCGTCATTTATTCTATAATCAGCCATTGCAATGCTTAATGAAACAAAGGATGTTTTTATTACTTTTGCCGATTTTCTTCTAAAGACCGTCAAGTCCTTTTAAATACGTTTGCCATTCGGGTACAGTTATAAGTTTCAATAACAAAAATCGACGGCTTGTCGTATTCCTCCTAAGCACATTTGAATGAGCGCTTAACGTAGCGCAAAGAAACGTAAAATAAATAAATAAGGTTTCATTCCAGTCATCTTTATCCGAATCGGCGTACTGTATTGTTTCGTCGGTCAATTACAGAAATAAGATCAAGACAAGCCAGCCAGCGACGAACTACTGTCTAACGGTAACGAAAATTCAATCCATTTTCGTTCACAGATGCTAGCAGTTTCTGCGTGGAAGTTGAAAAATCAACCAATAAGTCGATTTACCGTTTTACAGTCGGACGAAGTCGAATGAATGACACATAATTCTTTGCAAGGCGTTTTAAATACGCACAAAATATCCGAAAAAATAGAGACAGTTCGGGATTATTTCATGGTTGATGTTTTAAAAATAAAAGACCGATTAAGGCTGCCAGATAACTGTGTTGGCAATTTTGACAACGCAAAAAAGCGTAAAATCATTGCCTTAGACAGATTCCGGTAGGTATTCGGGTTATTTGTCGGTAAGTTACGTTGAGACGCGGACAATTCAAGTGTATTTCTGAACTGACATTCGGATTTTACTTGAGAAATAAGGAAATAGACGATTTGATTAATAATACTAAGAAGAACCTTTTATAAAACCTTGACAAATGATTGCACAATTTGTTCTCACAGAATGAGATTCTAGGGAATTTTGCTTTGTAATGGAGTGAACATTTACATAAAAGATTTATTAAGTATTCGTTGTACTTTTTGGATTATATACCTACTAATATGAAGTAATTTTCCAAATCCATATATATATATATATATATATATATATATATATATATATATATACATTGATATTGAGAGAACAGAGAAAAACCTAAACGTATCTATAATTAGCGAAACAGCTAGCTAATTTGCATTTAAATTTGAACTTCGAAGAAAAGTAAAAATTTCTGAACAAAAATTGAATTGAACCCATTTCGTATAATGATTTTCTCACAACCTCAGAACTAATTAAATGCAAATAAAATGTGTGGATGCTCTTTACTGGCTTTTTGGCTTCCAAAATAAAATCAGAGATCAAAATTACAAGTTACATATCGTATGTTTTTCGAATTGAAGTTTGGCAATATTCATTCTGAGAATGAATTTCTTCAAAATGGTCATCGAATTGTTTTAGAAAATGTCAATGCTATGCGTAGGATGATTGAGACGGATCGATACGTGACTTATCGTTAAGGTTTGATAAAAGAGTGGATGACGTATTGCCATAAAGTAGTGTAACCCGGTCTTTGTCTTCACTTACGTGCAAGACGCGACAAAATTCGGAGAAGTAAGGGCGTCAGTCCGGTTTGCACTACTTTAATTACACTCTTTAATCAAACCTTACTTGTGCAATAGAGTTGATCCTTTCCATTGATAGGAAGAGGTGTCCACGGTTTTGTATAAAATTTCGCTTGACAAAATTTGTATGTTTCCGTTTCACGCTGAACCTAAGCAACAGTTGACCTCTTAAATGTTTCAAAATGAATAGAATTCAGCACAAGTCGTGTAAGAGCAGAAAGTTGTCGATACAAATTATAGTTGCCTTTTACGAGCCACGTTGGTAATACTTTAGATAGTTTACAAAAGAGCCACGTTAATTGCTATACAATCATTTGATAGAAGTTGTCAATGAAAAGCAAAACCGATCATCATTTACATCGTACTACATCGATTATTTAAAGTGGCAAAATATGTAATTAGTAACTCGTTGTGCTTAAGAACTTCATTTGTTTTACTTCATAATAATAAATAATAATAATCCGCTTGTCAGTATCTCCAGAAGTTGTAGAAGCACTAAATAGTGACGTATTTGATACCAATTTTGAAAAAGAAAGTTTTTCAAAAACTTTCGATGCCTGCCAAGATATATTTGCTGCGAGAGAAAATGTTTTGAAAACCGATAAAAGCATTTTATTGTATTCTGATCATTTGTCTAATATATCTAAGGTATTGCTCGATAGAGGTCTCTTCAAAGCGAGCCAACCAATTCATTTCCAATGTACAGAATAACATAGGATATGCAATACTTTAATATTTCTCGTTTAGCTGTTATCGTTAATCACAAAGTATGCTACAATAACTTTCTTTTTATTTTTATGGCTTATAGCTTCTGCCCCGATATATTTAACATCATCGTTTAAAGAATATCAGCATGATATGTGCAAACTAATTGAACACGATTCGGATAACTTCTGGAAAAGCTGTGAGTATAATCAGCGAAATGGCAAGGACTTTACCACAACTATGGCAGTTATCCTGTACCACCCAATAAGAATAACGATAATTGGTTTTATCATAAATAAAGTTTTAACATTGATTTATTTTAAACTATTATGAACAATGAACATACGAGAATGCGTATTGTATCATAAATAAAGTCTTAATATTAATTTATTTGAAGCTATTATGAACAATGAACATACAACAGCGCATATTGCAGTCCGTGATTTATAATGTTCTTATCCACAATGTCTAAGCAACACAGAAACTGTAAACTTATGTCATCTTGAGAAGATGTTTCGGAACCCATAGCTTTTTATCTTATTAAACCATTAGAAGCTGAAAGGCGCAACAAATGCTCACTCAAGTGTGAGTAGTTTTAGGAGTTTGAAGGTGTGAGTGAATACCAGGAATGAGTAATAATTATCGTAAGTTTCCAAAAATTTAAAATTCACCTCTAAAATATTATATTTTATAAATGTCTTGAAAGACAAAAGTGAGGAGATTAGCCTTTTATTTTTTCTAGTTATTGGGTGTGATCAAGTTTGAAAGTAGATTCGTAACGTTTCCTGCTACGATATAAGAATGAAATAATAAATGATCCTTGGTTCTTTCAATAAGGAGCATACATAACTACGAGGTTAAGGTCGAAACAATTTTACCACAGCGAGAGCCAAACTGAGTCCAAAAATGAAAAATCAATCTTCTCTGATCTACTCTAAAGTATGTGTTAGGCAAAGATTAATGATAGATACCACGTACCTACCATTCCCATGCGGGGAGTAAAGTACCTCCCCGCTTGGCAGGAGGGTTGTGCTTGCTGATAAATTACAAGTAGAACAAAACTAGTTTACGATTATCGTATGTCTAAAAATAAAACATAATCGTACTCAATAGGGGTTGCTTATTGATAGTTTATTTTGTAGTTTTATTACAGCATAAGCATATTTCGTTAGAAAGAAATAAGAGAATAAGAAAAACCGAACAGTTATAAGTACCTACTGAGTGAACTACCCAGGATTACTACCGCAGGAACCCCAGTCTTAACAAAAACTCATTAAGAATCCTAGTATCATTTCTGAACATTGTGAACTCAATGATTGCTCAAATAGACTGCTAGTAACTAGTAGAAACTCGTTTTAAGGAAATGAGCCAATCTGTATCATGTGGATTGGACATTTAGGTCATCAACAAGTCGAGGAATAGAATATGCCGGTTTTGGATTAGGATTTTTGAAGTTTGTATAAGCATCAAAGTCTGAGACAATACTGTAGCAATAGTGAAGCTCATAACATTACATTAGTAGGGTGAAAGTCATACTCTAAAAGTGGTAGTAAGTAATAGGTAAGTAAGGTAAGAATAATTGGAAGACTGTGCTTTTAATAAATAGAATCCTCTTAACACACCTACTTTTAGAAAAATCCAAATAATTGACTAAAATAACTAAACACTAAAGGAATCAGATATTGCACATGACATCACCCAACCTGTCACGAACACCGAAGAAATAAAGACCGCACAAACATTTTAAATAGTGCTTATTGTACGCCGAAGTTCACTTGTTCGATGGTCGTGGCAAGGCAAAGGCGATTAATTCCTTTACTGTTTTTACTGAAGATGACAAATTCATTGTGGAAATACGTACGTGTTTGAATGTTTTCAAAAATTATGTGGTAAGGATTCTTTTTTATTTCATCTAGACAATGTGAACGAAACCGTGGATTATTTCTCGCATTAGTACCTATGGTAAACTAAATGTGACGAAAACAAGGAGGAAGACGAATAAAAACCAATGGAAATGAAGTAATTGCATGAAAATCTGCTGAAGCAACTTGACCAAGATTTACTAGCCTCATTTCACAACTAGCGTAGAGCAACAAAGTTTCAGTTTATACTTTTTACATGTTAGAGAAATCATCTTACCATAATTGAGGGCGGCACTATGTTACATTAGGGTAGTTTTAGAATATCATATTTGTTGTTTAACCTGTGTCAACATTATGTGAAGAATGAATTATTGAACATTTCCTTTTCTAAAGACGCCGTAACTGTTTAGAGTTCGTTACTTATTACCTCGTTGCTGCACGAACAGATGGATCAATTTATGCAATCAGAGTTTTAAGACAAAAAGTGTTAACATAAAAGCAATGCAAGTGTGTGCTACTGGACATCTAAGACTTGCTTACATACTTTTGCTACGAACCTTGAGAAACGTACATTTCAATCGTATGCATATCATAGCAATTTGGTAGACATTAATATCGGCATAGCATGTCTTTAACTATGCAAATGAACGTTATCACAACTGAAATGCTTCATCTAAAGTTACAATTCTCACATTCACAAATAAGGAGAGTGAGGTACTAATGTTGAAAATCATTTCATATATCGCGCTTAGGGACAATTCTACAGTAATAACCATCTGCTCAACGAAGTCCTGCTTCACACTTTCGAAGTTGTTTACAGTATCTTCGCCACATATTTGTGTCGAGATATTTACGCCTTAGCATATAAAAGTGTGTGCGTGTTGCTGCTGCAAAAAGGTCGGGAACGGTCGCAAAAACATGCTTCTGGTATTATAACTAGATTAATTGATTTCTATCTTCGCTCTTATCATTAATGGCCGGTAAATGGTTAGAACTGGGAAAGCGTAATGAAATAAACTTGTTTGATTAGTGATTGAAGAAAATTCCAATAAAAGATTATATGTAATGATTTACTTTTTACTAATAATATACAATAATAATATATAATTTTGAAATTGACTAACATAATAATAAGTGTAATACAAATTTTTCACATTAGTATACATCTTTTTAGATTTTTATGGAAATGTTTAATTCGAACAACTCTAATGTAATGACAAATAAAATAGCAGCCGAAAGGATTTACTATACTTATAAATAACGTAAATTAAGTCAGAAAATATTACAATTAACTTTAAGCAAGCACAAAATGATAATAGTAGGTCATATTTTTGATAATATTTAAAATACGAAACAGAGTATACACAAGGCATGAGGCAAGTGGAAGATGTCGATCTAGAGATTGGTGTTTACTGCTTACACAAAAAATCTCACCTTGTCGATTATGAAATTTGAACTACTTTATTATTCACATCGGCATAATCACAGGAAATCCGAATGTAATTTTTGAAGATTCGCAAAGGAATATTCAAGAACTACTGAGATTATGCATTCAATTCTAATATTTGTTATTAAGGCAAAGAAATGTGAATGCTAGTAAAATTCGGCCCATATTTTTAGCAACGTGAAGTAGATATTACGATAGGTCTTGTTGGTTTTATTTCTTTCGATTGGTTTCAACGCCATCGAACGATCACTCGTTCACGCCGTCAATAGAAGCAACCGCGACAGTAATTTTATATTGAGCAGAAGTACTGGCTGTACACGTTAGGACTTAAGTGTTGGTAGAAATTAATGGGGATTGCGGCCAAGGATGAGATGCGAAATAAAAGACTCTCTTTTGGTAACTCTAAGCTGTCGAATTGTTTTAATTCTTCATCGGAAAGTTCTCCACGAGAGCTGAGAAAACAGCTTGTAAGCAACTAAACCGAACGGTGTCAGGAATAAACTACATAGCAATATATTACCCCCAAACTCCTTGGACAGCATGTCGTAAACGGGTTCTAACAAAGATGTGTAGAACTTAGAGGTTAACGTCGGGTATTATGTGTGATGAACAAGTTTTTAATTCAGTTTTTAATTCACTTCAACTACATGTAATTTAAAATTAAATTCAATTCAATCTGTCTAATATATTGCTATGTAGTTTATTCCTGACACCATTCTGTTTAGTTCCTGACAAGCTGTTTTCTCAGCTCTCATGGAGAACTCTCCGATGAAGAATTACAACAATTCGAAAGCTTAGAGTTACCAAAAGAGAGTCTTTATTTCTCATCTCATTCTTGGCTGCAATCCCCATTAATTTCTGTCAACACTTAAGTCCTAATTTTATATAATAATTATCCTTGTTTTTTGCTTCTTTTGCTTAGGTTAGCTGACAATTTTGCATCTAGCCCATCTAACAGTGTTTTAGTGTGGAACTGACCTTCGATCAATTTCTTTGAGTACTCTCGTCCTAGCCATAGCCGAGTTTTCCGTCTTTTAGTCAGACGGAATCCTTTGGTATCCCGTAAAGGGGGTTCCGGTGCCAACTTGTTTCCCTTAAAGGTTTCTTTGCCTATTTCATATGCGATTAAATTGCCTTTAAAGTCCTCATGTTTTGGCATCCAGACCAAAGACACAATATTGCCCAATGTCAGTTCATTAAGGACTTCTTTACAAAGTTTTACCAGCCCTTGTAGTAGGCTTCATAAGGGCTTTAGTAGCCGTCTGACCATCTGTCATTTTATTTTCCTTTATGCAGCCATGTATACGCAATTTTTGTAATGCCCGTGACTCGATATACATACATCGAGCAGACGGGCAGAAAATTTTCTAGTATTCTAACTTTCCGCCCTTAAATACTTAAATACCAAGAATAACTCAAATATTCATCAACATTTCTTAGAATTTCGATATAACATAGATTTTGATAATTCCAAACTGTTACACAGATACATAAAAAGTTTAAAATGAAATTTACTAGAACTTTCACAAATCGAAAAAATAAGTTAAACAACAGTTACCTTTTCCTCAGCGATTGAGTCATCCCAATTCAAATATTTTGCTAATATATGGTAACGTTTATACTTTTAGTCATTTTTCACAGTTATCAGCATTCTAATTTTGAGACATTTATGTTCTCATCGATCAGTTTTTCTTTTTTCACCAAAGGGAACATACCCGATTCTCGCTCTCGCTTCCTTATTTCAAACCTCCTCCCACATTAAGCCGTTTTCTTAAATTAAATTTCGCATTTTCTATACTGAAATTATTTCCCGTTGCATTTTTTCATTTTATTATAACCCTCTTAATATAGCTTTTATCACTCCATATGTCACTTCCATTTTGCATAACCATTTTTTGATCCTTTTATTTCTTATCAGTCCTATTACATTGAGCGAGTATTTAGTGGGCCAAGTCAATTGACTGTAAGTGCATCTAGATCGCATTTGATATAAGTTTATTTTATTCGCCAATTTCTTGTAAATTTGAATTGATACCGGCTTGTTGCACAAACTAATACTGAAGTATACGATATTGATAAGGAATAAAGAAATATTTTTCAAAGAACGTGCTAATAAATATTATGTGTACATGCATGAGTTGAGGGCGGCATTGCTAAGGAAGTATGCAGAAGCTATGAATAAGGTACCCCACTCATCATGTTTTAATCTCCATGAAGTGGTGAAAGAACACAATGAAGATGATTTCTTTAGTCTGAAATCTAGTCAATTCCTTACTAATGAAAATATCTGCTAATAACCTTGACAACCCCATCCACTGGGGATAACAATTTAGCTAGAATAGAATTATTCAACATCGGCGAGGACAGCAATTAAATAGCATTTCATCGAATGAAATTTATATCCACCATACTAAAGATTTAAACAACGGTTAGCCTAAATGTTGTGTTTAGTCAACGTATTGATCATATTTCAATATAATGCTTTTATATTTACACTTGTTTCCAAATCTGCGGAGTAGTATAAAAGTTAGAAGACGAATTAGAAATTATAACAGAAAAGTCATACTTGAACTAGGGAAGACGATATTGCGAAAAGCTTCTGGGTAAGTGGAAGACTGAGGATTCTCAGCGAGACGTAAAACTGTCACGGTAGAAATAAACGACTACAGAAATTCAAAACATTGAATTAAACCTCGACAGTAGCTCAATGTATCATTTTGTTATGATGTATGTATATACCTATTTATTTCTTTAGCGTCTTGGGATCAATGCCCATACGCCTGTATGACGCATTAACTACTCTGAAACATATAATCTACCTGAATTATTTCTGTAATTTTCATTTCATGCATCGTCGCTTTCGATAGAATAAACAGTAGTAAGCAAGGTAAAATTCATAAAAAACTACACAATCTAAAAAAGCAATTAGTTGTATTACTTATACTTGAAGCAAATTGTAAATGCAACTTATGTCTAGCAATACATCTGTATCTGCGACTTGATCATTTTATTTTTCCTAAACGCTTTCTAGACAAAATTAATATATTCTAATTATTATTGACAAAAGCGCAACGTTTAAAAATAAATAATTGTTTATTAGGAAGGTCCGAAGGTCGATTACTAAGATAATCGTTTGACCACGTTTGACCACGTTTGACCACGTTTGACCATCGATTGAAGTTTCATTATGGCATAACAAAAATTATTTATATACCAAAATTTATTTACTAAAGTTATTTCTTTCAGAATTGAAGTCGCGACTGAGCGGAACAACGTTTGACTATGGTTGATGTTTATTTTACGAATCTTTACTTGATTTATTTTACTAAATAATAGTAATTTTTTTATTGTTTCAGATAACGTCTCTTTCTGATACTACACAAATACACAGATAATGGTCTCATCGGAAAAGGTTTAGCAGATTCACTGGGTACATAAAAAACTTTGCATCTATGCATCTACCAGTGTCGTTGTCGAACTGTGCTCTTCCAGAAGAAGCTTGGCCTAAAATATCGAGAATGTGCGACCCTTCATCAGGCGTATACAACAATCAAGAGCTTTGGTGGACGGAGAGGATAATACATGATATTCAGGCGGAACATCCGGGCGAACTGGTGAGGACCGGCAGTCCTTACTTCTTGTGTTCAGCGTTGCCGACACATTGGCGTTCAAATAAGACGCTGCCGGTCGCTTTTAAAGTTGTGGCTTTAGGTGATATCGGCGACGGAACTGTAGTGACTGTTAGGGCGGGGAACGATGAAAACTTTTGCGCGGAATTAAGGAACTGTACCGCGGTTATGAAAAACCAAGTCGCTAAATTTAATGACCTAAGATTTGTAGGCAGGAGCGGAAGAGGTAAGTTTAATGCGATTACTAAAATTTAAGCCGGTTTGAAATGCATGCTTGCTATTTTCTTTGTGGTTAATAATAACGAAAAGTTTTTAATAAATATATTGCTTTAATTTAGTCGTCTTTGACGTTCGTTCATGTCGCACGTGGATGTAAGAGAATCTGAATTATACCTATTACTATGCATAAATGCAGAGAAATATCACAAATATATCAGGAAAATACGACAAGTACTGGGGCCAACCTAGTTTAGTGCAATCAGTACATTGTTTTACTTTAATATTCCTATCAGAAACAAAAAAGGAGTTTATAGTATTCCTTGACACCACATAAGGAAACTTTTCTTTAATATTCCAATATTAAGTTTCGTCTGGATTGAATTGCATCGGTGATCAATTTACTATGAATTGCAATTATCAGCTTTTGTATTTCAAATTAAATATTATTTGCATTTCGCTATAGTCAATGATGTGGAGATGAACCAAAATCCTGACAGATGCTGAAGAAGGCATGATTAGTAACTAATTGGAACCGATTCCATAATGTGTCAATTTCTTTAGGTCAGCACAAAAAAACCATTCTGTAAAGAAACCGTATCGTAACTTACGAGAAGATAAATTTTAAATAATAAATTAAAGGTTACCGCCTGTATACTGCAGTAATGTTGAAATTTTCGCTTATAATTTAACTTAACTTAATTACCAAAATTTATGGTGTAAGAAACTTGAAAATTATCAGGCTAGCAATTTAAAAAGAGTGTGACAACATACTCAAAATGAACACACTCAAGGGTAGTGTGTGAAGTGTGGCTACAATTTTTAATCAATAGCATTGTAGTTAACGTAATCGAATTGGCAATTATGAAGGATGGGTACCCAAACGGAATGCGGGAGCGTGTATATTCGATACTGGGCCAATTTAATCGTGAATTTGTTACCTATTATGTGCAGGAAGTAAGCTAACCTGCCAAACTATTATAGTATATCAGAAAACTAGTCTTAGGGAAACGAAATTTTAAAAAAGAAGAATTAGAGACCGTTTCCCAGATTCTGAGTAATATTAAATGTGGTGAGAGGATTGTTGTGCCAAAATATTCCCTAAACATTGGAAGAGATTCATACAAAATACCACCAGTTAAGAAGAAAGTTTCAACAAAATGATAACCATTTGGTAGACGATAATCTACAAAAACCTGTAGTGAAGAGCAAAAGCAAGTCTACGAGGTTTAACCGTGTTTCAAACTCTGTTGCGTCATAGTTGCACATGCGTGGGGCACATATTATGAATATTACGACTCGCAGAGTTGTAGTTTTTAGTAGCCCGCCCGGCATGGTAATTGATCTCCTTCATAATATAATAATAATAATAATAATAATATTCTTTTATTGTCATTGACCTTACATTAGATATAAACATTGTCAAAGTATAATACAAAACGTAACACACATAGTATAAGACATAATAACAATCTAACTTGAAATAAAACACTAATACAGTCCTAAAATATAATAGCTAATATTACTTATAATCAAAGTAGTCCTGAAGCGAATAAAAGGCTTTCTCTAACAGGAAATCTTTAAGTACTTTTTTGAATCTTTTGGAAGACTCAATATTTCTCACCTTGTCAGGTATAGTATTAAAAATCTTGGCAAATGAATAGCCCGGAGATTCTTCAAATATACTAGAGGTATGGTGTTTCAATCGGATGATGTTGGTCGATCTTGTGTTGTAATTATAATTGTGTTTTAGTAGTTCGTAATTATATATATTTGTTTTAACGTACAGAGCTGCTTTATATATATAAATACATGGAAAGGTTAGAATCTTATAACTCTGAAACAAGTCTTTAGAGGTATTAAGGCGGCATACTAAGGATTAAACGCACAATTCGTTTCTGCGCAATATTCCGCTGCAAGAAAAGTGGGCAAAGTTTATTCCGTTTGTGGCAAGAATTCCTTGAACATGGCGTTCCGATCGGTCAACTGAAATGATAACATCTGAAAAAATTGCAATAATTGAATGAAGATGGAATTAGAAGATCGCCGTTTGACAGTGAAGGAATTAGCAGTAATGTCTCACATTTCTGAAATAAGTGTCCGCCGAATTATTCATAACCATTTGAGTATGAATAAAATTAGTGCAATATGGGTACGGCGTCTTCTTCCCTCTTTCCAACGTCAACCTCGTGTCTAGTGTGAGCATCCACCGGACATGACTTCTAGTGATTATTATTTATTTACCAATTTAAAAAAAGTTTTGGGGGAAATCGTTTCAAGGATGATAATGAGTTGCTGTAACAGAACATTTTGAGGGTATAGAACTATGAATGAATCGTTATAGCAAATTTTATTGAAGTCGGGAGAAATTATGTTGAATAATTAAAATTGTAATATTTTACCAAGCTTATTTTTTCTATATCAGGCTGCGAATTTATGGCCAATACCTCGTATATGCAAAAGAAACCAATAAGATCAGTTATTATATTCCTGGGCAAAATTCTGGAACCGATATATAGTAATCATCTGGTCTTGGTTATTTCCTAGATGATAGTTCTTAGAATCTCCGGTGATAAGCAAAAACCTCAACCGTCAATATATCCAGTTAGAATGGCCAATAACGGCGGCACAGAGCGAGTCATTGTGAACACCTCAGAAGGTAGGAGAAGCAAAGATGCTAGATGGATGGGGAGAGTCAACGATTATATTAAAATGTTAACTAGCAGAAGATGGAAGCAAACAGCTAGATTCACCAGGGATTAGCAAGATAGAAGTGATGAAAAAGGTGATACAGACCTTACAGAGATGTAGGTGAGACAGGGTATACAAAATATCGAAAATACAAATTGCTAGTTGCAAATATGTGATGGGATAACATGTGTATTTTAATAGATGTTGACGGCAGTTAGTTTTTATTTTTAATGTCCTGTATTACCATATATTCTTCCTAAGATA
This sequence comes from Chrysina gloriosa, assembly GCA_038088585.1. NCBI lineage: Eukaryota > Metazoa > Arthropoda > Insecta > Coleoptera > Scarabaeidae > Chrysina > Chrysina gloriosa. Next base: position 19,555,049 of record CM076092.1, read on the forward strand.
ATATGAAAGTAATACACACACAATGTTAAAACCTGGAAAAGATCAAATTTTGTTATAATTTAAGAACAAAATTGTCGAACTCTTACACAGAAATATAATTTATTAAGATATCATACATTTATGAGAACACCTTTGATTCTTCAGAAACTTACTAGAAATAATCGCTATTTAGAGCCGAATTATATACTTATAGATAGTATCCTATATCAATTTATTTTGTTGTTTTACATTTGGTATTCTACTTCCACACTACGCAAAAAAAAATCAACACATTACATAGAAAAATATTGATATAAAATACCAACATTACCAGAGAACAGAAATGCATGAACATGCTTGTCTGTTGATTGACTTCAATCTGAAAATTTGGGTATAGTGCGTTCATTGTTTCCATAATTATTTTGCAGCAGAATCTGGTAGACCTGTATGCCACTTATAATGTACATATTTATGAATAAAACTAAAAGGAACTGAACTAAAAAGAACTAGGAATTATTATCGTCGTTCTATGAACTCACAGTTACTTTACGGGTGGGAGATATAAATAACAGAAGTATCTAAAAACAACTTTTAATTTTATTTTTGTTGACGAGTAAAACTTCTTTCGATAAAAGTCGTCACAACAATAGAATTCCATCTGTATACAGTCACACATAAACAAATAAACAGTTCTTGACGAAGCGATAAAACGCCTATTGAATTCAACGTAGTGACTCAATGGTCGCTGAAAAAATTGCATTTCGTCGGCAATGAATTACTGAATCAAATCGTCAGTTATGAAAGAGTAAAAACCACGGCCGAAACCACGAAAACTTACCGAGAAAATGATCATAATGTGAAATTTCACAGTTTAGTGAAATGTCAACGATACAAAACCGCACGGACAAAAACAATTCTGTTTTAATTCGTGATAGCGACATAACTTGCACATCCGATACCTCGTTTTGCATGTCGTTGTCGGTTCTTCAAATTAATTACTGACATGAGGCCACGGTTTGTTTTACGTTACAATTAAATACGCCGTGAAAAAGAACTGGTTTCTTTGAGCGGCATGTTTCGTTGTAAAGGAATTATTAGATCGATGAAACTCGAATTCCTTTTTTTCTAACAACGGAAGAGATGGAAAAGAGATGCTTTGGTTTCTTGTATTACTTAATTGGATGTAAATAATAACTTCTTGTTAGGTCCAAGAAAAATTTTTTTCTAGTGCAGGAAATATATTTGCTACGTGGTATTGTTATCACAGGCAATATAGATTTTCAATTTCTTTCCTATTGATAGATACAATTTGCTCTGTGATTTTTTATATTTTTTGATTGTCCGCTTGTTCCTAATAACTTTCGCTTTTTCTTATCGGCTTCCTCTGTTGGACAGTCTAATTCTGTTCTCTAAAATTTGCATTATCAACATCTATCGGTGTCGATTTTTGATAATCTTTTCTGATGCAATTAACCTGATGGCCTTTTAAACTTAATAAAATACAGTATCGCTTGTTATGGTGATGTAATTGCTTTAATTACACGTAATGTGCGTACTTGCTCATCGATGTATCTGCGTGTCAACTTTTGTTAACAATAAATAAAGTTTGGTACCCATCATCGAACTTGCAGGCTTCTAGTATTGCATTAGAATTTGGAGTAAATGTCATTATGATTTTTTATTTAAAACGTTTTATTCGAAAAGGTGTTTTTACCCCGGCTCAAAACAACTGTTTCATTACTATCTATTTCTATCTTAGCCCCGTCTACCGCTTCCGCAGTGTGGGGAATTCCGGGTCCATTTTTCTATTCTTCGATGAATTCTTTCCACTTATTCTTGTCGAATGCCAGTCCTTTTGCGTCTCTTGGTGTCTTTCCGTTCTTATGTTTGCCTTGGTCTTCCTATTCCTCTTTTTTTTTTTGGGTTACCGCCATCCACACTTGTTTCACCTGTCTGTCCTCTTCTAATATTTGTAGGTGATCCCACCATCCTAGCTGCTTTGTTTCTATATATTTCGACATCGGTTGTATTTCCAGCTCTTCTCGTATCTTCTCGTTCCTTATTCTATCTACTTTCCTCACCTCTCTCTTACTCTTCTTAGGAATTTCGTCTCCGCCACTTGTAGTTTACTTTTATCCCTTTGTGTTAGTATCCATGTTTCGCATCCAAAAGTTAGAACTGGGCTGTACATGGTTTTGAATAGTCGGAACTTGGTTGGATACTATTTTATTATTTATGATGATGTTTTCTTTATTCTTTTGTTTATCTCTGCTTCCATTTTTTCGTTGCTGTTTATATCTACCCCTAAGTTCTGAAAGTTGATCACTTGCTTTATTTCTTCATTACCAATTCTAATCTTCATTGGCTTTTGTTGTCCCAGTATCATCACCTTGGTTTTATCCTTGTTCATCTCCATTCGAGCTCTTATTAGTTCTGCGTTCCATACTTCCAAATCATTTTGTAGACTATTCTTTGAATCCGCCATAATCACAACGTCATCAGCGAAAGCTCCAGTCGAGATTTTGACTTTTCTCATATTCTTGTACCCCCACCAATATCTTCTTTCCTGCTCCTTCACTTTTCCTTATTATTTCGTCCATGTACGTAATAACCAACGTTGGGCTTTGCTTGTTGTGGATTATCGCATCGGTATTATCTTCGTATATAGTTTTTATGATTCTTCTCATTTTGTTACTGATTGCTTTGTGCTTTAATATTTTCCATAGCTCTCTGCACGGTACCATGTTGAATGCATTTTTCACATCTATGAATGCTAGATAAGTTGGTTTCTTGTGCGGGTGTGTCTTTTTATGAGCTGTTTAATTGTATGTGCTCTTGGATACTTCTCTCTTTTCTGAAACCACTTTATTCTTCTGACAGTAGTTCTCCCATTTTATGTTTTAGTCTTGTATTTATTATTTGTTCGTATATTTTCATTACGCTTACTAGATTAGTGCCCATGTAGTAGTCGCAATCGTTAGGGTCTCCTTTTTTATATATTGATAGTACGTATTAAAGCAGTTTGCCAATCCTTCGGTGTCTTTTCTTCTCTCCAGGCGTGGTTAATTATTTGTAATAATTCTGTTCTTCCACTATCTCTGAGATTCTTGATCATTTCACCTTTGATTTTGTCCCTCTCTGCAACCTTTCAATTTTTTACTTTCCGAATTAGTTCTCCAAGCTCTGCTGCTGTTATTTCCTCTTTCTCTCCATCGCTTTGTTCTTCATCTGCCCCTTCCGTTGATTCTTCATCTTCTCCCTTATCCATGAGCTCCTTGAAATACTCCTTCCATCAGCTTCTTACATCTTCGTCCACTGTTTGCTTCTAATAGCTCTCGTAAACGGTTTCTTCTTTTTGTTCATACATATTATACAAATAGTTTTAAATTTGCTGTATTATTTTGTTCCATCTTTTCTCCAAGTGTTATCCACTCATCTTTTTCAGCATTTGCAATCAATTCTTTGTTTTTTTTTTTCGTTTTATTTTATATTCGTTATAACTTGATGTCAACTTTCTGTTCAAATATCTCTGCCATGTCTTCTTTTTAGTTTTGATTTGTGCTTTCATTTCTTCTGTCCACCACGATGTTTGCTTTTTCTTGGTTTTAAGTTTCGTCGTCCCGGATATGTCCCTTGCTGCTTGTAAAACTATTTGTTTCTAATGTTCCTAATTATTTTGGATGTCTTTCTTTTGAACATTGTTGTTTTCTTTCATAAACTTACTCTCTATCATCTCTCTGTATTTTTGTGCCATTACTGGATCTTGTAATTTGTATGACTTTATTGTTGGCACTTGCAATTCTTGTTTACCATTCACTACATCATATGTTTTACTCACATTCTTTCTTCGTTTTGTTACTTCTAAATAGTGGTCGCTTCCGATCTCCCGTGCTCTTCTTACTTGCGTCGCAGATTTGCGTTTCGTTTCTAGACTCCGTTAAAATTATAATCTATAATTGATTTCTCATTGCGGCTCTTCACTTCTATGGAGTATTTATGAACATCTTTATGTTTAAAGTACGTATTCGTAATTATCATGTCTTGTTTTCTGCATAATTCAAGTAGTCTTCTCCCATTGTCATTTCTTACTTTCTCGCCTATTCCGGATTTATATTGTTGTTCCTGTATTCCTACCCTTGCGTTGAGATCGCCTGCTATATATATATATATATTTCCGTTGGCTTCTTCTATTGCTTCCGCAAGCTTCTCCCTCTCTATTACCATCTATAATGTTATTAAATTTGATTATGGTCTGATAAAACACAAATGTATTAAAACGTTTTATATATTTCTATAGTTGAGAAGCTTCCGACAAAGAGGACAACGGACCTCAATCCATCCCCTAGATATCAGTCAAAATTTAAGTTTCGTTAAATGTCCGTAAAGTAGAGTTTATATAACATAATCTAGAATCTAGACGACGTCTACTAAAAACGGCGGAGTTCGATTGACACCTGAAAGAAGATTACTAACGAAAGACCAGTTTTAAACATATACACGGTTGAAGTGGAGAGGTTATCTGTTTAATTAGTTTTAGTAGAAATTCAGCAAACTAATTAAAATATATATGAAAAATCGTTTTTCTTAGAAAATATCTAACCATTCTAAAAATTATTTCAACTTTATTTCCCCAATTATTATAGGCAAGAATCGACACACTAGGCCCCTTAGAAGTTCACCTCCACAAAAAGATCAACAGCTACTCCTTCAGAAGAACCATTTCTGCATATCTTGGCGGTTAAGGTGAAGTCTATAGGAAAACAAATTGGAATTTTAAGTAAATAAGGATCATACCCCAAAGATAAAAGGATTTGCTGTTGGATAGTAATTGCAGGGTGCATAGGGCGTCGGCAGCTCAAAGTGTTGTTGCGGTTTACATTTACAATTGTTCTCTTAAAATTATGGAAAGAAACTAAGAAATAGAAAAACACAATGAACTAAAATCTGCTGAGTTAAATGCTTCCTCGGAAGATGAATGACATCTGAAAATTAAGTATAAATACTTGCTGTTACGGTCTCCTGGTTTGGAGAGAGCACCAAACAGTTACCCGTTTGCGTGGGGATATAAAATAAGAAAACAGGCTTTTCTGTTTTCATGCCGGTTTATTTAAACAGATAGATTAACATATATTTTTACAATAAAAGACATTTAGATAGACACATAACATATAACACATGTAGACAGACATTTATACAGATCATATTGATATTTACTAGGCAATAAAATAATTATAAAAATACGTATTCCTATATATATATATATATATATATATATATATATATATATTGTTTCAAGGTCAAATTTTTATCTTACACAATGTTCGGAACTCACTTATAGTATATTCAATATCACGCGCTTGGCGTGTATTCTACTTGTGTCTTTATTTTCTGATATAATGACAAAGAATTGTACTTGTGTCTCCTACTTAACACACGCTTGTGACTAAACGTTTCAAAATGCGTTTTGTTCAAATTAGTTCAAATATATATCTTTGCTTTGTTCTTAACGTTTTAAAATACGTTTGTCTTAAACGTTTCATATTCTATGCATCTATGTATTCCAAGATCGAAAGATCTGTTTGCTTTTAAACCGATGGGGCGGTTAGGTGCCGAACAAGTCGACCCTAATATTCTTGTACTTTTCGTACACAGAGCGGTTATCCGAAGAAAGGTAAAGAACGTCGTCGTGGTGAGACCGGTCAGTTCGAGACGACGTTCAAGTGATAGAATTCACCTCACCCCTAGTAAGCGACAATTCCAGGGAACGTTACTCAAGTAGCCGGTCGGTCCTTTTCGACTCGTAGCCTGCGTAATGGGCCACATGTATGTAGTCGACGCTTGATAAATAACTCTTTGTACGTGCGTACTGGAGCTGATCGACGAAGTTTCTTTTATCAGTATGTTAAGGATTTTCGGTACGCATTATTGAAAGCGTTCATTTTTTGTCGGCGATGAATTTAGATAATGTTTGATACATAATACAAGCATTTCCAAAAGTTGAAACATAAAACTATTCTAAATTTAGTACATACATAAACAGAAATGAATATTAATTTTAACACATTGATAAGAATAAAGAAAATTATTGAAGTTGACAGAAGTCAAAAATATTACTATACAGAAAAACTATTAATATGATAGTCTATTGAAAATGTCTTTAAATCCTTAACACTTGCAGAAAGGTAGAGTTTCAATTACCCCAGTACCTCTTTGTAAACCATGTTTGTCATACGTTCTTTCGGGGACAACCAGACTACTTGCAGAGATTGTTCTGAAACATGCAACACAGAACTGTCCATGAGAAAATCACCCAACATGATGCCGGTCATTTTCAGTGACTCTCCTTGTGATTTATTAATAGTCATGTCAAAACACACTTTGGGAGGGAAACTGTGTTGTCTTAACCTCGAACGGATATTCTGATGGTATTAACGGTATTCTGGGCATACAAACTATTTCTCCCTGAGCACATCCAGTGATCGCTGTTGCTTCTACAATGTTCCTACGCAAAGCTTTAACTTGTAGTCTCGTACCATTTCATAATTTAAGCGGATTAAGATTTCTTAGTACCATTCCAGGTGCCCCGACTTTAAGAATTAGGTTATGTAATGACAGGCCAGGAGGATTCAGAGTATTAAGAAATTCTATGGGGTAGTTTTTATATATTAATAATACACCGAAGTAATCAAAGTATACAAAACTCATAAAAAATAAATGAAGACTAAACCAGAAAATTCTAAACTTCACATCAAAAAATAATTATTAAAGATAATGAAACCATAGGCAAAAACTTTTAAAAGGATAATAGATTTAATCCCTCTGCAACAAAGCTACAAAATTCGACCAAATAATTTTCTACAATTTATACCTTTCTACCCCCTTTCGCCCCCTTAGGAGTAGAATTTTGAAAATTCATTTCTTAGCGGTTATCTATGTCATTATAAGAATACGCAGTGAAAATTTCACCTCATTGCATTAATTTTTTATCTTATTCTTATTTTGTGTTTACACAGTAGACGGTCGATAACGTAAGTACTCGATATTGGAAACATTGCGCTAGTGTGAACACAAAATTCGTACTATAGGATTATACGGAACGCCCGATAACGTAAAAGCATTGGAAGTTTGATAACTCAATAAGGTAAACAAATCTACGAAGACGATGATTAGTGAAGATCGAATTAAATCGGGACGGATCGCATGTGTGTATGTACGCTTATACGACGTTTTCGCAGTTTCCGATCGCCTGTGAATAACTTCGCGCGTTACAAGAAGCCTATGAAAAGCCCAATTATGTAGGGGAGTCCCCGATTTATGTAGCATACATCTATGTTTGAACTTAATTGTGTACATTCTCGGGGTTACTTATTGTTATAGCAAACACCTATGCATAGTTGCGTATACGTACGTACATATGTAGTTTTGATTTTGCAAAACTAGTCTTAATAGCTTTATTAGCTGAGGTTCGTTCTTTAATATACGATCATAAAAGGCATAAAAGGTTGTTCGAATATTTTTAGTATGTTTATTTTGGCATGTTTTAATAACTTGCTTGTTAATAATCACCTTCGCAAATGTAAACATTTCGATAATGTCAAACAACCTTGGTCTGAATTAGTTCACATTATCGAAAGTTTGCTGTATTTTCTATTTTATGTACAATTTTTGTTATATCCTTTTCAGTCTATCACGACATGGGCCGATATCGGATATAGTTTTATGAATTATCACTTTCTGCAAAATATAAAAACGAACAAAACGATAAGTTTTTGTTTCTACGTGCAAAGCGATTTTTAAAATTGTTAAGGCACATTAGTTTTTTGTTTATTAATTGAATATATCGTTTAATAAGAAATTGCTGGTTCCACAAAAAAATTACATGAAGAGAGGTATTACTGTAGTTTCGAACAATCAGGAACCACTACTCTACTAAACGAAGTAAGCAGCACACGCTGACACACTAACATTTAAATAGTCATCTACCTAAGGAAATTCTAGCATTATACATGCAAGGTTGTAAGAACTGCATATTTCACATTTCACTTACTGCTGTTGTAGTGTTCTAGTTCTGAGATTGAGTCGTTGAGAGTGTTTAATTTGTCAAGCAACTATTCATTTAAAGGGTAAGCACACTTTATTTCATATTTGTATTTGCTTCAGCCCTGGTTGTTTACGTCAAACACCATTGAGATTATTCAAAACGTAAGTTATTGTATTCTAAATTTAGACCGAAAGTAAAAAACAGAGATGTACTACATTCAGGAAATTCTAACAATAAGTGGCTGCAAGGTATTCTATCTACAAATACATATGTTCACATACCTATTTTTACTTATTTTCGATTAGGTTTAGAGACGTGTTTGTTTTTGTTGTGTATATATACATAGTTTATATTTGTTTTGTTTTCACTACAGTTGCCCAGTTTACGCCAATAGTACTACAATTATCGGAAGCGACCGTACTAGAATAAAACAACATCGCGTTATACGAATACAGATAGAGTGAGATAGCTTCATACTATACATTGAACTGAGAACGTGTATGCCGATCTTATGTTATTCTAGCACAGCCGTTTCGGATAGTAGCACTGTTGAGCAAGTGTAGTTTAAACTCTACATACACAAGAGGGTTAATTAAAAAGTCAATGACGAGATCCGCTAAAAAAGATAACTAAGTTTATAATATTTTTATAACTAATAAATTATGTCTAAAAATATATCGGAATGTCGGTTGAAATTTGATTCATGAAAATAATACTTACGACAGAACCGCAGAGTTATATCGCTAGTTTTAAATCTTAGGCACAGATAAGGACAAAGTCAATTTCAGTATGTAGGGCACGCTTAATTAATTTTGAAAGAATAAACGTTCTAGTTACAAAGTATACAGCGTTACATCATAACACAGAATTAAGGTAAATGCATATCTGGTAATTGTTTAATTAGTTTCTGTCAATAAAGTATTTTAGTTCATATTGCATTCGTCTCTTGAGTTGTTTTTGTGTAAGGAACTTAGTTGGTCTATACCAACTACTAAATCTCCAGGATCGACTTTTTTTTGTGGTAAAGATATTACGTGATCTACCTACTGAAACCACTTCAGTTACAATCGGAGTCCAATTTTGTTTTTGTTTTTGATTAACGTAAACGACCTTGTTGATAACTTGCACTGTACATATCTATTTTTTGTGGATGACTTAAAGATAAATGAATGCTTTGCACTTCAGCGTGATTTGAGTGCTATCGCTTCTTGATGTCAGGCAAATTGATTAAATATTACCTCAGAAAATGTTAAGTTATGACTATACACCGGACCGACGACGTCCCCTATCAATTATGAATCACACGTCATCGCCTAGGTACAGTCATTCAGCTTTAGCATGCGTATGCGTTGGCAGTGGGGATAGGGGTGTCAGTGAGTACTACTTGCATGGTCGCTTATTTAACCTTTAACGTAAATCGTACGTTCTACAAAATGCGATTTTTCAGTGGCGTAGATGCGTATTAGGTGGTACACATTTAAAAATTGTAAGAAGGGGCGAATAAAATACTGAAGGAATAAATTTAAATATGATTTGATCTAATTTTCGCTCATTTGTATTCATATTTTTAAACAGGCTACATTTGCAAAGCATTATATATGTCACATTAAACATGATCTATTGACATTTTTTATTAAGATGTAATTTAAATTTTCTATTGCATTTGTATGCGTGCTGGTTAATATATTTTGAAGTATAGAGAAACGTCGTTCCACATTGCAGCTAGTGAGGAGAGCATTTTGCAAATGAGATTTGTGAATACGGTATTTAAAATCACATGCATTACCTTCACTATGGAGATCTTTTAATGTTACAAAATCAGGATTCCGAGCAAAAACCGCCAAATTCTTCTGCTTAAAGAAACACTAAAATTACCAGAAATATTTTTCAAATTATTAAAAATGTTATTTAATGTTGTTATTGCCTCTTTCAATTTCAACGTTTGCGTCTCGAAATATTTTATGTTCTTGGGTATATCGTCAAAATGATTTTTAATAAATTCTAAATTATTTAGCAAAAATGAGTCTTGTAAGACAGTTTCCGCATTCAACTACACTTTGCGCGTTCTCACTCAAACTATTTACAATATTTGGAGTTTCTCCATATTGTCGGAGTAAAAACAGCAGGCTTCTAACCACACACCTCATCTAGTTACGATAGGTGACGGAGGTAATGGAAGTAAGGGATATTTTTATTTGTAGATAGTAACTCTTGCTGGCGCTTTCAAAAGATTTTCTTAGTGCTGCTAATTAATTCATTTATGTTTGGAAATTGCTCTTTCACGAATTCTGCAATTCTATGTAAAGCATGGACGATGCATGTAATATAAAGCATATTTTCATATCCATTTTTAGTAATTTACCAGCTTTCATCATATAAACTCCAGCATCGCTAACAAAAACTATAGCTTTTGCTCGGCTCACAGCACCTTCGAATATATCATCAATGCTGCCATCAATGGCATCAGCTATCATATTTACATTCAGCAGTTCAATTATTTTGGCCGCTATCAAATACGACTTAGCTGGCTGATCAGAATGCAAGACACCTATCATAACATGAACCTGCCTAATGTATTTCTGATCTCATCTGTACTAATGTTCCCGAATTGTATACTTTACATTGGCATATATTTTTGAAAGATAATTTTTGCGTAAAGTTGATTCATCTGGAATATGTTTACCTGTAAATTTGCAAGAAATTGTCTATAAATTGGATTATTAAGCTTCTGAAATGGAATATTCACAGCCACATACATATACTTCGCAAAGATCGCCAAAAATCTTCTTCTTTTTTACACACTTCGAAGTAACCGAACATAGATTATATTAAATCTCCGCATTATTAACAATTGTGGAGCAGTCATGATCTTTAATCCAAGAAGTCATGATTTCTTGACGAGAACGTTGGTGAGAGGCCATAATGATTACGGGAGAATGGCAATGAAGGCTAATATGTATTGCTATTCAACAAATAAAATTAAAACAATCCTCTTAATATGACAGAAAGAAAGAGATCTAACGACGTCTACTCCAAAAATAAATAAATAAATAAAGTAAAATAATAGAAGAAAAGCAAACCTTGCTAATCGTAGACCACATATAGTTTAAGTATATTTATACCAGGTTTATGTCAGGAATAGCGAGAAAATTCAACGAACATGTTTGTATCGGATGGTGTGCATCCAGAAAAAGGGTTTGAGCATTCAATGTTGCTGAATTGGTTTGGCATGGCGTGCTTACACTTGTGACGCAACCAGATCAGTGTAAGGTTTCTACATAGGATTGTCCACTGTTGTTGGGTAGCGTGGGGTACAATATCCCACGGTTGCCGTCTGGCTACGAACAAATGTTTTCTGTGCACTGGGGAGGACCAATACAATGATTAGATTGCCAATAGCTAGTATTAATGTCAATTACAATTCTTTTTGTAGTCTCACTGGTCTCAATTGGAGTACCATACACGAGCTTCTTGCATTAATTCGAGATTGAATTAATTAGTAAGGAGTATCTGCTTTTTAAGTCATACATATGCATTTCTATTAAATGCACATCATTTTTTGTTCTACCAATTTTTGTTTTGTTTTTGCTTTTTTCTGATTGTCACATACTAAATTTACCTCCTTTTATATCTTATGTTATTGATATTTCATTATGTATTTAAATATATGTTCGACATACATTTGGTTAATGAATCTGTATAAATTTTCTGTTTTGGTTCTACCTGTTGAAAGTAGTCCTTTATTATTATTATTATTATTATTATTATTATTATTATTATTATTATTATTAATTACTACATGTTACCACTATAATGTGTTTGTTAGTCAGCAGATGTAAACTGACGGGTGCACTCCTGCACAATATACTAAGTACAACAAAAAATGAATAAATTTACTTTCAAACCCGTTTAGAAAGTTATTTTTGATTGTACTAATACTGTAAGCACCATAAGCTTAGTAGTAACTATATTAGTATTCATCGATACGGATTATATCATTAAAGGTAAAATGTTTTTGTAGGCAGGCGGCTTACACTTTAGAAGTTATTTTTTCCATCTCTTAGAATATGCATTTCTATATATACATATCTACATATATTACATTTCCTTTTGCTCATACTTACATTTACATTTATCTAATATTTAATCTGTCATGTTAATAAACCTTTCACTATTACGGATTATTAGATTTTGAAGTTTTTCTGCAACTCTCACGCGCATTCCATAAACTACAATACTGATAAATTACCCGTCTGCAACACATTACTACTGTAAGCTAGAAAACAAATAGCAACTGCATAGTTTTGCATTATAGTAATTAACAATAAATAATGACTGTAATTATTATGAATCAAAATATGTGGAAAATATAATCCAACACAGATCATGTTGGCTTATTTGAAATAAGCAATTAACAGAAATATGTCATGCGTTGACACCGGCACAATCAAACTGAAGCGAATTCCATAAACCCGCTGCGAGAATAATCGTTGTACGTTGCACATAACAGATATTGTTAATATACGTTGTCGGTTGCAGTTGCATAATTAGGAAATTTATTTAACGGAGATTTCTGTTACGTATTTGTTTATTACGTTATGTTCTGCCACCATAATAAACACCGATTTAGAAGGTCGAAGAGCGTTACTACTATTTATATGTATATTTTGTGGCACAATGTAAGAACAAATTCAAAATTGATGCCGAAGAAAGAACACGAATAAATCTAGTCAGCAACTTGTGCCCGAATATGAATTAATACTATTTATTTTGTTTTTGTAAACAACAACAAGGAAAATAAATCCCACAATAAAGCAATATTTTCATTGATTTAAATGCCTAACCAACCACTAGCTCTGTTATTTTTAAATAACTGCAGTGTAACTTATTTTATCTTCTTCTTTCTACTTTCTTGTAGGCATTTGCCCGTTTTTTCCAAATTTACATGGATTTCCATCTTTTGGCGGGTCTACCTTGTGATCTCTTTGCCACCGGTAATTTGTCTCTGGCACTTCGAACAAGTTTTTCTTCTTCCAATCTCGAGATGTGCTTGTGCTCCCTCTTATTTTCATCCATTCATTTATCGGCTGTATTTGTAGTTGTTCTGTAATATATACGCTGCTTCGCGGTTCCATATTCCCAAGTATTCTTCTAAGGTGCTTTCATTCCTTCAGACTCTAGCATTTGTTTTGTTATATTAGTTTCTGTTTGGGCTTCTGTAGGACGTGTGAGTATTCGTCGTACTACCGATTTATACACTCCAGCTTTTGCTTCCCCGCGTAGGAATTTGTTCCTCCAGATAATTCCATGTACGGTTATAGATATTCTAGTCGCTTTTATCGCTGTTTGTTTTACTTATTTTCAAACATTTAGTTTTCTTTGGAGATATATTCGTGTTATATCTTTCACAAGCCTGCTTGTTTTTGTAGTCGATCTTTTGTTTCTTCTATCTGCGTCATCTCCATAAAAGGTTACATTGACCTCTGCATTTCGCATTGGATATCCGTTCTCATTTCTAACTTTCCCAATTATATGATCCATATAAACAGTAAATAATAAAGGGCCTAATGTGTCTCCTTGCCTTATTCCTACCTTTGTTTCTATGGTTTCCTGGTATTGCCCAGTCGCGTTAATTGTAATTGTTGTTTGTTAGTGTAAACATCCTTGACCAGCTCTACAATTTCTTCAGGCACTTTCTTTTTCCACAGTGTCGGTAGTACCTACCCCAGCTATACTCTGTCAAATTCAATTGCTTTTTCGACCAATTGTTCCATAACGTACATGGAATCGGTATATGATCTGCCACTAGAGGAATATTTTATCAAGAACTTTAATTTCTTAATCTCCACTTTAACTAATTCCATGTTTAGTGATCAAAAGGACGAATGCTCAATTGGACGGGACGTTCGAATTCCGCGATTCTTGAAACATGTTTCCTTCGGCTCTCTTTATCAGGAGGATCAGCCAGGTTCCACCAGCAAATATTTCAATTGGAACCTATCGGTTTGTCAAACTATGTTGTGGAAAGAAATTCAATATTTAAGAGAGATAACACTTTAATTATATAGGAGGGGTGTTAAAGTATAGATGCCTGCTATGTAAACAGCGTTTCCGCAATAGAGTCCCTATGTGTATGACTAGACACGTGAATGCCTGTAGTTGTAGAACATGCAGCGCTGTTTTGTCCACGACGCACTTTAGCTTCTGGGAAGCACGTAAACAGTCTGTGTAATCGCAGAGTATTCGAAGTGCGAGATGCGTGGGGACTCTTTTAAGTCGAAGGAGTTAATTAGAGAGAAATCCATCGCAGATTAGAGGGCGTTTGTGACTCAAACAATCTAGGCCGAAAAGAATTCGGCGACTGGTGCAAAAAGTTTTGGGATGGATGAACGGAGTTAAATAATGATTCAGAGAAGAAATCACTGCACAATTGTCGAAAGTTTTATGAGGGAAGATCGTCGCGTTAGAGTTCGTGAAATTGCTGAAATAAGTGGCAGTCCTAAGAATTGTGCTCATCAAACCATATGCGATCTAAACTTTTGCGAAGTTTTAACCAATTCTTCTGACTGAACGGGTGTTTCATTTAACATCTCAGTCAACACCAATAAGAAGGACATCCTTTCATTGAAAACATTGTTTTCGAAGATGGAACCTGGATTTACGAGTTCACTTCCGACCCTAGCCACCGTGTGCTGGGATAGTCAATATTAACTGCTGTGTCAATCCCTTGAAGCGTGCAGAACCATTAGCAGCGGCAAATACTACGAAACTCGCCAGAAATAGCATTCAACCATAAGGAAGAAAAAGCAGCAACCATTACGGAAAAGAATGAAACTTTTGCACGATGACCCTATACATCAAATTAAATCCAATCGATGTTGTTGATGCAGCAGAATTGGAAGGTTCAGCAATATTCTCCATATTACTGTAATTTCGACTTGTACCTTCATTATTGGACACCAGTCGTACTTAACTTATGAAATATGATTAGGACAATTTCAATAAATCTGATCTTTAAAGGAAGTAATGAGAAAAATATATAAGTGTCAGCTCTAGACACAAACAACAGAGATGTACCACAGATTAACAGATGAAATAGACCTACTTTTGGAAAAGAAAGCAGGCGCTTGTAGACTGAAAGGGGTCACCAACAGCGTACGCAATCGAGCGAATTCTTGAGGAAAGATCATGGAGGTAATCCTAAAGACGCGACTGAAGTGGTAGGATCACTTGCTGAAAATAGTGAGAGAACATTGTCTGAAAGACACCTTTCAATTGAACTCGAAATGGAAAGTAATATGACAAATCGCGAAAATATTGGCATATGCATATAAACTAAATACTAACATAAATTAGAAATCTATAAGAACAAGTTGTACTTGAGGAAGAGGCGAGCTTAACAATTATAGTAGCTGTGCTTTAGAAAACGGGTCCATATTTCTGTTTGCTGATCACATAGACAGGGAGATGCAACTCGGGGAGAGCTACCTGTATGATCCTCGATCTTTATAGTGCAGTTAAATGGTTTATTTGCTGAATATATACAGTGTGACCCCGGATTGACTTCTCCATAGGTATAATTGATAAACAAGTTTGGAATCTCGTTTTAATGTCATCCTGCTTGGTATGAAAAGAATTTCAAGCATATTTTTACTTTTTTAAAATCAAGGCCATCATGACAAAACATTTTCTGTTGAAGTAAACTACCATTTTGGTCAATAATGCGGCAAAATGTCATTAAGAACAGTTGTTCAGAATACGAAACTAGGACTGCAAAATTTCACAAATATTGAATCACTTTGACCAAATCACTGTTTTGTATTCTTGCATTGTAACAGAGAGAAAAGTATTCTGTATAAGCTGTCCAAAAAATTATATAAGTTTCTAATAAAGTATTTTATTCAAAAAAGAGAAAAACCTAACAATTACTCAATCTGAACTCCTCCAGGTTTGGCATGTTGTTAACTTTTTCATTTAATTAACGGAAACCCGCACAGTACGTAAACAATTGAATTATTATTATAATAAAATAAGACAAATTGAATTGTGATTATCAAAGATTAAAATCAAATCTTAAAAAATTGTTTCAAATCGATTGTGTCGATCGTGGAGAAATTCAAAATGCGTAATTGCGTATTTTCTTTTATTTTGTTTATTTTGAATAAAATACTTTTGAAGAAACTTACGTTAATTTCTTCTAGACAACTTACACAGAGTACTTGTTTTCCTGTAATTATAATACAAGAATACAAAACAAATACTGTTTTAGTCAAAGTAATCCGACACTCGTGAAATTTTGCATAGGGTTATAATATCATAGTGTAGACAACTTTTCTCAATAACATTTTGCTGTATCAATTATAATAACGGCCTTGATTTTCAAAAAGTAAAAATGTGCTTGAAATTCTTTTCGGACCAAGCAGGGAGGCATCCCAAAACATTATTCCCAAATTCAATTTTTTTTTTATCAATTATACCTACCTATAGTGAAGTCAATCCGGGCAGACACTACGTAATATTTGGCACATGACCAGCGAACGGATTCACATCCGGATCATTGACGAATTGGTGTCAGAAAGGTGGATGCTGTCGATGGCATAAATTGTGTCAGATGCAATCTCCTGAACGACACAGGATAATATTATTATGAAATATTAAGAAAGAGAGAAAACAGAATATATGCAATTAAACAATAAGCATAATAATACACAGAATAAAATCTTGGAAATCCAAAACTATAATAAGGAAAAGACAACGCTCAAAGAGACAGTCAACTATGTATACCTAGGCACATGGATAACTAATAAATGCGAAGAAGGAGCAGAAATAGACTTCAAACAAAGAGCAATAAATGTGCAGCAGGATTACGGAAAATAATCAGATCTAAGGATCTTTCATGGGGGACAAAACTAACAATCTATAAGACGGTGATACGACCTATCCCCCTACATGGGAGTAAAATATGGACGATGACAAAAAGGGATCAAGAAAAATACGGATATGGGAGAGAGGGGTTCTGCTGAGAATTTTTGGAGGAAAGAGAATAGATGAAGGTTGGGAAAGAAGATCTAATGAAGAAATATACGACCTCTTCAACGAACCAACGATAGACGAAATTGTAAAGTCCAGAAGACTACAATGGCTGGGACATTAGGAGAGAATGGATGACACTAGAATAGTCAAAGGAATATCGTGGAGAAGACCGGAGGGCAAGAGAAGGAGAGGAAGGCCAAGGAAAACGTGGAGAGAAGCAATTCTGGATGATATCAAAGAACAGAAAATAGAAAATTGGAAAGAAAAGGCAAAAAATCGACAGCAGTGGATAGAAGAAACAAAACCACACCCTAGGCGATAGGCCTGAATGGCCTGTATGAAGCCCCTTTATATATTAAGATAAAGTTTCCTTAGAGTACACTATGAACCTATATGCGCCGCCTGTTGAAGATACGTTGTAATGAGCTGACATCCGAATCAATCTTTATAATATGAGAGATTCAGATCATCAGCGTAAGTTATTATGAAGGAATTTAAGGTAGAGATAAGGTCGTAGATAAGAAGTACAAATACAATAAAAGTTGCTGCAAGTGAAAACCTTGGAGTACTCCCGATGTAGATGCGATCGATAGCAGTTGTAATTCACATAATTCTATATACCACGTAAGTGCTAACTAGGGAACCTGAAGCAATGAATAATTGGGAATAGAACATTTCAGCTTGTTTCAACAGGATGTAGTGGTCAATAGCCTCCAATGCGTGACCGAAATCTTAGAAGAATTGTGCAAATGACATCCATTTGCTTATATTCGTCTAATGTCTTCGGAATTTCCTGACTTATCTAGCCATTCTCGAATAGCTTACGTATCAAACCTTAAAAGTTACAGTTCGGCGTGTAACTAACTCTACACTAGGAAGGGTGAGCATTATTGCAATTTCTTTGTAATTAATTACATCCGTTTTATCCCTTTCAGTTGTGTGTAAACCCAAAACTATTAGTATTTGTGAAAAATGATGAAGCATGTCATTTCTATTCTTTTAATTAGTTAATTCTGCCATTTTGGTAAATTTCGTAGGTACTGGTTTTCAAGATATGACGTCATCAGTTTTGTTTTTAGAATAGAGACTCTCATTTTTTGTATGCGAAGTCGATAGTGTTGTTTTTCTAAATACACTAGTATCCCATATCTGCATTTTATCTTCAGCTATCTAGATACTGTACAGAAAGAAATCATCAATATCAAGTATTTCCTAAATATATCTACAATGTGACGAAGCAGTTGCAAATTTAATATCGTTGACGTATATGTATTAAGTTCCATTTCTGTTTGTATTGCAGACGGAATAATGAAATTAGAACGCCTATTTTACACAAATCTAGCACAGCCGATAAAACACGAAATTAGAACTGTGGTCAGAAACTCCAACTAAAATTAAAAACGACGTTTGCTTAATTATAGGAAAAAGTGTATTAAAAGCGATTTGAAATACGCATCTACTTTCTCTATTTCCAAACGTAAATGCCTAATTGCGTGTTTTTGAAGTATATTTTTCATATTCTCCACGTTCTACCCATGATTTGCCGTCGGAAAGCCTACGCTAGATTTACGTACACTTTAGAATCTAGAATAGAACTGCATATTATGTTTATTACATTTTTATTTTGTATATCACCATGAAACCTTTCCAATATTGCTTTCATTCTCCTTTAAAAGGCCGACGAGGAAAGCTTTTATGCTAATAGTCACTATTCAGGCGCAAGTAATTTAAATAGAAATTATTATGGCGTTAATAAAGAACAATTCATTATTACCGCGGTATTTCAAGCCCTTGACTATCTAGTTACCGACCCAGTTAACATCAGCTATTTATGTGATCTACCTTTCCATATGTGGTTTTCATAGTTTAAGTGTCTTTAAACACCATATAGATGCCCGGATGTTTTCAAAATAATGTTTCTAATACCGTTCTATCTCATTAATTCTAACAAATATTCGTAGTATGCGTTTGGTGTATAAAATCAATGCCTATAGTTTTGCTACTCCACCATGGCGTGTAACCATACATATGTATGTATGCATGTATGTAAGTACGTGAGTGGATCCCCGTCGATTTATTAATACTGTTTCTGATCAGCCTACTGATGCAAGCGTACCCCGTGTCATTCGTATCTGTCCATTTACCCCAAACTGCCGCTCCCTCATTGCGAAATATGCACACAAATTCATATACAGTGTCAAAAACACTTATAGAATAAATTCAATAATCCGAGAATGTTTTATAAAAACCGTGAAGCAGGTATATATTGGTCATTGCAGTGGCGCCTAATTTGAAATATTTACAAATAAGTTTTCTTATGTTGAATGATATAGGAATTTTTATTTTCTCTTTGGACCGAAATTGTCAACAAACTTAATACCTTTATTTTCAACAGTTCTTGAGATTTTGAGGATTTTATGTTTATAGTCAATGTTTAAAATGGTGACAAAAAATAAGCAAATAATGGAATTAAAACATTGCTAAATGTCCATTGATAGACTTTAATGCTATTCCTATAATTGTTAGTGAAATATGGTTTTGACATCCCCGTTTTTTAGATAAATTTTGTAAGATTAAAATTTAGGGTAGGCTTCTTTTAATCGTTTCCTAGTTACGTCCTGTTATTTTTGGTACTAACATTTTAGCGTGTTGTTAACATCTACCAATAAATAATTTACTTTTGTTTCGAAATTTGATGTTTGACGCAAACTTTACAAGTTGGTGACGATTGGTTAAGGTTAAGACACTCTAGCTGAAATTATACCGATCTAGAGGTCTTGAAATGCACAGATATATGTATATTTAACAGCACAGAAAATTTCTTAGTTCTAGCATTGATATTGATAATGATTTTAATGCGTTTGGTATTTCCAATGATCTGGATACGGTTGCTTGAATACTATTTATGCGGACGTTCAAATTATGTCGAATATCATTGTTTTACATCCCATCCATATTTGTCTCAGACGGGAGTTCCTCAGGGATCAGTGTTGGGCCCACTGCCTTTCCTTATTTTCATAAATGACATCACACATTGTATATCATCGCACTGTCTATTATATGCTGATTATCTGAAGATTTTTCGTCGTATTGAAAATATTAGAGATTGCGGAATCTTACAGAATGATTTAACCAACCTTGACCGGCAGAGTCTGGAAACGAACTTCCATTTAACATCAGTAAATGTAAAGTGGTGAATTTTACGAAGAAACAGCATGTTATCACGGTTACATATTATATCTGTGATTTATCTCTGGATGGATGTGATTGTTTCACTGATTTGGGTGTGCCATTTGATGACAAGCTAACATTTAATTTACATGTTGAAAATATCTGCACACGATCGTTAAGAATAATTGGATTCCTTACAAGAAATACCAAATATCTCCGCAATGAAGCACTTATTAGTTTTTACAATGCATTTATTACAACAAAGGTCAAATATTGCTCTATACTCTATAGTGTGGAAGCCGTGCTGTGTGAAGTATGCCGACATGATTGAGAGGGTGCAAAGGAAATTTTACTATCCCTATCAGCTGTTATCTCAGTTTAATTATATTTCCTTGGAAAATCGTAGGGTAATATCACAGATTATCTTTGCAGTTCAGTTTTCATGTTCCTAGGCTATGTGCTAGACATGCGTGTCTTTTTTATGTATCAACTACCGCTATCACTCACCACTCGCGCTTACCACTCTTATTAATGTGTGTAAATGTAAATAGGTTTTGTGATGAAATTGATTTGTTTAACACCTCACTAAGAACTCTAAGGTGATTGTTAAACACAAAATTTAGTATTGGCTAATTAATTTATTTATTTTTGTTTTGTATCTTTATTATAACATATTTAAGTATTGACGGAACGATTGAGGTTATTTTGTTTGAGGTTTTCTATTACTATGATTAAGTTTGTTATTATTGTAAATATTGTTCTGTAATTAGCAGCTGTAGTTGCTGTTGGGTAATAAAGTATTATTGTTATTATTATTTAATTGAAATTTGAATGATGCTTGGATAGGAGGAGACAGATGTGGAACTTCAGACGGAAATAATGAGACTTCGCAATGAAAATGAAGTGATCAAAATGACCAGCTTCATTTGCAATACACAGTTGTTTGTTTCTACGTTTAATATTTTCAAATACCCTCTGCAGTATATTCACCATAATGATTTTTATCTCTCATTCTACTGCCCCTTGTAACTCATACAAATTGTGAAGGTTTGGGAAAACTGTTTTAGGAATATGAAAGCAGATAAAAATTCAGAGCTCTAAGATCGTAAGAGCGTATTGAGATCTCTGGTAAGGTATGTTATTTTTGACCACACATGTATCACGTTCTTATCACGTCAGCAAGCCAACCAATACTGCAATACTGCGACAGAAGGGTAAGCCATACGAGAACATAATCAAAATAAAAGTCTCCAGCACTAAAGATAGTGATACCTAAGGTTTGATAAAAAAGTAGATGACATGTTAACATTAAGCAGTGTAAACCGGACTGACGCCCTTACTTCTCCGAATTTTAATGTCGCGCCTTGCACGTAAGTTAAGACAAAGACCGGTTTACATTACTTATGTCCCGTCATCCACTCATTTATCAAACCTTAGAGATAACAAAACGGTAGCCAAACGGTAACCAAACGCTAATCACAATGGCCCTTAGTTGTAGTTTGGGCCGAGAAGGATGATTTTGTCCCTTCCATTCCACGTGTACAATCCCACAAGGATTACATATGGAAATATACATTCGAAACTAATCAGAGTTTTTAAGCCGATTTTAAAGTGTTAGCAATCTTAAAAATCTTAAATAAAGCTCAAAATTTCTACAAATAAAGAGTTTTCCTAAGAAAATGAATTAACAGGACCAACTGTTCCACGACAGTTTAGGCTTCAATAATGGACGACACGAACGTCGGGAAGATAAAACCTAGAAAGCCGCGAGCATATCCAAGAAAAGTTAGTACCTACCTCTGGAAATTTCCAAAACTGAAATCAGTCCGAATCGAAGGTATTTAGAACCGAAACTTATTTTAACGAAATACCCAAAAATTTACCAGAATTAACTAAACAGAACTAAGGTACGATATTCTCTAAATGAATTTACTTCGAAGATCCTATACAAATGATTAAAATAACGCAATCTAGGTGCTGTCAAAGCTAATGTAACAAATTACTCTAGTATATTAAAATCCTTCTAGATACGCAAGTGTTGGTAATGATTATCAATATATGCATTTGCTTCATCGTGTTGAAAGCATCCTTCTCCATGAATACCTGACTGAGCCCTTTAATTTTCTATTTGATGTATGTGGACTTTGATCCATTCTGTTTTGTACATCGTCCACGATATTTTCAGTCATGACAGTGGGACGTCCAGATAACCTCTTTCCAGATGCATTGCTTATTTCTTCAAAATTATAGGGGTAACACCACTGTGAACTTTTCAGGCAATCGATTTTTTTTTATTGGCTTAATAGATGGTTTAAACCTTCTAGAATATGGAGCAAAAAGTCCATTACCCGGAAGAAAGTTTTCCTTTGAAATTTCGAGCTCTTCCCGAAGCGCGTTGGATATATCCGAAACGACTACCTGCGCCAAATAAATACCAGTTGGGAATGTTTTTCTTTTGATTTGTAACTTCTCTCATATACTAACAAAGTCGTTAGAAAGTATTTATTAGCGACTTTTTAATTCTCAGAGTCATTTGCATATACATACATATTTAATTGTATTTAGTTATGATTTACATTATTAACTCTTCAATACTTTATATTTTATATAGTTGCTGCAGGAAGGAAATGCCACTAGGCGGGCCAGGAGCGCTACGGTATACGTGTGTGTACGGCTCGGTGGCTCCGAACCCTTACACCGAAAGGTACAAAGGGTAAAAGATTATATATATATATAGTTGAATCATATGAATGTTGAAGTGCTTCTGAATGAGGTAATGACGTTTCGAAAACGTTATTGTGACATTAGTGTTCAGTCTGACTAACAAGCTTAAGCAGTTATATGCGACGAAAAGCTCACCTCTACTCTTAATTACGTTTTCACTTCCAAGAAGCAATTACATATACTTAATGCTTCTTCTTTGTAATGGAATGTCTCCGTGTTCAGCAAAATCCATTAATTCTAAATTAAACTGTTATATTAAAAAAGCCTTAAATATAGCGACTGATATTGCTGTATACAATTTTAATGATGGTCTGACAAATATATTATAATCATAAAAGTATTGGCGATGAATATTGGCGTCCAATCAAACAATTTTTGTGTTGAAGCCGATGCTAAGCGAATCAAGCACGCCGAGCTATCTTTGACAGATACGGTAAAAGAAGCGCTCTCGAACATACAATCTATGAGGAAAGAGAATGAGGAAAATATTTGAACCTAGAAGGGCAGCCTTATGGTCCTGGGATATAAAATTAGTGGTAAAAAATTATAAACAGTCGATTTTTTCATATGTTTGTGTCTACAGCACACGATTTTCACGAAACACGATTTTGCAAAACGGCACGCAACATAACTACAAAAATTTTGATTTTATTCATTCCAATTTTTGACTATATCTCTAGCATAAGAATATCTACTGAAATACATTTTCGATAAATTAATTTAAACATTAGTTATTAACAAATGATTGCCCTTTTCTGTTTTTAATTTCACTATTCTACCATGTAGATTAGTTCAACATGCCTCGCGAGAATGTCTCCAGCGCCGCCATTTGGTTAATATTCATTGATGATAATTCTTTTTCAATACTTAACCTTCCTATACTCACGTCAAAATGAAAGACGTATACTATACTATATAAATCGGTCTCACAGACCGTACGCGTGAGTATAGGAAGGTTAAACATATGCTTAATAACTTGCTCGAATATTATTATCATATTGCCTTTTCTTCCATCCAAAATAAATGGTCAAAGAAGCGCCTTTTAGTAGGCTGTTACAGTGGTGTTACTCCTTAACTAATATTTTCTTATTCCAGATAATCTTATATGATAGATCTCTACCACTAATAGGTCAATAAAACAAGGCTGGTTTGAACGATAGTTATATTTTCAGAACGTTTACAAACGTTTTCGGAAAATATAACTATCGTTCAAACCAGCCTTGTTTTATTGACCTATTTTCCGAAAACGTTTGTAAACGTTCTGAAAATATAACTTTCGTTCAAACCAGCCTTGTTTTATTGACCTATTAGTGGTAGAGATCTATCATATAAGATAAGTATAAAAAGGTCACGAAATATATATATATATATTCCAGATAATATTTTTATATGAAATATCTATATTGTGCACGGAAACTGATCGATACAGGACTGTAAAAAATAGGTGCAGGTGCCATCTGTGTTGCGAGTGCCACTGCGAAAATGAGCTGTTGTAATAAAAGTTCCATGGTTTGGTGTGAAAGACATTCTTTAGCTGTTGTAGTTCAACTTTAAATGAATACAGGTACCTAACTTATCCGAAGAAAGAGACGGTCTAGTTCTAAAAGAACTGCTTAAAATTATCAAAAAAAAAATATGGGGAAATAAAGCGAAGAATAAACTGGGCAAAATAGGCCAACAGAAGCAAGGAACTCCCATGCACCAATAACATACCGAAATGTCAAACATACGCGGATCACCAATAGATGATGACAAACACTATCATTTGGCTCATCGGGTACAATATATGTATGTGTATGTACATATACATACGTAGTAAAACACTATTTTCTTTTATATTTCATGATATTCTTTGCTCTGTTGTGTCTTTGCATATATATGTACATATGTATAAATGAATAAAATTACGAACCTAAATAGTACCTCTTGTTTTCTTACAGGAAAATGTTACCGTTTCCACTATATAAATCAAAATAAGCACATATAAGATAAAAATAACTGATAAATGTTATTTCCTTCTGCTAACATGGAGAGGATATAAACTAACGATAAAACTGGGTATGTTTTCATTAAAAACTTATCGAATTAAAAGAAATACCACTTCCACCGTAACGAAAAAAAAGTATCTGGCCACAACTGTTGAATTGAATGATTAACTTTTCCGAAAATATCACTCAACGATGATTATATAACTTAGGTTAGAATACTATCATTGACCCTTCCTGTGGCATATTTTAAAAAGTATGTATAAATTTTACGTTTTACGTGCGAATTATAAAATTAACTGAAAAAATATCCTTTCGGGTCATATACACTGTCAAATCATTTAATAATACTCCGTATATTTAAATTTGTTTAAAACGTACACATATCCAATAAAATTGAATATTTTGTTATGGATAAGAGTGGAGAGTTAGTTAACCGACAATTAATCAACTGGAGGTATTAAACTTGTACATTTTTAGGTGGTTGTTGAAATAACAATTTTTTATTTCATTGCCTGTAGCGTTCCAGAAAGGTAACACGGAAATAATCACACCGTTGTTGTCTTTTGATTCTATAATTATATATACGTTTCTAATCTACTTCGCACCGTGAAAACAAATCATCAAATTAATCAATAGAGTCATCACTATAGGACTTATTTAGCTTATTCTGAAGGAATTACGAAGATATCATAACTAAGGTTCGACAAACAAGTGCATGATAAGTTGTGTAAACCGGACTGACGCTGTCCCTCTTCCGAATTTTAATGTCGCGCCCTGCACGTAATGGAGACAAGCGGTGGAGGGACAGCGTCAGTCTGGTTTACACTACTTAACGATAACTTATGATGTACTCGTTTGTCAAACCTTACTAATAACATAGTCCACCTTTACCATAACAATATGCATATCTGCTAAATACAACTTAATTGTTATTCTTGATTAATACCGTCAAGTGTGAAAGAGTGAAGCCAACATCTGCTCATGATGCTTTTGTAACTTGTGATTTTTACACGGAATATAACAGGTAATTTAGCTTGCGACTAATGTACCCACTTTTATACTAATTTTATCCAAACAACAGTAGGAACTAGGGATAGCCGAAAGCTCAAAAGTCCAATTTTATTATCTCTTTCGTGTAGAGTAGTGTTCCTCAACCGAGATGATATCGCGCCCTTGTGGGCGTTGTTCCATATTAGCGGGGCGATTAGTAACAGTTTATATTTTAGAGAGAGAAAATCAATTTTCTGGCCGATACAGTAAAACATTATATTAAGAATAATTAGAGTTCGCTATATCGTACAATAATTAAGCAAATAACATTATACTAGTCACTAGTCTATTAAATGCAATACGAATTTTTCGAAGTGAAGGGGGCGATACAACGTAACGGTTTTATTGTAGGGGACGATGATTCGTTAGAGGCTAAGAAACACTGATGTAGAGCAATGTCATATCCTTACAAAATGTTCAAGTTCTACATAATTGGATAAATACTTTGAAATTAACTTTTTTGACAAGTTCAAAAAGTTTTGGAAGAAAGATTATTTATAAGTAAAAATTATATTTCAACCACACTTTTGTTTTCGCCATATTTTAATTGATTTACGTATAGTTAGTGCAGATTTTAGTATTCACTCCGGGAATATATTGCATTATTTATTCCACAAGTTCCTTGTTCTCTTTCAATCTTCGAAGTTGAAATCCTTTTCTCATAAAGTGAAAAGGAATTAAAAAATCCCAACGGACTAGTTGGATTAGTAAATATGGCGGCGCGTGATTATTCAACACGAAACACCATTTGAATCTAATTAGAAGTGTGTTGCCTCTGTTGAAGAAACATAAAACAAAAACTATTTTCATGCTGAACATATATTTATTGGATTTTTGCCAATTCATTTAACTTTTATATTAGTATATAATTGATACTAGTCACGAACAAGGATGTTGTCATAATCAAATACCTATTAAATAATACATTAAATGTTTTAAAGATGATTACATTAACCCGTCAAAAATAACAAGCTGGACCGCATAAGAAATTGCTACCTAACTATTTTGATTTCATTCATTCTTATGTAAGAATGTTTTGTCGTACTATTGGCGTCCGCAAAGTTATAAAGTAAAGTAACATAAAATAAATTAGAATCAAAATATACAATTGAATTTGAAAAGAGAGTTGGCTAACATATGGATAATGCATATTTGTATTAACATAGAAAGCAAACCAATGGATAATATGCTAGTTTCCACAACGCACGTAGCCAATATTAATGTAATAATATAATTTTCACATAGAATAATACTTACTTACTTACTTAATCCTGAAACCCGTTTGACCGTGAAGTGTCGGGTTGTGTGGAGTTGAGTTTCCTGGCACCCTCTTCCATATTTGTCTCCACTCTTCTCTCTCCCTGCATCTTGCTCTCATATCCTCCCATTTCTCTCCCCTTGCCTCGTATGCACTTCGTACTTCTTGCTCCCATGTCTTCCTCGGTCTTCCTCTTCTCCTGTTTCCCATTTCTTTTGATTCGTATATTTGTCTTGCCAACCTTTCTTCGCCCATTCTTATAACATTGCCAAGCCATCTTAATTGCCCTTGCTGTATTGTTATTTCGACTGGCTCTATCTTGAGCTCCTCTCTGTATCCCGCGTTCTTTATCCTATCCAACTTAGTTTTATTTTCTATTCGTCTTAGGAACATCATTTCTACGTTGTTCATCCTACTTCTTTGTCTCTCATTTGTAGTCCATGACTCGCATGAGTGTGTCAGTACTGGTTTCACTGCCTTGCGGATCACTTCTGCCTTTACTATCTCTGGTATTTCTTTGTTGTTTAAGAATGGTGTTTTTATCATGTTGTAAAGTTTTGCAGTTTTTGATATTCTTTCATTTATTTCATCTTCTAAGGACCCCTCGCTGTTAATAATCCCCAGGTATTTAAACGCGTTAGTTTGTTCTATTCTATGTCCTTCTATTTTTATGTTATGTGTTAGACTTTCTCTGCTTATTGCCGTTGTTTTTGTTTTGTCTATATTAACTTCCATGTTTATTTCTTTTAATTGTTCATTTATTATATTGACATTTTCTTGCAGATGTCTCTCCGTGTTTCCTAATATCACCATAACGTCCGCACAGCCTAACTCAGTTATTTGTATTTTCTCCATTTTCCAGTATCCTACATTATATGGCTTCAGTTGGTGTTTACACTTCTTAATCGCTTCGTCCAACATTATATTAAATAATAAGGGGCTCAGCGCGCAGCCTTGCTTTAGTCCATTTCTACATATAAACGTCTCCGATTTTTGATTTCTTACTCTAACGTAGTTTCTTGTTCTGTAGTATGTGCTCTTTATACACTTTATTAATTCCTCATTCACACCTCTTGTCTGTAAAGTTCTCCATACATCATTTCTCCTTATACGATCGAATGCTTTTATTATATCGATGAAGCATATATGTATTTCTCTGCCTGTTTTTATTGCTTTTTCTATTACTTGTCTTAAAATGAATATTTGATCTTGAGTCCTCCGTCCCTTCCTAAATCCGCATTGTGTTTCTTCTAATGTATGTTTTATTTCTTTCCTAAGTGTACTTTCTAATATCCTTGCATATAATTTCCCTACTGTGCTACCCAGGGTTATGCCTCTATAATTTGAACACTGTTGACTATCTCTCTTTTTTAAATTGGGCATATAATTCCTATTCTCCAATCCTCGGGTGTCACTTTCTCCATTCTGACCTCGTTTAGTAGTTCCAGTAGTTGTTTTAATCCTAGTTCACTAAGTCCCTTTATCATTTCCACTGTAATTTCGTCGTGTCCCGGTGCCTTTCCGTTGTTCATCAGCTGTATGAACTTTTTAATTCTTCCCTTGTTATGTCCTGTTGTGCCTGCCCTTCTATAAAATTCTTTTCTTGATATATTCGCTCTAGTTGTGTATTTTCCTCTCCTTCTGTTTGTAGTAGTGTCTGGAAGTATCTTTTCCATACTTCCATTATCCTGTCTTCTGCAGTCACTACCTTACCGTTTTCATCCTTCATGTTCTTCAATGTATATTGTTTTGGATTCCTCATATTTTTTATCGCTCCATAGAAGAGTTTTTGATTTTCTTGGTAGTTTCTAGTAATTTTCTCATACACACATAGAATAATACCCTTCTGATAAGGTTTCTCTGATTTATTTAAAGTTTTTCAATTACTGTAAGGTTTTATATTTAGCAGCACCTTTTATATCATGGTCGATATTCAACTACTAATATAACGCGAAAAATGTATGTAAAAAAGATATTGAATTATTAGTAGTCATTTTCCATTTCTTTTTTTTACTAACGAAGAAAGTAATGATAGTAATAGTAACAATAATAACTATTTTCCAAAGCATGCAAAAATGAACGAATTTGTTAGAACAGTACCGTTAACAGATGTTATCAATCAAATCGGACACTACATTTATGATTGTTTACTTTCTTTGATCAAAAAGAATTAATGGAAAGGCTGTTCATTTTCAGCAAATAATGTGGCCGCGTGCGGTGCGTAACGTTATTTGTGGAGTGATCTATTGTCATACTTCGGTGTTCTGAGGATACTTTTCAGTGCGGCTACAACTTACGTGTCGAAACATAAATAAGATGTGGTAAGTTATTTTTAATTTTAAATTATTAATACGGTTTATAGGTTTCCTACAACACTTCATTCAAAAGTAAAATTGATATTGAAACAGTGAACTATAGTTCTTTTGAAAAACTACATAGTAATACTAATAACAACTCCAACATTGGGTACTTACAAACTTAGCTGAAAGTTGCAGATCCAGATGTCTCAAGAAAACAGTAGGAACACGCGCCTCGCAACACTTGAAGAAGCTTAATGTAACGATAACGTTACTGAGGTTAATAATAGTACGTAATTCAATAAGCTAAAGCACAATATGTATAACAGTAACTAAAATGAACAAACAGTTTCACATATTTCTTCGTTGAAGACGGATGGAAACTGGAAAGTAGTATAAATATCTACAAGCAACCGATCGAAAGGAAATAGACCAGCGTCGACAACAATAAAAGACCACTTAATATGAATCCATAGATCAAAAAGAAGAACAAGAAAAAAAGAAGAATAAGAAGAAATGTGTAATAAAAATTCAAAATTGGAATAACAAACCAATGTTCAAAAAGCCCAACTTTGACTCAGACTTTTAGACATCTAATGAAAATGCCATCAGTTTGGATTCCAAGAAAGAAATGCGGCAGAATAAGTATATTGTACTATGAATTTAGTTAATTGTATAAAAAGCAAAAATTATTATAAATAATATTTATAAAATTTTAGTATTATATTAACAAAATAATGAACAGTATAGTCAAAATATATTACCTAATGTGTGTATAAGTGTAATTTGTTTTCTAATTCTTAACTTCTCTCTTTGTCTTGAATTCTTTCTTCACTTCATTTCTTTGGTCTTTTCCTTTTATTGTACTTCTCTTTTCTTTGGTCTGTTCGTCGTTTGTAAACAACAACTTCTTTTTTGATGTGGTCTGCTTCTTTTCAACCCTGGTATTTTATATAACTTTTTATCTGACTTTTTTCGTCGACCATCCCATTCCGTCGTTCATAAACAACAAACTTCATTTCTTTTTTCGGCACGTCGTTATAGCAATTTGGAATTCTAGATTTTGAAATGTTTCAAGTGTATGTGTGTGGTATATATTTACAACGCTTTTCTATTTCTTAGAGAATGCTTTCTATAAAATTTACATCTTTTTATTGGTAATTTTACTAATGGAGTATTACACAAAATTGTAGTGATAATTTAGTTAATTTGTTTTTTATAGTAAATCGCACCGATCTAGCTCGTAGATAAAATATAAAAGCATAAATTATAACAATTTATATTTATAACTTTTTCGAAATATTGAATATAAAATCAAAAAAATTTACCTATTTTAGTGTGTGAATGTATGTGCGTGAATTTTCCGTTGACGATTCTTCCTGTATTTCCTTTCTTCACTTCTTTTCTCGACGCAGCTTATGGATTCCTCCCTTTTATCAATTCTTTCTTCTTTTGTATGGTAATACTCCTTTTTCTTACTAATACTTCTACTTAAAACCTTTTCTTTTGGAAATATATTTTAGACTTCTTTATTGACTTTTCGAAATTCAATTTATTCGTCGTTCACCAAACAAAACTTTATTTCTTCTCGAAACCAGGACGACACTCCTGTCTTTCCCCGTTGTCCCCCAAACGAAACTTTAATTCACCTTGACTTCAGTTCATCCAAATATATTGCTGTTATAGGAACCTGTACCGTACGTCGATGTATCCTTGATTATTTCTAGTAAATTTATGTGAATTCTTGTAGTGTATATTTGTTGTCGAAATGTGTAAAAAATGCTAACAAAATTCTTTTTATACATTAAATCATGCTTTTATAAAATATTTAACTCTGGTAACAGTTGTTATACCACAATATCATTAGATTGGGCAAATATGCGGTATGATAAGTCATCTGTCCTTTGTCCTCTGTCATATAATATTACATTGTGAAAAGGGCAGATGACTCATCATACCGCATATTTGCCCAGTTGATATCATCTATGTTGATTTTATTGTACAGAATGATAGCTAGCTATGCGATTCATTTACAACTACTTCATTCCTCGAAATAGTAACGCTTACAACCTAAAGTGTGAAAAATGGGTTGCTCACACTTTAACATACACCAATAACCCTTAAAACGTCTATTCATATTCCCAGCTGTCTTAAAAATAATTTAGGTTGAAATCGGAAATCGATTATCTGATATCTTGGAACTTCACTACTACTGTTCAACATGGATTTTGTAGAGACAAATGTACTACAACTGGGTTAACACAACTAATCAATGCGATACTAGCGAATTCAAGCAAAACTTAATTACGGAAACAAGTACAGTATTTAGTGAAGCAGAAACATGATTCAATTCCAATAAATAGAAACTTAATCCAAACAAAACACATCCAGATGTGTCACTAACTAGAAGGGATGTCACTACTAACATCAAAATATTAGGTATCTATGTATATAGACAGTTAATAAACTTGGAGAGTCCACATAGACGAATTGGCGGGAAAGCTATCTGCAGCGGTCTATTCTTGTGAGAACAGTAAAGCAATTGTCTACTCATCTTTGAGACTATGTAATACAACCCAAATTTTGTTCTAAAAGAAAGGTAGCTATTATAGCTTTTGAGATGTTTACCAAAATTAAAAAGTTGTGCATATTCTTGAGGGCAGCGTACCGCTAAAATCGCGAGACATCTAAAACCTTTATAATTGCAATTTTTATTTTTTATTTGCTTGCAAGGCTAGAGGGGATGGGGCTTTCTTTGTCGTATATGGAACTCTGTTCGTTATTTTTTTCAATCTTATTGATACTGTGCTATAGTCACAGTTATTGTCATATCATACCTCAATTTCTATTCTAATTACGCTCCTGTTGTGGGGAAATATTAATATAATCACATTCTAACACTTCTAAGCACTATATTATGGTATACATAGAGCAAACCTAAGTAATTGTAGTAGTAGTAATTGTATCTTTCTTCCCAATCAGTAACCGATCAGTTTTTCTATCAGTGTCACCAATAATATAGACAGCTTAGCTTCATCTTTCCTTATTTTAATTACAGCTTTTGGTTTCTTAACACATTGACTGTCATGGCTATCATATTTAATAGCTAGTGACGTTTCCGTTAAGAGAATGTATTCACATGTCAGGCCACAGCTATAAAAAATGTATCACTTAGACGCAACTCTAGAAGTTTGACTGCTGCTCTCCCTGCGATGTGCTCAAATATGATAGCCATGGCCCGTGCTGAAGAACTTCTGTTTAACAATAAGTTTCCCGGGGAGCCGCGGCTATTTTATTGTTTGATAACTAGATAAAAATTCGTCATTACCAGTCAAAATTTAACCAGATTGAAAAAAGAAAACTTACTTAAATTTAATGTTGGAACATTAGCAAAATTGGCTGGGCAGTCAATGTGTTAACTCTTTCGACCCGGTCGGTGCAATATATTTCAAAGAAACAACAAGTTTAGTCGACAGCGTGACATTGGTAGAAAAAGTAGTCTTACAAGGGGAATATCAAGGTTGTGAATAACGGATTTTGATGGGCCTCGAATATGTTATTGAGGGACCTCTCCTGAGTACGTTGCTACCAGCTTTTGTAGCCATTCGTCCTGGTTCTCGAGAAAATTGCAAAAGTTTTCCTGACGTACTTTATATACCGTTAATGTTAATAATTTTCTAAAGAAGTGGTTATAATGCAGTGGGTAAGTTCTAGGCCTACTACGCTGGCGATTCGAGTTCAAGTCCTGCTCTTGTAGTTTTTTTTTCTCAATCTCATTGCATATGATGTTAACAAATATATTTAATTTCATGCAAAATTGTTCAAAAATAATATGTTTCGCCATGGTAATTTTATTAATAAAGTTAATGGGAAGCGAATGTGCACCATGGTGCATATTTTAAATTATTAATTATCACTAATGATAAAACGATTTAATTATAAGATTTGATTATAAAATTTAAAATACACACCATGATGCACATTTGCTTCTGATTAATTTTATTAATAAAGTTAGTATGGCGAAAAATATTTTTGAACAATTTTGCATGAAATTAAATATATTTGTTAATATCGTATGTAATAAGAAAAAATCACAAGAGCAGGAGGATTTGAACACGAATCGCCAGCGTAGTAGGCCTAGCACTTACCCACTACACTATACTCACTTCTTTAGAAAATTATTAACATCAACGGTATATAAAGTACGTAAAGATACCTTTAGCAATTTTCTCGAGATCTAGGGCCAATTGATACAAAAGTTGGTAGCAACGTACTCGAGGAAGGTCCCTCTATAACATATTCGAGACCCATCAAAATCCGTTATTCACAACCTTGACGTTTCCCTTGTTAGCTTTGGTGAAAGCTATGAAGCGAACGAATGTGTGTTCTTTGATAGGTTTTTTCCTCAGTGTGCCTTTTGAAGAGCATACCATTCTCTGCTGTCGGCACTGTTGTTTCCAATCAGAAGCAGCTCCCTTCTTGTGCACAGAAATTGAAAAGAGGAGATAGCGCTAGCTATCAAGATCAGTGGGACATCATGCACGTTTTGGCAGGACAAAACTGACAAACAAAACTGGTTAAGGTAATAAGTAATTGTCATGGTGGAGAAATGGGACTAATTTAAAGAAAGCAGTAAAACGGTGAGAAAGTTCATTTCAGTTGTCCAAAATCCATTGTTGACTACCACCAACACATGGGTGGAGTCGATTTATCCGACCAAATGTCGCAGCTTTACGACATCAATAGAAAATCCACAAAGTGGTGGAAAAAGGTAATTTATAAACTTCTCCAGACTACCTGTGTCATCGCATGGATTATATATAAAGAGACAGCAGTTGCCCAATCTTCCGTCCACTGATATTTTAACTGCTTTGGTGGAGGATATAATAAACTCTGGGCTGCAGAACAGTAAAGTACCCAAGAAGAAAAAATCTGAACGTCATTTGAAAGATTGGGACGTTAGTTACTGTGTGGTGGGCGATCACATGCCCGTTGAAGGGAACACGCGACGCCGGTGCGTAAGATGCACAAAAGATAAGAAAGGTGAAAAGAACGACAAGCGCATTTTCTTTCTATATCAGTAAAGTCAACTTCGTTTCAAATGTTTCACACCATATCATATTTAAATGGCTTTATAATTCAATAAAATTGATAAATTTTTATTATTGTGTGTTTTTATTTATGAGTACTCATGAGACATTATATCCCAAATTTCAAATAAAAACCACCGGTTGGGACTATATATCCCACCTCCCCTAGTGCCTCTGGTGGCGAAATTTTTAATTCTGCCTCGATAGACAATTTTACTTTCTTACAGACAGATCTACCTAATACCAATTCTGTATATCCCATTTTTTTTTCCGGTTAGAAAGAATTAAAGTACTATTGCGGTAACAAAAAATCGGACACTTAAGATAATGTAGTTTAAATCTAACTTTTGCCTTGTCAAATATTATTTCCTTTTATATCATTTTTGATATATATCATTATACTGCATTTAAGTACTGCGAAAAAGCACCAGTAATTACATTACTTGGGGAAGAATAATCGATAACGAGACTAGGTAGATTTGGAGTCTCCAGAGGCACTATTCCGACATTAAAAAGAAATGACTTCATCAAAATTGACATGAACCTGACAAACGGTGGGTTAATACTGCTAA
The DNA here is from genome assembly GCA_038088585.1 of Chrysina gloriosa. Classification (NCBI taxonomy): domain Eukaryota; kingdom Metazoa; phylum Arthropoda; class Insecta; order Coleoptera; family Scarabaeidae; genus Chrysina; species Chrysina gloriosa. Next base: position 19,590,252 of record CM076092.1, read on the forward strand.
AAGATAGTCAAAATAGCCTATGAGACTTGTCTGGATTTTTGTTGCCGCAATAGTACATCGACGTTACAAGTTGTATTAGTTCATTTTGGAGTTCTATAATCTAAATATCGATTTTATTTACAATGGCGTACTAAATAATTTAATAATTAGGACTGGTAAGTAGAGAGGTAATATGTACAACCATACAAGAACATTCCCAAAAAATCAGGCTTTATTTTCAACAGTACTTGTAAAAGCTTGTAAAAAAGTCCAAGCTCTTAATAGATTTCTCCAATAGTTTTTCATATCACTCCATTTTCTTCTTTGTTTCTGGATCACATCAGCAAACATAATTTTACTAAGACATTATTTTCCAAAACGATCCTGCCCTGGCCATAAAAATTACTGCGCAAAAAGTACTTTTACTACATAACATAAGTTCAGCTTTTTTATTATTATCAGGTAACACTATTTACGGCTGTGTGCTTAGTCCACTGCTGTTTTCTATGGTACTAGATGAGGCCATAAAAAGTGCTAAAAAACAAATGAAACCACTAAAAATGGGTCACTGGAAAATGAAGGAGACTAACTTGTGTGAACTGATGTTTGCGAATGATATGGCAATTCTGGCTGAATCAGAAGAAGCGCTACAAAGGAACCTTGAAATCCTAAATAAGGAAATAAAGAATAAACATGAAAATAAACATGAATATAAACATCGAAAAGACCAAATCAATGATAATAGCAGGAGAAAGGAAAAGACATAACATCAAAATCGAAGGGAGGACAATAGAACAGGTGAATAACTACAAATATTTAGGAACAATAATTCAATGGGACGGAAAAATGGAACAAGAAATTAATGAAAGAATGAAAAAAGCGGCAAGAATGTTTTATATGATGAGAACTACGTTTCTGGAGAAAAAGGAAGTGCCAAAACGGATTAAAACGGAAATTGTGAAAAAAGTGATAAGACCAACAATAACATATAGTAGTGAGTCCTGAACAAGGTCAGAAAAGGTAAAATCGCGGGTGAACGCCATGGATATGAGATGGAAGACGAATAGAAAACAAGACCAAGAAAGACAAGATAAGAAACAAGAATTACTGGCAAAACCTAGGAATAAAACCCATATGGAGAATAGTGGAGGAGAGTCAGCTGAGATGGTTCGGCCATGTGTGTCGTATAAGTGATGATAGACTGACAAAGAGAGTGTATGAGACATGAGTGATAGGAAAAAACAAAAGAGGAAGGCCAAGAAGAAGATGGAATGACGATATCAGGGGAGCAGCGGCAGAGAGGGGAATTGAGTGGGAGGGAATAAAGGATCAGACCGGAGACAGAAAACGGTGGAGAGAACTATATGGAAAATAGGAAACTTGATCCCATCCAAGCCTTACACCGAAAGGTAGATAGGAATATGATTAAGAAGAAGAAGTATTTACGATTGAAATAATTTGACATCCTTAGATCATAAGCCATGTTCTTCAAAATAATAATTAATATATTTTATCAATTAGTGCCACACTTACAAATTTAACTCAATTATTTTACAGTGCATTCGTACAAAAAATAGTACACTTCCTCCGAACATGCATTTGTTGAATGACAGACTTTTTGTATTTTGAAACGCAGACGAAGACGTGAGCACAGAATGTTAAATTATTCAACGGAATTGCAAGATAATAGCTTTATTTACCTTCATAAGGGTGTGGTTTCAATCTCGCTACATTGGAGATAATAGACATGTAGATACAACAGTAAATTACAATCGTTTCTCCCCTTTTGTTTAAATAATTTTCCACGATAGCTTTTAATTTAATTTTCAAATCTATTCATTTACATCTTACACTTGCTGGAAAGGGAATACTTAGATATTGACTACTATGCAGGTACGGATTTTTTATATAAATCAGTTTATGGTACACGATTTCTAGTATTTGTAATGTATTTTTCACTTGTAACGCAGTTTCTACAGTCCTATGAAGATGGTAGACAATCGTACAGCGTTACAGTATTTCATTCAAAGTTAACCTTTCCAATTACCGCACCAAAAATGCTGAAATAGCTTTTCTATTTGCTGGATAATCGATATGTAACATGTAGTACTTTTAGCACGGTTATATGTCATCCATTCTTGTCGAAGTGTAGGAATTACATTGCAAGTAAAACACATGGTGCAGATATTGAAAATCCTATACCACATTTAGCCGTCTTAGGCTAGGTGCAATTAAAATTATATGAAATGAACTTAATTTGTTAATAGTCCAGTGGTAAACTTCACTAATTTCATCGAAGAAACTATATGGATACTAACGTAGTTTCACAGTCTAAAAGTGTTCCCCGAGAATTCAGATTTACTTTATCAGAAATACTCTACTTTCATATGTTTAAGATGAACATATAAAAAAATTTCATAATTTTAGACTCATGTATACGGATATTCAACATGAAGTCTAATTGTATCAAGCATAATTATTCTAACGTTGCGACCGGTGTATCGTATTCTAAAGCACCTCCAAGGGATTTTATAATAGACATTAGTTACAATGAATCGGTTACAAAGACAAATTAGAAACGGCCTATCAGAATATAACTACCTTTTCATTAACGTACAAGTTTCATTACCTTTTATTGAAGTTACGTTTTATGTTATATCTATCGAATGTACTGCTATTGCGTTGTATTACACGTAATCCTCATATGTATATACGAGTTAAATATTTATATCGGTACTTTTGTAATAATGCTCCGTGGTGTTCCGTTCCTTTTTCTCCTCACTGGTCACTGTGTTTCTTATGAATATTTAGTGATATTTCTGTAATTACCTCACATACATTCTCGATACTGATTATATTAATGGCATCAAATTACACAACGTGTAAAAATGTGTCTGGCAGATATTTCAAGATTAAATTATGTTCTTAATAACAGTGCATTTTCCTATTACTATTAGAGCCTTATTCGTAGTCGAACGTGTAATTTATTAATCATAACAGAATTTTCGAATGGCTCAATGAATTTAGTGTTTAATCTTAATTGCTTCATAAGAAACATAAACAGTGCGATGATCGAATACGAAAGTACGACACGAACTGCTTTCTTTCCGTTGTATAAGTTTTACGTTGGACGTAAACAAAGCTAACCAATATTGGATCATTTTAGGATATATGCAATATGAATGTAATAAAAGGAGAGTTTCATTAGGAGAGAAAATTCATTGCTAGAAGTTTTCCTCTTCTCCTATTTGACGTACCATTTGGAATCCTTTTTTGCTTCCTATCCTGCCTTCCTCATGTACAGCACCCGGCATATCTAAGTTTCCATTGTGAGTATTAAACTTTTCGTCGTAGACTGGTCAATGATAATGCTGTATGTAACAAACATACACAGAAAACGTAAATAAATAATACGAAGCAAGTTGTAGCGTAAAACGTTATTATAAATATATGCTTTTACCGCGTTATTTTATTTTCCTTGGAAAAATATAAATTTCTTAACCGCGTATAAGTTAACAGATTAGTTGCAACCAAAACAAAAAACAAAATAAAGAAAAGTGAAGTCACGTATCATAGATTGCTACTTCTATCGTTACATATCGAATACAAAACGAAATGGGATATATAAAAATGTGTGAAAGCAATAAGTATGTTGTACAGTAATTGGTTAGCATGAAGTGTGACGAACAAGTTGACTGTAAGCCATAAAGCAATCAACAAATTTCCTCGTAAATGAGAAATCGGCCACACTGTTGAAAGACAGATAAGTACATCATAATCAAAAGTATCTGCTGCACACCAAGATCATGTATTGACCACATATGTTCGGGACAATCGCTTGATTGGTTGTCGTACAGCAATAAGAACCACAGACTTTCCTAGTAGCGGCCTAACAGATGGAAAGGAAATATAACAGATGAATGTATTAAATACGATTGAAGAAACCTCAATTAACGGACAAAAATAAGCAGGAAAGACTGAGCTTCACCTTCAGTGATTTAGAACGCCCACAAATTTCCCGGAAATCAATCGCTTTTATGGACGAATCTACTTTTGAATCACACAACATTCGAAAAACGGCGGTGTACAGAAGAGCTTCCTTTCACAAAATGTTGTTCAGAGATCACGCACCGCCCGTATCAGTATGGGGTTGGACATCTTATGGTGGACCTGGTGTAATACGGAAAATAGAAAACAAGTTTTTGGACTAGATACCATATTAGAACGTACCGTTTGAAGGTGATTTGGAAAATTTCATAATTTTTTTTTTTGGATTATGAACCTGTTCGAGCTCCGAAGGGGAAAACTTTGAGCTTCAAACGGACCAACACCAGTCGTCAACTTGCACATTTTGCATCTGGCACAACACATAAATAAATCCTAGGAAATATTTATGCTCAAATCTCAATAAGTTTCTCGTGCACTGAATTGCAAATGACCTACGCAATTTGCTTCTTTTTCATCATTTGAGGAACTAGGAAGTTCCAATTCATCCGTCGTATTCCATCGGACATTACACTTCAAAACACTCTTTTTGTAATTGGTACCAGTAAGTTGCCTCCCGACATAGACACACACATATGTATGTATTAAATACTTTTACCTTCTTTTGTAAAACAATTGACATTATTTTCAATAAATTAAATATGAAAATACTTGCTGTTAGACGTCATTTACTAACATTCATGATAAAATACAATCTTAGCAGATGTTACTGCATAAAGTTGATTAAGACTTCCTAAGTCTACATCGAATGATTAACCAGTTCACCTAATTTTTTGGTTCATGTTGATAGGCAAGAGATACTTAAGTCACTATGTTGCGGGAGTGTTAAAGGACTTAATCCTTAAATTAACGAATCGCTCCTTGCTGTGTACTTTACTATTTCACCACTTGCAAAAAGACCCTGTTGAAGAAACTTTGATTTATGAAATAATATTTTTTCTTAGTTCAATTCCTCTAATTTATAACCGCTTTGTTACAGGAAAATCATTTTCGATTACAATAACTATATCGACGAATCCGCCCCAAGTAGCAACCTACACCAAAGCCATCAAAGTAACAGTTGACGGACCCCGTGAACCGAGATCGAAATCCAGTAAGTACTATTTTCTTGAGATCAAGAGGGGTGAACAAATATTCTCTCTGCTTAATTAACACAGTATACTCGGTTTAAGAGGGACAAAGGCATAAATATTACTCTAATTGGGGTATGTCGTGAACTTCTGAATACCTGTACCGCGGTATAACAGAGTCTTCGATATGGAATTAATTATATCAATTTAACTACTTTACTTGCATAAATTGTTAATCAAGTTATTGGATTTTACTAAGTTAGCGGCAATAAGTTATATTCAGTAATATTGATACGGTAATAATTTCTTTTCCTTTTCTGTCACCTAGTAATTCTATTCTCGATTTAGTTTGATCTTATAGTTATTACAATAACAATTTTAGCAATATTTTTTATTCCTTTGGTTGTACTAGACGATTTATTGATTAATAATATAATTTCATAGTGAATTTTGTTTTCTTACTTCTATATTCAACAACGCTTTGTGTTTTATGATTATAACTAGAACCATTAATCTATAATTAATTTAATTCTACATCCCATATGCGAGCGCGTATTAAAGTGGTTGGCTAGATTCACTTGAGAGTTTAATCACATTACCTGTGAATTGTAATGTATGTTTCATACCTTCTAAGTTAATATTGGGCTAAACTTTTTTATACATATCGCAGGTTGTTTACATATCAAGTGAGTAGAATTACAACAAGAAAGTACTTCGCCCGAGAGAATAGTCCGTATTCAGCTTGCGAACATTCAAGCTTTCGAGCTTCTTGAAACTGAAAATCTAACTCGATGATTCGTAACTCCTTATTTGGTCCCTTAATTATCAACAATGGAAACAAAATATGTAGTTAGTTCTGTAGTTGTAAGGTGATTGATAATTTAAAAGGTTCTAGCATAAGTGCCTAAAATGCACATATTCATTGGCGAACAAATTAGTTAGATGTAGGATGTGCAAAGTCAATTGGTAAATACAAAAATGTGCAAAAAGAGTAAATTGTAGATTGCATTTGGCAACACTAGAATAGGAAAATCGAAAATCTATAAACTGCTCTATAAGGTTGTCAAACCCTAAAACTGCATGAAACAATGATACAACAATTGACAATGAATGCACTGGCGATCAAGTAATTCTTTAATTAACTGAAACGCGCAGATGAATGAAACTGAAGGAATGATTTCCTTTCGACATAAAACGGATTTGCAATGTATGACAATAAACAGATTTGAGCCATTTACTTACATTTACTTTCTGTATTGTCAGTTAATCAATGGTGTACTACTTATTATTCAGTTGGCTTCCATTCTCATTTTCACAATATTTGACAGGGGAATTGATGCTCCTAATGTAAACACCCCGAGAACTAGTTGAATAAATTGAAACGTAAATACACTTGACACTCTAATGTGCTAGAAACATAATTGGCGGCTTCGGCCAAACAACTACTCCTCGTGCAAAAGCATCGGTGCCATAGAATTGCAGTTATAAATAAGCTGTGTAAACTAAATTGGCGGAGCATAATCTCGTAGTGAACAGCCACCGTGGTTGAGTTTTGTCTTACCTGGACTTTCAGTAGGTATGTAAGGTTAGTAAAGTAAATTAGCTCTTAAATGTTTAACTCAATTTTACGAATGATACATTCTAACCTTCGTGTCCGACACTGAGAATGACCACTTGGTAGTCAATACGTATTTAGAATTTCCTAAAATTGGTGTGGAAGTGGTAAGAACTAACTTATTTTAGTTTTAAGCCCAACATTTACCTTTCTATAAGTACTTTGTAGCCACTCACGACTTTCACACGGCTTCGTTCTACCTATAATTCAATAGCCCGAGGTGCTTTTTACGAACGGTAGTTGCTTCAAAGAGGGCGCCTTTCATTGTACATATTTTGAGTTGATCAAAACAAGTTCATACATCAATTGTCTTTCGGCTTAGATGATTTGTATCATCAAATCTCAAACGTTATTAGGAATTGCACAAACAGCTTGGAAGGGACCCCCTTTTACAGTATCGAGTACTGGGTTGAAGATCTCCCATATACACTATATCAAATTGGTAAACTCCTCACTACACAATTATTTAATTAAATCCGGTGACACGTGCTTCGTTCACAAATGCCACAAGCATCTTCAAACTGTATTCTAACAAATCTTTTAATGTATAGTTAGAAGATTTCTGGCGGAACACGTGTTACCGCATTTAATTTAATAATTATGTGTAGAGGAATTTACCGATGTGTTATAGTGTAAGTAATACTACGCCTCAGTCCTTGCCATCACCATCAACATCAATGACTAAAAGTAACTAAATATTTATCATCATTGGCGGGCATTTTGATGCTGTGATACTAACAGCTTTGCGACTAATGCCCTCAGGTATATTTCCTGAAGCGTCATATTTGATTTGGCGTAATCAATAAATCGCATTTTTCAACCGTAATGTAAATGGCGTAAATTTTTCTTAATCAAAATTGCTTCTATTTTATATAGTACATTCAGTGTTGTCCGCGGATGGGGGTAGCCATTAGGGAAAAAATCTTTATTATTCATTTTACGACCAAAAGTCATTCTTTATAAAAAGTTCTGCTTGCTGAGAAAATGAAATGACGATAAGAAAATTTTATATCACATGTACAGGGTGTTAATAAATTAGGAAAGTATGAAAATGCTTCAAGGGATAAGTACCATTATTTATTATTTTTTACAAAAATGTTATAAAACAAAGTTGTTTATAAACTAACGTAAAGTCCAAATACACGTTCTGAAATAAAAATTCGAATTTTTAAAAATTATTGTACATAGCTACCTCCCAACTCACACTTTCCCACTAACTTAATAAATCTATCGTACACTTTGCGAATGGTTCGCGGCACATTCAGATCATGGATTGCTTCTTCTATGCGTTGTTTTAATGTTTCTCTATTATGTGGAAGATCATCTGAATAAACCTTTTGTTTTAAGGCACCCCACAAAAGAAATCTAATAATGAAAAGTCAGGCGACCTAGCTGGCTAATGGTTTGGGCTAAGCCTCCCTATCTATCTTGCGCCAAAATGAACATGTACCCATTGTCTGACCAAGGCTGTGCAATGAGCAGGGCAGCCGTCTTAAATTATTACGTACTTTTGGCTCTAACGCGTTAAGAAATGGTAAGACAAAATGTTCAAATACACGTGTTGGTTTAAATTTCCCTCTATAAAATATGGGCCAATTATCCTGTCATAAAAAATTCCACACCATACATTAACTCTTTGGTAACGTTGACTTCGTTTGTTTATTATGTAATTAGGATTCTCGTAAGCCCAGTGACGATTATTTTGTGAAGATACGTGCCCGTTTGTACAAAATGTATATTCATCGGTAAAGAAAATAAACCTATGAAATCTTTGGTTTTGAAGGAAATTTTCACCTATCCATTAATAAAACTGTAAACGTCTCTCTTCAACACCAGGTTGAAGTGTATGCCGCACCTTTGGCTTAAACGGTTTAATTCTGTTTTCCTTAAAAATTGTGTGTAATACATTTTTGCTTAAATCCATTGCTTTTGCACGCTTCCTTAAAGGTAATTTCGGGTTATCTAAAACTGACCCTATTGCTAACAATGTAGCTGCATCATTTTGATCGCATTTTTCTTTGATTTCTGTACATTCATCACCGATCCAGTTTCATTGCATTTTTTAATAATCTTCGCAATGCTTTTTTGACATCGCCGTATTATTACCAATAGCGTATTGATAACACACATATCCAATACCATAACATTGTATTAAATAAATATGCTCTTCTTTGGTTAACATTTTCGAAAATGCCTTCACGGAAACAGAATGCTGACACATGTAAATAAAATTCTGATGTAACAGGAACGTATACAAAATCGGTTATCTTGATTTTCTTGTGAAATGCAAATAAATAAAAACCACTGTTATTTTATTTTTAAAAATTCGAATTTTTATTTCAAAATTTGTATTTAGACTTTACGTTAGTTTATAAACAACTTTGTAAAATTTTTGTAAAAAATAATAAATAATGGTACTTATCCTGCATTTTCATACTTTCCTAATTTATTAACAGCCTGTACATGTGATCTAAAATTTTCTTATCGTCAATTCCTTTTGTTAACAAGCAGAACTTTTTATAAAGAATGACTTTTGGTCGTAAAATGAATAATAAAGATTTTTCCCTAATGGGTACGCCCCTCCGCGAACACACGGTATATACGTAATCCGGTCCTCTGGTTGTCCCTAAGTGTCGATGTTCCTCTGTCTTATATATGTATTTCTTCGGTATACCTTAGCAACTCCATTCTCTACTATCTCCTGTCATTTAGTTAGATTTAGAGTGCCTCTTTCTCCTATATTTCTTTCCATTGAACAATTCCCGTAACTCGGAGTCAGGTTACTCTGGGTAAAACACTCACCGGCAGAATTAACCGCCCACTATTCCTTAGTCGCATTAAAGGCTAAAATTTTTAGTATTATATGTATGTAAATTCAATATAAAACGGCCATGTGTTTTTTATCAATTGACAGTCTTTACTTGAATTCAATTGTGTTTGTTGAAGGACGTCTCATAATTTATTTAAAACAGTGTGATTGTTCTGGCAAGAAGCTCTGATAGTTAATATTGTTGTTATTTACGTTTCTGTTGCTGTTCTTGTCGTTTGCATTTATGCCCGTGGATTATGTTACTGTGGTTAAAGCTGTAGCCTTAGTCAATGACAGACGAAGTCCCAACGTTTTGCGGCTAGTGAGAGTGGTTACAAAATCAGGCAGCCTGGGTAGGGTCGTAAGCAGTGTACATCATTTAGTGATGTCAGATTTATGGTCAACACTATTCTCTGAAATCCGGTTATTACTGCAGTTGAGGCTCGTGACCGCTTACAGGAGATGACGGATGTGAATATCAGTGAACGTACAATTAGAAGTAGGTTAGCCGATAGACAAATTAGAGCCAAAAGACCAGTACGGCGTTCACAACTCCGCACTCAGTATCGAGTATCACATCTTCGCTTTGCTCGACAATATGCTAATAGCATGCTGGTAAAATGGAGGCATATTCTCCTCATAGATGACTCTAGAAGAAGATCTCCAGATGAAAGAGAACGAGTATTCCGACTTGCGAAAGGAACATTCGTAGCGTGCACTGATAATTTCTTAAATGGCAATAAACAATTTCATATTTGTACTAAACAACTTCATATTGACAGTAACTAATGTCAGTTTGGCATTAGAACGATAACTGGTGGAAAAAACATTTTTCTTTATTCTTACATACACAACACAAAACCTAATACTAATAAATAACACGTAAATTAAAACTGCATGTCTGCTAGGTCTAGTACTCCAAGTAATTTACCTTTGGATATGGGCAACATACCCAACTCATTTATTTGGCGAATATTAGCCCGAATTAATTTTTCAAATCGCTGTAAACGATATTCTGTCTGAGTTATGTTGGCTTTTATTTTCAGCAGCTACAATTTACTGCAATTCATCATATCTCGTTTAACACCGGCTGTTAGAGATGAGCAAGCTTACTTAATCGCGATAAATTATATAGTCTCTGCATAGCTCATGCATAAACTATACGGACCCAGTCTTGAAAAAGGTGATGTGCAAAGCCTTGAAATACTTCTTCAACAAAAGGCGTTTTCTAATTTTATGGAGGATTAAAGTTAGGTTAGCAATATACTCAATGAATTACCTTTGCTGCCTGCAGCGATCTGGATGCATCAAGTTCCTTTTTTGGATCTGTCTTGCTAGCACAATATAGAAGTTGAAAGTAATTTCATGCACGCGACGTTTGGTGTGCCCGTTTGGGAGACAGGATTGTTTTGTTGTATCGCGTTCATATTGCGCTTTGCATTTCTGGAGATGCTAATTGGAGGAATCCTTTCTCTCTTCGCCATTCTATTGACATCAGGACCAAGGCGAGTCTTTGGTACTGAGCCAATTTACTGAGCAATATCACATACAGAAGGTGCAAAACTCGTGCTTATCCTTTATTTCCTGCATTTGAAAGTTTGATCATATTTCACATAAATTGAAAGATTTGTCCTGGTTAAGCATGAAAAATCGTCGATATCTCTACTCAGCATGCATGTTTCACAAAATTATTTCAGAAAAGAGACCTGCGTACCTCTACAACAAAATTTCCTTTAGGACCGACGTTCATAACATCAATGTTCGTTCTAGGGGTTTATTAGTTCCGCGGCCACATATGTCATCTTTGTACGAACGGTCTTTTTCATACAAAATATATATGAGATTTATAATTCCCTCTCACCCAGAGTTAGGGTACTCTCTATCGTGGCCTTTAAAACTTATCTTAAGAAGTTTTTACTAGATAAACAGTAATTTGTTGCTATGCATCGGAACCCCCATTTCGCTAAACAAAACTTCTGTTTTGCTTTTTACGGATTGCGTTCAAAAAGTTCTATTGCAGAATGTATTTAGGTTAGGCATTAGCTTTTACTTTTTGTACCGACCAAGGCGTAGGTGGACGAGCAAGTTTATCTACATAAACTTTAACCTCGCCTTGAGTTTTTCATATTTTCTTTTGTTCTTTATGCTAGATAGTATATATACTTGTTTTCTTTTCCGAAAATAAAGATCTTAACTATTATTACTATTAAATGAACGGAACGGAACATCTTCGATTTGATATTGTTACAGTTGATGAGCAACTGTCTCTCTTTACATTTTTATTATCTGCAGTAGCGCATACAGTAAACCCTGCAAATGTTTACGTAAGCATCCTTTAGAAATATTAATGCGGTGTTCTGCTTAAAAATTTTCTTTCAGTTGTTGCAATGTTACTTTATTATTGTTTTGTAAATATTGTGTGAGGAGATTATGATGATCTTCTGTCATTTTACGTGGCGCTTACTACCACGCGGCTTATGTATATTTTGTTGCTTAACTTAACCGTCCGCCAGTCCTCATTAAAGGCATTGCTTTAGTTAGTTTTAATCGTTTGAACTTTTATAGCTAGTCGTGCCATTAGCTCTGACCTAGGTATATACAATACTAAGAAAGAAATCGATATATTCGCATGTATTATTAATAATATTATTATCTACGAGTTAACATATATATTATTCAAAACGTCCACCCTTTGCTTTTACACAGACTTTCAATTCCAGCGAGTTTAGCCAAAATAACGACAACAATTTTTCGTTACTTTGACCAAACTCCGTTTCAATAGTTCAATATTTTTGTAAGGTTTTCTACAGACTGCTACCTCTAACACCGACCATAATATATAGTCCAAATGATTAAGATCTGGGCTACTGGAGAGCCATTCTTCAGCAGCAATAAAGTCTGGCACCTTCGCTGCTGAATCTTGCTGGAACGTCCACGGTTTACCATTGAATGGTGTTTTACGGTTTGACCACGTACTCTAGAATGTTCTGCTAATAAACTGGAGCTGACGTTTTCACCCACTTGTATCTAAGAAATAAAGCTGTGATATTCCATTGTATTAACCTTCCTATACTCACGCATACGGTCTGTGAGACCGATTTATATAGTATAGTATACGTCTTTCATTTTGACGTGAGTATAGGAAGGTTAAACACCTCGTCGAACCATCATAGATCCGGGATGATGACCTGTTTGTGCGTTCGAAATTTTCTCGAATGCTTCCATAGAGCTGTGTCATTCTGCGAGTTTAACTTTTCTTCAACAATCTGATGATGCCAATATACCCCTACAACAGCTGTTTCGCTCTTTGTTGTCCAATTTGTTGTAAGCTATCTGTGAAACATTGTCCTGTCAGTCGACGATATGCCCTTAGTTGAAGGAATAGCCGGACATGTTTCGTATTGATATTCTAATATCCCTGGCCATAATTCTTTGTTTAGGTAAAGGATTTCTTCGAACGCGCGCTCCACCCCTTTTATTTTTTCAGAAGTCCGTACAACTCGCAATCGTCCACTTGTAGGTCTCTAACTTATGGCATACTAGATATCTGGTTAAATTGTTTACCAGTACGATAAATCTTATCGATCACCCTGCAATGGCAATGACTTCGTGTTAAAACAAGTCAATGCCCGTTCATATGTTGCCAAATGCATCACCGAATACTTCGATTAGTACTCAAAGAATGCAGTGACCAGCACAAAGCCCGGACCTGAATCTCATTGAAAATGTGTGGAATAACCTTAAAAGAAGGGTTGCAGCTAAAGTACCTCCACCAATAGCCTTAATTAAACTCAAAAATATCGTTCAACAGGAATTTGTGCTAATTCCCCAATATGACATCCAAGACATCATCGGTGGACTACAATGTAATAATGTTATAAAGGCAAGAGGTGATGGCACACGCTATTAAAACAGCAATTGCTTCTTTGTTTAAACTGTTGAAACATTATATTGGTGCACGTAATACCAGACATTTTTCCAATAAAATTTTAAAAAGGGGTTAACTTAGTGTTTCCATTCCATAATTTGATTAGTTTCCCAGGGTTTTTATTTCCATTGAGATTAGTTTGGAAAAACAATTAATGAAACAATGAGATATCATTTACCGACTTTGTAAAGTGGGCGGTTAATTCTTGTGGCGAGTGCTTTTGTAATAATTTCATTTCCAAACATTTGTAGCAACTTATGCAGAACTTGAATATACCAGATGGACGTTTATCTCTGGAAAATCCAAAATATTACATGAACGAACTTCGTAGTGGTGCTGCAAGTGCTGGTATGAATAGAACTGCAAGGTAAAGTTTAAGAACAAAAAGTTTGCCATAAACGCATATTCATATTTTATTAATTTTTTGAAAGACACCTAAATCTCGAACAAAAATGTTCATTTTCTATAATAGGTTGAAAATACCTTTAGGCGACAAAAGGCAAATGAGACATCAAAAATAGTATTTCTATTAGATATTCTAAACGTAATGCGTCTGACGACCTTATGATCTTATGAAATAAATCTATATTATTCCACTCAATGGACATCAAAACAACATGTAATCTCCCTTTAAGTGAAGGCGGTCTTTTTCACCGGATGATTGAAAAATAAAGCAATAACAATGGTAATGACAACAATGATAGTAGCGAACTAAAAAATAAATAAATAAAACAAAAAAACGCACATAGAAATCGTCCGGTAGCAACAAGGTAGGTTAGTAAATTGGCTTCCAAAACCGCTCTGTAATGATATGTTCCAGAGCAAGCTGCCTGGTTTCGTATGCTCGGTCACTAATAGAATCCCACTCCTGATTCTCTGTAATCATAGGTGGCTCGATCACGAACGTAAAATCCAATTTACGACGACTTTACAAATTACAAGTGATACACCGAACTCATTTTGGACTATTGTACTTCGCCTTCGATTATATTTTTCTTAATGCCGTTAAACGGTTAAACTGCTGTTAACTGAATGCAATAATTAGCAGCAGTACTTTGGATCAATTATGTGGAGTATCCGAATAATGACCAGAAAATTGCAGAAAATAAGAGTGCAAACAAACATCGCTAAGAATTTCAATAAAATAGGTCATTAGTACATAGTTTCCAAATTTGTTTCATTAAGTGGTATTTATATGGAGGTTGTGATTATTATGTGCATGATTTTCAATGTCCATGACAAAACAGTAAATATTGTACTGTAAGTCAATGATTATCATTCAAAATTCTGCAAACGAAACTAAAGATTTCTGATGATGTTATGAGGTAGAATCTACGGATAGTTGTACAAACGTTGAAGGCGGAGAAGAAGAAAAATTAGTCTGTGAAATCTAAGGGGAATATCATCGCAGTCAACTCAGTTTTATCATCTAAACGTTTAAAAATATCTCTTAAAATCAATTAGGACTAAATGTATTTTACATAATAACCAACATCAATAGAAAAATACTGGTAAGGAACACATAATGCTATATTTTATGAATCAAATAAAGTTCACCGCTATCTAAAAATGTACTTCGTTTAAAAACGTTCATCTCGTCTTTTAAATTCATTTGAAACAAGTGGGATTGGTCACTGTTAGTAAACGTGGTGGTAAAGTGGTCTAAATTGAAAGTATTTTTCAACCTTTTAAAGTGAGTTTTATGTACATACTGAATGTAGAAACCTTTCTTTTAAATATTTCGTTCGGGTAGCCGTATAGTGGTGTGCTAGCGTTACTTAAAGTCAAACAGCAGTTGGACAACAATTACCTCTGCGGCGTATTCACCCCCTAGATACTCAACGGTGTATAAGAGGATAAAAGTTGAAAAAAATATATATTCGCTCCAACTGTGTGAACAGTACGAAGGATTGTTTTATAAAAATATGTAATAACTGACTGTTTATATTTGGTACATGTACGACACATTAAAAACTTGTAAAAGTTTATTTATTTGTAAAATTGTTGTTTATCAATTCGCTTACATGTTTTGTTGGAAAAGAAGGTAGGGTCCCCTCCTTATTTCTTGTTTCTTTTTCGAATTTCGAGTGGATTGTATTGTTACAAAATAGTTTATGACCACTTATATAATATTTTCTTACATACACCTAATCTTCCATTGACTTGGGAAAGTCAATGAGTTATGAGTGAAGGGAAGAGCTTATTCATTACCTTCGTTTTGCAGTTTCTTTATATTTTTCTAATGCAATTATACATTGATAGAACTTTTAATATAACATTGAGCTGTACACGTTAGGACTTAATTTGAGATGGAAAATTAATGGGGATGATATGTGAAATAAAAAACTCTCTTTCGGTAAGCTCTCGAAATGACTTAATTCTTTATCGGAGAGTTTGCTATGAGAGCTGAGAAAACAGCTCGCCAGCAACTGAACAGAATGATGTCAAGATCAAATTACATCGTAATATATTGAACAGATTGAAATGAGCTAAAATTTAATTTACATGTAGTTAAAATAAAATTGAATTAAAAACATCACACAACTACTCGCGAAACCACCAACTTGTACACTTTTCGTTTAACCGAGCATGTTGACCATGTGGTCGCCGAGGAACTTGCTGCTGATACTGTTTTTCCGTCTTAAATTAAGTTTTAATATAATAATTCATCTGTACCATTAGGGGCTTTCCCTAACTATTACGTGCTAATTACTACGTGGTTGAAATCAGTGAGTGTACTTCTATAATAAGTTTAAACATTCATCGCATTCTTGTAAATGCACGCAAACCCTTGCAAATCACAAACTTCATAATTACCATAAAATTATGTCGAAGTACGTAAATTTTTCGTTTAAGGACATTATCATCAACAAAAAGAAAATGCGCTATGTAAACTTTGATTATCTTCATACAATTATTTCCCTGTCTCTTCATATGATGTTGAGAGTATGTGTGTCTTTCTCTCTTACACTATTGCAAAATTGTATTATTTCAATCTTATCTGCATTTTCAGTATAAGACCTCTCTAACTGTTATATTCATCTTTCACACTCTTTGCCAACCATTCTTCCTACTGAACTTGCAACAACTGTTTCGTATTTTTGATCCTCAGGATTTTATAATTATTTTATAATATTGTCTGTCACCCGGAACCGATTGTCTACTTAAATAAAGAGTTCAATAGAAAACCACTTGATCCAAGAAATGATAAGCTGATCAATAAATAATGACTATTTGAACAATTGTACTGAAAAGTTAGTGGTAAAAAGTTCTTGAAAAATACGTCCATATAATGGGAGCGGATGCTTGAGTATTTAGGCGTTTAGATATATTTCTATATTTGAACTCTAACCTAAACTAAATGTTAGTGAAAATATAATCATAAAAGGAGAATTTAATATACAAATTTGCTGAAACTGTTTTTCCAGATTCTAAGTGTATATTAACTGAAACGCATCACACAAATTGTGAATTAACTTACCCCTGTAAATTGCGTAGTCAAAAGAGTGAAAGCATGATGACATATTTTCTTAATACTCGAAAATCAACTAACACACATTTGGAACAACTACGGCGCAATAAACATATTTAACTGTATCTTTTGTTGACAAATTATCTATTATGAAACGTTTAATGATAATTTAGAAATATTGTTTGAATCACTCGATTGCTAAAGTCTACAACCTTTTTGTATCTGAAATTTGTCTGTAGTTGTGGCTTTTAGTCAATCAATCACTTTATAATAAAATGAGCGGTTATTTGAAACTAAAATTCTACTTATTTTACTTAACCAATTTACCACGAACTACCTTTAAAATGTTAACCATACCACTCTCTATTATATATGTATGTTGGTATGTAAATTGGTTAACAAACCCTCTTTATTACATATTTACATTGAAAATAAACACTCAACGAAATCAAAGCGTAAAATGGAATAATAGACGCAAATATGGCATTGTATCGATAAATTATAAATGTAGTTTTTATACCGAGACCGATTGTCTCTGTGAACATTTGATTAGTTTTCTTTGAATGTTTGAAACGTTGCGTGTCTGAAATTGAACCAATTTAAAAGTAGGTATTAGTATGGGACATGTGAAAAAGTGGAAAATGGAATCCTGATCCCCATATGATCGGTGGACATACGGTTCATTTTTGCGGGTAGTTCGTGCTATTGTTCCCCGTATATATACGTGTACACGTGAACATGAAATAATATCGAAATTAACTGGACTTGTTATAATTTGACGTTCGTTATACTTTTTTCTGTAATAATTTAACATATGTCTAATTATGGGAACATGTGCGTTCTGTTCTAAATCCTTTATGCTATATATGAATAATTAATATACAGGAATGTCATTGACTGAGAAGAACAAAGGAATACAGAAGTGAATTGATGGGGTTTTTGCTTTTTGGAAGCTAAGTAGAAGTTTGGTAAGTTGTTTCATTCCTTCTAGTAATGTTGATGGATAATCAAATGAATGGCTAATGATGCAAGTACTTTTTAACTTTTAGTTTAATTGGAATCGAAGTCTTGGTCAGTTTTCTTAAGCTTTTTATATGCAAGTGACTAACATCAAAATTGTATTATTTTTAAACTTACATTTTAAGACGTAATACAAGTTTTATTGAGCGGTTAGGTCCCTTATAGAATGAGCTGCGTGTGTAAATAATTTTTTTCTTAAAGATGCAGCTCCCCGTTCTTCATCGGCTTAGTCCCCTTGCTTTTCTCTAATGAGAAACTATTCTGATTTTCCCCAGAGAATATATGATACGGCCCTCTCCTCCTTTTCTTCCAGATGGTTTTGATAATGGGTTCTTCCAGTATGCTAACGACATGGAAGATCTTATTAAGATATCTCCCGCTAACATATCTACTGCTTTCCCAATTTAGTATCTGTCCATACCTGTCTTATAACCTGAATATTTTGGATGCTGTTAATTTAGCAAGTTCCCCAGACAAATATACCTGACTGGTGGTCGACATAGTTGAGAGCATCATAATAGTTGACATTATAGTTCTAATAAAATATCATGATCGCATACTTCAAATAAGAAATGTGAGAGTAGTAGGTGAATCACAGGAATAACTGTTGTCCATTTGTGCTTAAGAATAATAAAAGCAATTCGTTAGCTTGTTTGTCTCGTTAGTTCTTATTTCATAATACTTGAATTCAATGGAAAACTTAGTTTTTATCATATTGTGGCCGCTCTTTTAAAAAAACAAACAATAAACTACTACTGCTCGTAAAGAACGGATCATAACAAACGGCTAATAATAATGACTGCCGTTTATATTAGGTGGAATTTTGAAAATTAAGTTTGGTGTGTAGTTTAATAAGGAGTCGTAACGGGAGTGTGTATATTAGTGTTGCTGTCAGTGCAATGAAAACTTTTTAAGGCTCCAAGAGGTTCCTGATATCTTCAACGTCGGTCAACGTCACATTTACTTAGATAGACCACCTTTATTTTCCACAACGCAATTTTTAAATTAAAACAACAGGAGGGGAGTATGGTGTGCTTCTTCGATAGATGGTATAGTTAATACTACAATAAATACCATACACCAAACCACTACATACCAGACACCATATTCGCTCCACGAAGTACATACAATATCAAAACTTTCTGTATAAATGTTAACATTTTACAGTTCGAAATATGTAGTGAGGGTTGACAAATATTAGCACAGTAAAAATGTATATTTAAACAACAGAAATAATGCGAAAAACCTAAAATCGCCTTTTCTGTGACAGTCTATTAATTTGGCGGTGGTATTTGTTTTCGATTTATTCAACATTTACGTCAACAAAATGGATGTTAGTAACCACTATTTTCATTGCCTCTATCCAATTCTCATTATCAAATTTAATAAACGAATTACCTCAACGTATAATTCACAAAATAAACTTACAATTATAATTAACATTTCAATATCACATTTACTTATACCACATCACAATATAATACGTCAGGAAAAATGCATAACTATTTGTAGTTTGCACATAAACCACCGTCATAATAATGTCATACGTAATCTGCAATATATGTATGTACACCACAAATATTTGGTTTCAACTTATTAATTTATATCTATGCATATATGTCCGTACATACATGCAATACCTATTTATATATAATAGGTATATTAATAGAAAACGGCATAATCTAACCCATTATTAAATCGAAAGCATCTATACACATGTACGTACTTGCACAACAAAACGTGTAACGAAAGGAATTTCCTTATACTATGTTGAGTTTCCACTAATTTGCGTCACTTGTATCCGTATTTTTCCAAAATAATGTTAAACGATAAATAAAAAACAAATAGTTTAATATATTTTTAGAGCTAGTGGATTTCTAGCATAGTCATTTGCCTGTACATAAAATAGGTCCCGCCATGTAGTTGGTGCGATTCTAGAATGTTTCAGTTTTGGTCTTTAAAGAAGAAGCCGAAGTTGTTATCAAAAAGTTTTAAGTAAGAACTGCTATATTAAAGAAACACTTTGACTATAGGTGCACACATTATCTACAAGCTGTAGATGACTTTTAAATACCGTCTAAAAATGCATACCTTATAAGAGAGGCAGAAAAATATTTTATGAGCTAATTCCACTTAATATCACCCACGCAGCTATTCAATAAGCAGCTATGCTATGCTAAATCTTCCTATAAATTAGCATCTAAGGAAACTTTTGCGGGATTTCTACTTTCAGTTATTGTATTACCTACTGACCAGCCTTTTAAAAGGTAACGAGGTCGCTGGGATCACAGATATTTTATAGCACTATTTGCCAAGTCAAGATATGTCACCAATAATTATACGCAGTACCGGTTCTATGCAGTTGATTACGTATTCGTGAAAATATGCAAAATATTAAATTTCTTGCTACATCAAAAAACTACCTAAACGTAACTTCAGTCGCCATTTTTCCTGGTTTCAATAAAATTTCGAACTCTTTTGGTCTTTTGGTCGATGTGGATGGAATGGGATTAATAAGTTAATCTAATTTGATAAAGCTCTCATGATTAAACTGATTGTTCCTTGTTCAAGATGAATCGCATATATTATGAGATCTTTCAGTCACTTTATGGTTAGATCACAGGAGATTTACAAACATATGTACATAAACAGTGTATATATACGAAGACCCTATATTATCGTATACTTTACCGGAAAACAATAAAGCGAAATTAAACCCCGGTTTACTTTGCTTCGTCCGTTTTCTCGAATATTTAAGAAAACCGGAAATGGCGGTTAAAGCTTGAAACCGATCATCACTCGATCGTATGTAGTAATGGTGTACTTTAAAGCAGGGGTCTTCAGCCTGCGCTGGGTAGAAGAACTATACTCTATAGAGTAATGAAAGCTCATGTAGAACAATTTATAGAAAGCGATCTGAGACCGAATACTGTTTACTAGAGAAACAGATACATGTAGGTGTCAATGCCTGGCTATTGTCCCTTGGGATAATACCTTCAGAATCTTGGATAAACTATTCTTAATAGATGCAGTTTTTGCAATCATTCAACGAGAAAAAAAGTTTCCTTTTTGGGGAATTTGTATCATATGCCATATTATTTTCCGTTAACCAATCCATAATCTAATTTCGATGAAGAAGTGTTGGATGCTTTTGATACTAAACCACTATGATATGGTGCATTGTCTATTATAATTGCAGATGAACCAGGTGAAATAGATAGCAAATCACGAAACCAATCTGAAACATGTACATACTTCATTTTTCCACGGGAGTCACAGTGCTCTGCTGATGAGAAAAATTATTCGGCTCTTGGAATGAAACCGTTACCATTTCTAGCATGAAGAATAATGTATCTACAATTAAATTGTAGTTATTACTACATTCCCATTCAAATGAATTTTTGTTTTGACATTTCATGTAAATGTTACAGACCTTCTTCCACCAGCTTTGGCAATTTTGACATAGCGTAAGCGATTATCTTGTCACAATCGTAGTACAGTATTATTTTAAGAAATCCAGGTTTCATCTAGGAATACAAAATCGTGTACTTGTTCTTGCTTGTGTTGTTGATATAATCGCAGAAAGATTAAGGGTTGTGAAACGAGTACGAGGTAGTTCCATGAAATCTCTTTGAGGATTACTATTCTTCCATTTAAAACCCGTATTTCTGATCACTGTATACAGAGACCTCTGGCACCCATTAAAAATATCTGTTTCA
This sequence comes from Chrysina gloriosa, assembly GCA_038088585.1. Lineage (NCBI taxonomy): Eukaryota > Metazoa > Arthropoda > Insecta > Coleoptera > Scarabaeidae > Chrysina > Chrysina gloriosa. The sequence goes on from CM076092.1 coordinate 19,611,869, forward strand.
GTAACGTTTCCCTAAAGTAAATTTAAAGTAACATGTTTCCCTAAAATAATATATCTGATAACATAACATTATAGTCCCAAAAGTTATTTACACCTAGGATGTTCATATACCTGATAAACGATATTCCTGTTAGCAGCTTGTGATGCATCATCATCTGAAGTAATATGTTTGGTACATTTGCGTCTACGTTTGGGATAAGTTAAGGGTTTATTGTTTTTCGCACACTATCAAAGAGAGCATACAGCACCCATATTCAAAATTAAGGCTGCTGCAATACGCTAAAATTATAAAGTTATTAATAAGATATTTATTGCATATATATCTAGAGCAGTGTGTCCTAAACTTTTTTGTATCGACCCTCCCCGGATTATAACATATATATTTGCATGCGCCCTTTAATTTTTTAAAAACAAACGCACATTATTTTAACGACATTTATTTCTCAATTATAACTGTAATCTAATTAAATAAGTGATGCAGATGAACTGTGGTCCTACTTAAAACTTTGGTGTTTGCCTCTAAAAATAATTAAGTATTATTAAATAATTATATTACTGCGATACTTGCGCTTGTATGTTCTGACCCACCTGGAGGATTCTAGGTTCCATTTTAGTCAGAGCTATCATCCAGTCGTTATCGACGGCAAGAATATTTCGCTGCATATTTTTGAGTTTAACCAAATCTAAAAAACGAATTCGCAAAGCAAGAGGGCCAACTTTTGGATTAACAAGGAAACGTTCAATTCAAAACTTCTTCATTGTTAAGAGGTGGAAGTCATCTTTCATGGTCGAATCAGCCTTTATTTCTAGAAATTCTTCCTGAGCTTAACCACAAATGGCTAGTAATGTGCCGTATTGTTGATTCCGAATTGATCCGTGTCCCAATGCTTGCAAATAAGATTCATTTTTCAACTCTTCGTCCCGTCTTCGATTTTCAATTGTTTCGTGTAGTGAATGTGATATTAGTTACTAAGTGCAGTTTTTGCCCTGATGTTTCAAGTTTAGTTGATTCAAGACTTCAAATACATCAGTCAAATAGACCGACCACCATTGAAATTGTTCGTGGTTGAACATTTACAGGAAATTGTTTTACTCTTTGAACTAATGGAAGAGGATATCAACTCATGCATGCCAATCTGTTTGCCCTAAACAACCAACGTACTTCTGTGTAAAAAGAAGAACTCTCTGAATCAGGATCGACATTCTCCCAAAGTAATGTAGACAATCGAGTATTCAAAACGCTACCCTAAATGTAGTTCGCGATTCTTTTACCTGAGTCTAAAGTCTGCCGTAAATCTGTGGCCATGTTTTTGAAATCAAAGTTTGTCGATGAATAACACAATGTGTGCTAACCGAGGTGCTTAAGCTAAGCATGATCGTGCACCTATCATTGCAAGGGTATCATCTGCTCAAAGTTCAATGAGCTTATTCCAATCCAAATAATTTTTCTTATGGAGTTAGATATCGAATCAAATATATGGTCAGATTTAGTGCCTGGTGCCAAAGAAAAATCTTTTCAATTTGATCTTTGTTAATGTATCGAGTATAAATGATTAACTGTGCACAATTAACGAAGTGTGTAGAATCATCGCAACTTACGGCAGGAAATTGCGGTGATTTTATAGTACTTTGTTTATGATTTGTGATTTTATGTTTACGGGAATATCATTGTTTGTTCTGATTCTTATCGGTGGCTTTTAGTACTCATGGCTTGATTAATTCTTCTCCGATAGTATGAGGTTCCTTTTACTTGGCTCTCAAAAAACCTTTCATATGAAGCTTTGGGATGCTGCGACACACCTTTGTGATAACTTCCTGACTTACCCAATCTCACCCGCTTGAGTGTTTCTGATTTGAAAGAATAGAGCTTTTACGACTTTGATATCATAGTAGGATGTTGCTGGCTCAAATTTCTTTTAAGGCGAGTGGCCCTCATGGCGTCATTACCTAAAATTTTCAAGCACATCATAGACTGAGTCAATTGTATCGCATCTTTTTCAATGAAGGTAAATTCAAATTTAATATAGTCTTCAGAAAGTTTCTCCTTTTTGCTGCCATAGTTCTACTACAACGAAAAATGAAAATTAAGAACTTGTCCATTTCATCCAACCAAACAAAACAGGCATCTACCTAATTATTAATTGAAATAAAGCGAATACAAATGATGACTGATGTACTTGTGTGTGTACAGCACGATGTGAATGAATAGCAGTGATACTTGCCTGATTGTTTCCTGAGGCTGACATAAGGAGCCGCGGATGGATCGGGAGTGCGGATGCAGCGCTGCAGGTTGAGCTTGTCAAGCTTGAACAACGACCGAATTAATTAATGAGTGGATTTAAAACTTTAAATTGAAGTCGAAGGTCCCAACGCATTGCCGACAGCATTAAAATATTACATTTGCCAAGAAATGTGTTAGATTATTTACAATTTTACAAAGTTGAAACCTTAAAGTTCTGTATCTTACCACTAAGTTGCACCTATAACTCCGCAATTATTATTATTTTAATTGGGACATATGTTTCGCCACCAATAAAACTGGCGACACGATTAGTACACCACGTGTTCCGATTACATAATATACTTATTAAATTATAATTGTCTAGTAGAAAGTTATCGATACATTTCATTGGTAATAGCTACATTGTGCCAAAGTCGTGGGTATCTTGTAAGCTCTATCCCTTTTGAAAATACGCTACAAGGTTCTTAAATGCAAAAACTCCTACAGAATAAAAAATAGGGTTCAATATGAATAACGCAGTTTCTGTATGAAGTAATAAATTACGCAGCATTTACTCCTTTGCAAAAACAAAATAAATTATGTTATGGCTGCAGATCGCAAAACGCTGTCCAACAAACCAAACAGAATTTGAGCAACAAATAGTAATATATTTTCACCTAAAAATTATCTAACCGTGTCGACATCGCTTGTTAGCAGTAAATTAAAACATCTCAGCTTCCTGTCCGTTAAACACATATTAGAGAACAACATTATTAGCGTATAATAGAAGGTAATGTAATCAGTGTATAAATTTACAGAGATACAGTTTCTGCCCTTAGTTACACTTTGCAGATAAAGGCATATGATGTTTTTGTTACCAAGGAAGTTTGATAATTTTCTAGAAAATACAATTTCGACTGACGTTAACACCTAAATTGAAACAGGTAGTAGCTCTGCAAGTTTGTAAACAGATGAAAATCAAGTCTAATTGTGGGATTGATTAAGACGACCCACCAACGTTTCACCACGCTTATTACCTTCTTCACAATTCATTGCAGCGAAGTAAGTAGCTGCTTCTTCGTACTAGCTCTGACCTCTTCCGGTCTATTCACTAATGTGCATCATTTGAGTGAATCAAAAATTTAGTTTGGTGAGGGTAACCCATAATAAATAATACCCTTACGGCCCTGTCTTGTATCGTGATCTTCCTCAAGGAACAATGTATATTCCTCCCATCTTTCATCGCTCGTGATAAAATATTTCAAGAGAGAGCTAGTTTGATTATGTTCAAGTCACGAATCATTATAATCCTTATTTGGTCTGAACGAAACGTTTGCTTGGCATCAAAATTTATCTTTTTAAATCGTCGATGCCATTTCATGCACCTTGAAGCATTTGAAAGCATGAGAGGTTTAGTATTTTCGGCCATTTTTTACAAATTAGGCACGGTAAGAGTCGTTAATAAAATATAACTTTTACTGAAATAAATGAAATTAACGGTCATTTTAAACAACTTCAAATTTGTTTTTTGTGTGAGGTTAGGAAATGATCATAACAGGGTCACAGCATAATCAAGGCCAGAGTTACGTTAAAACCCAATGTTTCCCTTAAAATTTACCTTCATGTCTGTATCAAGCACCACATAAGTTTACCATTGGGTAAGTATAACATTACGCATATATTCTGATATCACACAAGCACAATAATTGTGTAAAGAACAAATACATTATTCGACGTTAAGTAAAAAGCTAAGTATAAAGTTGTTTGAAAATAAGTATTACGCAAGCAATTGTACAGACATCCTCAATTTCTGTTTAGTCAGTGCACAGAAGTTTTCTAGCCGATTCAAGCGGAGAAGTGGGAAGTTTCCCATCTGATTAAGCACTGCATCTGCTTGTACATATATGTAGTAACTACGGTTTGACAAACGAGTGCATAAGTTGTGCAAACCGGACTGACGCTGTCACTCCTCCGAATTTTAATGTCACGCCTTGCATGTAAGTGGGGACACGCGGTGGAATGACAGCGCCAGTTCGATTTACACTACTTAACGATAACTTATCATGCACTCGTTTGTCAAACCTTAATAATCACACAAGTCAGACGTATCGTAATAGAAATCGTCATCGCTAATTTCTTACGTAAGCAGCTATCTTAATACTAATTTTGGTACGAAACTAGTTGACATGGGTTTACGTATTTACGTTATTTCTGGAAAGTACATGAAGTGTATTAATTATTGAAAAATATTTATGAAATTTTATATTAAGGCTCCATTTTCTGAGGAAGACGAATAAATATGTCGACACGTTAAAATTGGTTTATATCTTTATTATTTTTTAATATATATATATATACCAGGTAATTAAGTAAGCATTACCATTTCCTACGTCATTATTACCTTCCAGTTTCCATCTAACTCGAAATGACGTCACGTCATTTTTTGCTTTTCGTTGAATTGGTTAAAACTCGTTCAACTGATACTTGCCTTACAAATAATACATAGATACTAATTACAGCTTGAGAAATATAGTGATTTATCACCAACAATGGATTTTTACCGGTTAGTGATGCAACTGCGAATGCAGCAGGAATAGAAAAGATATTCAACGATCGCTAAAAATAGGAGACAATAATACGTATTTGGAATTTTAATTACAATTCCTTTAGAAAAAGATAAGCAGGTAAAGTACGATTTTTACTCCCAAACAGTAATAGTCTCTATTGAAAGAATTTTGCTGTAGGTATCGTCAAACTGTTTAGTCTATTGATTTACATAAATATATATGTATGTTCACACATTATTATTTCCGTTGCCCACCAGGTGCGTATTTCTTCTTGCGAAATAAAGTCGTGCAACAACCGTTCAAATGCAATTACATGCATACATTGTCAAATAAATCAATAGAAACGTTTTGATGATACACACTAAATATTAGGTATATATGTAAATATGTCCTTTTATATCTCTTTTCAAATGGGGCACATAAATGATGGTTGAAGGTCAAAAAATTTTCTAACTATCCACATGTACATATGTCATGTATACGCTTTTGGCATGTAGTTCTAGTAAATAAATTTTGCTGCTGTTTATACCTCAATGAATAAATCGATAGTCTATATATTTATATATATATATATATATATATCTACAGGTAACTGTGATATGTAATTTTCAATTTAAGCATCACGCTTATTTAAATCAGGCCTGGCGTATCTATGAATGGTAAACCTCAAATCGATTAATTAGCAGAAAATTGTTACAAATTGAGAACCGCAGTGATATATGCGTGAGAATTAGGCGCTCTTTCTATACACAATAGCAGTTTTTCTGTACACAAATCGTTATCGCCGCTATCGTTGAACAGGAAATTTCGTTATCGGCAAAAGCCAGAGAATTTCCCACAGCATCTTACAAAATAGTTGTATAAGCACTATAATAATACTGGTCACCGATAGGGTATATTAGTGTGTTTTGATAAATATGAATCTTGCAAACTTTTCTAACACAATTGGTTGAACTAAATTGTGTATTTTATCGATCTATGAAGAATACATATCTGTGTGTGCTGATTTATTGGTTAATATGGTATAATTGCCAATATTTGATTACTTCTAACAAATGTAGTTAATGTAAATTATTAATTTATTTGGTGGGATATAAATGATAATCATGCCTTAGGTGAAGATGGATTCTTCACATTAAAGTGAAATAATTGCAGCAAAGGGTAACGCTAACCTGCTAATACACACATTTATTTCATCCACGTGCATATAAGCAAAAAGTTTTATTAACAAACGGTAAGTCAAAGAGGTATTCAAAGAAGACTTTAGGAAGCACCTTAGATTGCTCGAGGTGATTGAATGTGCTGCCATAATCGCTCTGTAATTAATGATGTAATTATAAAGAACGTATAGATTTTCTTTACCCAATAAAAAATTGCGTCTATATTTGCAAAATGAATGTTTCCGATTGCTTTTTGATGGCAGGGTTAGCTGGATAATGATAACAAGAAACAATATAGTGTATGATATACACATATATGGTATGTGAAAGATGTTTTATTTTAGCATTAGCTTTAATTCTTTTCATTCAAATGGAAACGTAACTGATGGAAAGTTTATAACCCTTGGCGAACATCAAACAATATCGACACATTACTTTAATCGCACTCCATTAGAAATGTGTAAGTTATCTGTCAAAAGAAAAATAATAATGAATAAAAACAAAAAAGAACAGTAACAAAAATAACACAATAATGGTGACTAATTATTATTATTGTAAGTTTTCTTATTGAAATGTTGGATATCAAAATACAAAGTGTAAAGCAAACCACAAAACATAAAAAATACGCCTTTTCGTCTTCTACCGTACATCGTTTACCATTCGTCTTGCACTTTATTTACTTTTACTATACTATAGGTCCTTTTGCTACACGTCTCCTGCAATATCGTCTTACACTTTACGTCTTACATCTTACGTCTCACATATTACTACCGCCATCACCCCCTCGTTCCTTCTTCTTTCTCTCTCTAACTGTTCTACCTTTTCAGTAGGTCCCTGAAATCATTTATTTTGTATTTAATAAAGCATTAGTCTACACTTTGCGCGCTATTCCTCTATTTCAACTTGTATGCGATTTATTTTCCATACTCTTTTATTTTTTACATTTAAATAATAATATTGTCTTGTACCTCCTCTGTTCATCTTATTTTTTGTGTCTATTCTGTTGTTACCCTTGGTGATACTGCCTTCTCACATCCATAAACGTATACATACCATCTTATTCGTTAGGTTTTTTGCTTTCAAATTCTATACTCGTTTGTGTTGTTTGTCTTTGGTCCCATTATTGCCCATTCAGCCCTTCTTGTACATGATCATCCTATGGCGATCAATACCTTCTTCATAACCACAGCTGTACACAAGCTGTTTTAGTGAGATGTATGTACATGGCCGAATCAAAATTAAACGGGACTTCCTTTTATCGTTGTATTGGTAAAATGAACGTACAAAACGTACACATTATTTTTCTCTAATTACTAGTTTTTGAAACACACTTGCCACCTGATTAGAAGTTTTTGACTGTATTGTTCAAGATTGCCACTATTCTTTGGTCGTTCGTTACATTGTGTCCTGACAGAGTTAAAACGTGTGATAGTCACATGGATTTCTATCGTGACTGTAGAAGGGATATTCAAGTGTAACTCAAGAAAGTTTCTCTTGCTGTAATCTGTTGTCCGGTTGTAATATGTGGTGTGGCATTGTTCTGGAGCAAACTCGCCTTGCTTGTCGATTGGCCTCGTTTTTATATCTGATAGCCAGTCCTAACCTATCAAAAAGTTGACAATAGTCGAATTAACTGTGCTTTGCTGGTGGAGAGAATCTAATAAAAGTAGACCTTTGCTATCCCAAAATACTCCTTCTAGAACGGCAAACATGGCTCTCTTTCTCAAGCCTTCTTCACCTTTCAGAGAAAGTTTTAGGCGAATGAAACACACGAGACTGTGAACGAGTTCATTCCTTGAATTGTACATGTATTCTTCGGGTAATTTTGACCGGTTGCATACATTTCTTTGTCAGGAACTTCAGTATAGCTTTTTTGCGCAACGGATGGTTGAACCCCCTTCGCGTTTGTTTTGTAGTGGAGTGACGTACCGACTTTGTGACACTGATTCTTTGGAAAGTTTCCTAACATTTTGGGGGCTATAGGGCGGAAATCTCGCTTAAACAGTTGATTTCTGTAGCAAAGTTTCAAAACATAAGTTCTAAGCCGTTCTTCTGACGCTAAATACAGTTAGAAGCGACTGAGTACGATAAATTAGATATAATACAAATGTAAACTGAATTTTAACTATAATAAAACATCAAAACCAGTCTGTTGTAAATTATGCTACCTTTGGGTACTTGATTAATTATTTTCATTTCCAGTTTTACTGTACAGGGAATAATCACAATTTACACTGATCAAAATTTGCGAGATTGATTGAGTTTGAGTTATAAAGTTGCAGCTATTAAGTCAAGCAATAAATTATGTGCTTATTCGAGGATTGCAAAAAACTAAACGAATAAATAGTTGTCCAGAATTAATGGGATAATTTTATTGGTTGGTTGGCTGTTCCTTTACAACTTCTTTAATTTGTTTCCCTGTTTTAAACATTTAGAAATATGACAACTGTATAAATTCACCATTAAAAATAGGGTATCGGTATATAATAACCTATATATATAATCTGGTCAATTTGGAACTGACCATTGTGACGGTGAAAATTGTATAGTATACTTGAAGATATTTATGTCTAATTCTCATTGTGAGGAGTTTGAAGCAGTAATGTCCATGTACTTTATTTAAAAATTGTACGCAACACTCCGCTGCTGAAAAATATGATGCTGTGACTACTACCTAATTATTCCTAAAAATCCTTTTCGTCCCGGATTTTTCTTGAGTTATCTTGAGTCGTAATTTGTTTCCGAATATTTTAGGATATCCGAAAATTTCCAAGATTAATAAATCGATTAATATCGATCTTCCATAGGTATCTGCATACCTAACAAGCTAAGTTTCTCGCAGAATTAAGGCGAATGCTAAACAACGAGGGTAAATGATAAGAAATATTTACCGATAAAATATTTATTGCTATAATTAGAGTTGCTCAGTTTGCGCCAATAGTAGTACAACTATCTGTGACGACTCTACTGGCAGAGTAACATTGCGCTTTACGAATACATAATATATGCTAGTTTTAATAGTAGCAGCGGTAACAGCCTTCGATTTGGTACTGACTAGAAGAGGCGATATCGTAACTTAGGACGCTGTTACCGCTGTTTATCCAGACTAGCGATCTGTATTCGTATAGCGTATTACTTTTCTAGTACAGTCGTTTCAGATAGTTGTAGCGCTATTGGCGCAAATTGAGCAACTCGAGTTAGTTGTGGTGCATAACATAAAGTTAAACTAATATAAACGTTACCCATACCGCACTAGGAGCTATGATTGGTTCTATATTGTTTCCCTTCGGATTATAACGTAGTTGTTGAAATACGTGTTTTGAAGTTCTTATTTCTGTTGTTAACTGCGAAATCCACGATAAATCTTTGACACCTAAAACATTTATGTAAACCTTTCTTTTCAAAATATATTCTAATAATTTTTTGAAGCCATATAACATATTTACTCCAGTAGACTATGGTAAAGTGTATTAGAATATCACTCGTAAAAATAGCATGCGGTACTGTAATTAATAAAAATATTGTATTCTGCTACTTCACGCTGTGTACGTCACTGGTTTTTACCTGACCGTATATGTACTAACGGAGTACGTGGGCTAGTGGAACACTGATTTTAATACTTACAGGTGAATCTCAATATATTCTAAAGAGATATTATATCTACTAAACCCATCTCTTTTTCTTTTATACCTTCTTCCACGGTTGCACACTTAAATTTCTTCAACTTCATTTCAACCTCGTCAAGGTATCCTTTGATATCATCCTTCATAACTCGGCGGCGTAATAGCAATTGCTCGGCTTTTTGTACCGACAAACGTGATTCCTCCTCCGATGGCTTTATTCAAGTACAGTCCGAAACCTCGTAACGTAGTGTACAACCTGCTGCCGCTGCGTAAGCAGTCGTTTTATGACCTTTTGTTCACAAGAACGAACGTGCGTCGTAATTACGTACAATTTGCAACCATCTACGAAACTTTTAAAACTAATTTGTTCGCACGCCTGTAGATGCATCCGAATTACGTACGTATGTATGTACTGATACAGGTAGAGAAATGTATGCATGCATCAATGATTATTGAAAAAAGTTGCAACGCGCTATGATTAATTATCAGAAAACGCTTTCGGCTGTGACTTTCCATTTCCAATATTTTTACCACTTTTTTGCTCAAAGTTTCTAATACTAAATTACCTACAACTTTAAGTTAATTATCTACAATATGCGATTCCGCATACGAACATTAAATAAACAGCCTTGAATAAAACAAGATAGGAAGGCAAGGTATATTATACGTTGTACTGCTACGCAGTACTAGGATGATTTATAATATGAAACATATGTACCAAACTATATCAACATACTACCAGTTACAAGTATCTTACAAGTTAAATATGATATAGATTGTCATACTACTAGACGAGTGGTAGCCAACATGCAATGTGAAACTACAAAACATAATTGTTATTGTTTTGTTGGCGTGCCCAAATAAATTGATAATAAACACATCAACGCAACGATTCATTAAATGCTTACGCATTCAAATTTCTAAAGAACAAGTTCGTGCAAATTTGAGAATTGAAAACAGAATGAAAAGAATTGATTTAGTAATGATATTTCGTATCACTAGTAGGGAGGAGGGCGTCTATCTTTGTGGAATATCGAAATGATGCTTTTCATAAACCTAAATCCATCTATTTTACGTTAAATGAATTGTGTATTAAACTTATTGGTAATAAACATTTCTAGAACATATCCCTCAACGTTCAATACGTACCACATCGATTAACAACAACCTTTGCTTCAGAGAATAAAACATACTTAAGTAAAATTTAAAGAATACACTCCACCTCAGGTACTCATACAATAAGAAAAACATGTAGTAGTGTCTAAAAACATTATTGCTGTTACCATATATTAATCAGTGATCGACCGACCCCATTTGTGGTTTCATCAGTGCAAAATCATACGCGCTTTTCTTGCTCAAGTGTAGTATGAATTCTATCCATTTTTCTTTATAAAATCAATTTTATTTTGCAGCTTACATGGTACTTGCAGCTGTTACTTTTTACAGCGCATTAATTAAAAGAGCGATATTATCTATCACCATACAAAACAAAAACAACAAATATTTGTCAAGTAGTATTTTAATGAACAGTTCTTACAATTATTGATCATCTTTATAGCATCCATAAATTCATTGTAGCTTTTATGATTTAGAAATGAAAATAATAAGATTTCGTATTCATATGTATACAAGAAGTGTAAGACTAGTCCTACTGAATGACAACGCGTGGGCAAGGGCTCCGTTCAAACGTAAGACGATTCTTTTAACGACAATGTTATAATTTTCTTTTTAAATAAAAGAAATCAGGATGAACTAACATGAAAGATAACTTTGAGCAAGAAGAACTACTTATTTACGGAAGACGGATTTTATCGGGAGTTAATTTAGTACGTCATCCCTCAAAGTATAAGAATTTTGAAGAAGGATCAACAATGGAAATAACGATGCCTCCACTCCCAGAGGGACTACTGATCGTTAGCGGTACTAAGAATCCTTAGGAGGGCAAAATGGAGAAGAATTTACATAGTAACCACCTAGCTCAGTGCATATGTAATATACGGTAGATGCTTATTATGAAACTTCCTAGTATTTTTTAAGTCTGTTTCTCCATACAGTATGCCGAATCTTCAAAGCTCTACATACTAATCTACAGAGAATTTGCATTTACCTTTAAGTTTTTCTACTCTCAATTTGAACGTTTGCATGTTGCGTTCTCTTAATAAATATTGATGATTTTATACGCGCATCTTTTGTTTTCAAAGAAAATAGCTACTAAATAAATAAACATTAATTCCACATTTGTGATTAAGTAAAACTTTGTTATAGAACTGTTCCCTATAACTCATAACAACTGCAAAAGCAGATAATACTTATATTAAGTGATAGAAAATTTATCAGCGGCGCACAAGATATCAAAATCATCATAATAGAGCTACACTTTGTCTATTTTAACTGTTTCACTAGTCATTGCTTTGTCGCACGAAAAACAATCTGTTCCATTCTCTTTAATTTGTCAGACGTGTAGTTCATTAGCATAAGGAACGATTCGGTGTTCTTTGCGAAGGAAATATGATGGGACCACCAAATTCGATAAATATATTTTGTGGAACTGATTGGCCGAAAGTGTTTTACATATCTCAATTAATGTTTCAATTGCACCAACTTGGAATTTCTTTTAAATATAGAGAAAGAACGTCCCTCTCTCAATATGTTGTTAATACTCAAGTTAATAACTGAGTTCAAAAAAGTTCTTTAACAACCACAACGACATTGTCAATAGAGAACACACAGAAAAAGCTCGCTTATTTTGACTGTCGATTACTTTAAAGAACTAAATTCGCTATTTCAAATACAAACGATGGAACGAAGTTCACGCATGATTCTCTCTGCGTGTGCTTTTCTTGACGAAGATATTCATTAGCGAAGTACATATCTGCAAGGTGTTTAAATTTGAGTGCATGGTAAATCATGGGCTTTCATGCTCTCTTTCTAAAATAGGTTCCGTTCTAGCCCAGGAAGGTTTATTGGGTTCGACGTGGAACAGATTACCAATTTTTAACCCGTTAGTTAAGAAAGTAAAAGCAGCCGCCAATTACTACTCCAAAACGCGAATTTCGGATAATTATTTTCACGGACTAAGTACACCTGGGATCTGAAACACCGTCTCGATATTATAGCGAGTGTGAGGATCAAATGTACGACATTAGAGTTAGGAGTCTAGTGCCAATTCAGAAGCAAGTAGTTGTGACACCGATACCATTATAAAAGCTTATCTGAAAAGGTTAACAGTTAATTTATACGAATCCTTACTAATTAAGCTTTTATAATATTCAAATAAATACAAGCATATTTATGTGACTTGTAGACTCCAATACAGCTTTAGAACTTTAAACCAAGTTTGTTGAGCTGAATTCGTCTTGAGCTTTGACTTTGTAACTTATACGGTCGCAAAATAATCTCCATTATTTCTGTCATATATTTTGCTGTTAATTTCTTCATGCTTCTGTCTAAGGTACAATTTACGTGATGAATTAAAGTTCCTTGCCGATATCTTGCAGTTAGAAAACTATTTTCAACGAAGGCCAAAATAATTCAAAGAATAATGTAAATGACTCTATCAAACGGCCTATTGTTGAGGTACGTTTGTTAGGCAGCTTCCTGCCTTCCTGATTAACATCATTCATTCAAATATTTGGACGACTCGTGCAGCTTCCAAATACTTCTATCATGAAAACAATACTAAGCATCGAAATTAATAAATGTGCCAATTGCTTCCTATAGTGATGATAGATGAACAAACCTCTTAAATCAAAATTCGACCCTCTGACGCTTCCCTGTGACAAAATTTGAATTTTCTCCGAACAAATGCACATGCGATTGTATATTAATCACAGAAAAAGAAATATTAGCGATCACTGCCATAAACCTGGTTATAGTTGTTTGTATTAAATGTGATTTGCTAAAGTTTCTGTTTGGCGCTGTTAGAATCTCCCCGATTTCTTTGCAGAACAGTAAGAACAGTTTTGTGGTAGTCTATTTCTGAGTTAAGTGTATAGATGATGAAATTGCAGGTAACACTTTATTCTCGATGTGGTTACTCTGAAATTCATATTAATGAAGATATTCACGTTACAATTGCGTTTACATATAAAACCAATTCTTGCACTATCATTTTGAAAATTTATTATTCGGCATTAAATCAATTTAAATACTGAAACGACTTTGGAATTTTGGTATTTACAATTTCATGGGTTTCCATGGTCAACTTCTATATATATATATATATATATATATATATATAGAGTAGAATATATAAAATCGAGCGAAAAACTCTATTGGGGTGGTCGGTCCGTGAAATAAAAAGTCTCATTTGTTCAACCTCTATATTTCGTCACCGTTTGGTAACTTCATCAGGAGTATGCTGAAAAATGTGCTATCATAATGTTGCAACTTAAGGATTAAACTAAGACTTACAACTAGAGTAGATCACTAGCCCTCAGATACATATTAACGTGGTATCAGACCATCAGATTTTGTACGTGTAATCACATGAGTTGTAAGTCTTAGTTTAATCCTTAAGTTGCAACATTGTGATAGCACATTTTTCAGCATACTCCTGATGAAGTTACCAAACGGTGACGAAATATAGAGGTTGAACAAATGAGACTTTTTATTTCACGGACCGACCACCCCAATAGAGTTTTTCGCTCGATTTTATATATTCTACTCTATACAGTACGGTCGAAATACATTTTTACTATATATATATATATATATATATATAATAAACATGATAAGTTATATGACTTTGGCACATACAATAATAGGGATAGCAAATAGACCAAAAGAATTACACCTAAGTATTCTTGTGATTAATAAATTCTTGTTTCAAACGACTACTTAGGTAGTTAACTTGTAATGAACGTTAGTCAAGTTTAAATTTCAATGGTTGATAAAAGTTAATTAGAAAAGTTTTCTTACTATGATTCTGAGTAAATAGTGTTATTTCCAATACGGAATACGAGCTTTTGATAATTTTACGCTAAGTTAGAACTATTAGCAGAACATCGTAAATTTCATCATAAATACCACTTCTTTTAAAATTGAAAAGAAGTATTAGTTATTATTGTGAAGATAATTTTTTACTACGGACAATATAAAACAGAACATAAACATTAAATTCCAATATTTTCTTATATTCAACACAGATCGCAAAACACGTTCTTTATGTAGTTTTTAAATACTTTAACTGTACTAGCTCTAGCATCTAATAAATTAGAAAAAGTACAACAAACCAAGTCAAAATTAGTTTCCTTTTTGCAATATGACAGATAACGTGCCTGTTGAACTTTCAATTATGTTTACAAGAAAATAGCTAATTGACATTTTCAAAAAATTGTATTGCTTTTTGTCCATTTGTGGGAAGTATCAGTAGTAGTAATCTAGGAAATTTTACTTTACGTTTGTATCGCTAATTGATATAAGGTGTAAAGGCTATTCTAAGAAAATGTGGTAATAAGTAGTGATCTTTATCCTGTTTATGTAGTGTGAGTATTAACCACTCTAACATGTATTTGATAGAGCAGCATTGAATTAATATTATGATTAAACAAATATATCTATGTATAGGTATATACCTGTGAGTAAACTCCACTTTGTCTGCTATCTCAGAAGGCTGCATACTATACCAATTTTTTATTGCAAATAAATATGCATCTTCTACTAATCTGCCTATTATTTTTACCTTACAGGTTATCACTACAATAACAATACACGAGCAAAATAAAGAACGTCCGTGTTCCCTGAACATACCAACGACGTATACCTAATTGTAATCATATTTCTCGTTTTGTAAAAGTTGTTACTAATAGCAGAATTGATTTTTAATTAATAGTACGCGTGCGGGTATCCAGTAGAAATCTTCTAAAGAAACTACGACAATTCAAATTAATTCTAATTACGATCTTACGCGCATTCCCATATGAAGTAACAACAAATCCAATAAAGGCAAAACAATTTTAAATACACTTTCGACGGTCAATTTCGAACGTTACTCAAGTTCGCATTTATGCGAATCGAAACGGAGCTAAGCGTATTGAATTTTTTACTTATCTTGGTAATAGCATAAAATTGACGGTCTCTGAGTATTTTCAAATGCATCAAGTGTCGCAACCATTGATTATTTTCATAATTAGACTTCACAGTGTGCGATAAATAATTATGTTTTCATTCGATGGAAAAATGTGCAATCCTTTTTGCGTTTTCTACAAATCATACCTAAACAACACTCTTTCAGAGGAGGTAATTGAAGTGTTTCATAATTTTAATGCAATATCGACTTTGTTACAAATTCTAAATATAATTTCAACAATTAACAAAGGTATGATCGTTTTTAGCAAAATTTGTGAAGATATAGTAATAATACCTAATAGTATTAATGATAATAATATTTATTATCCAACAGATAAAATATAATTACGGAATAATAGAAATAATACAAAAGTAAACTGAAGATAAACCATAAAATAATGGATATAAAAATTAACCAATATGTTCAACAAATAAATGAAACCAATAAAATATATCCAACATATCTTTATGAAATTTTTATACTTTACTATTCGAAGACTTAAGCTGGTTATTTGTATCTTTCATCTCACAAAACTTCTTATAGATTTTGATGAGAATATTACTTACAAAGGGAGGATTATCGATTAAGTTCTTGGCGAACACGCAGAGATAATAATAATAATAATAATAGTTTATTGTCCAACAGTAATTACTAATAACAGGACAAAAAATATATAATAATTACGTACATACGCTTAAAAGAAAAATACAAAATATTAAAGAAACTACAAATCATTAATAGAATTAACAATAATATCCGTGTAATGCAGGTCGGAAAATCAGCACATTGTAGCGAGTGGCGAAGCGCTAAGTAAATTAGTTCTAGAAAATGGTATAAAAAATGTAGTATGAGAACGAGACGATAATTTAGGAACATGAAAGTTTAACTGGAAAAGCAGAGCCGAACAGTCAATGATTCCATGTGCGAATTTCCATATGAAACGGGCACCACTGCATTCACGCCGAAAGGTTGGAGAATTAAAGCCGTGCCTCCCCAGCAACGAATTATAATCAATTCCTCGATTGGGATAAATGCCATCCATCCTAAATGATAAATATTTAAGAAAACGACGCTGAATCCTTTCAATAGACAGCTGAAGATAAATATAATGAGGAGACCAGACTTGCGACGCGTATTCTAATTTACTAATAATAAAGCTGAAAAAGTGATTTCAGCAATTGGTTATTACGAAATGATCTGCAAGAGCGTATTATAAACCCCAAAGTCTTAGATGCAGAAAGACACAGGTGGGTTATGTGAGGTAAGAAGCTCATGGCATGATCAAACAGCACACCAAGATCCTTAACCACATCCAGTTTGGTCAAGGAGCGACCACCCATGTTATAGTTAGAGGCAATTGGATAAAGTTTACGAGTAAAAGAAATGCAGCAGCATTTATTAAGATTTAATTTAAATTTAAATTTAGCGCAGCAGTTAGTAATGTAATTAACATTGTCTTGTAAATTCGAAACATCATTCCAACTGTTAATACTAGAATAATTTTTTATGTCATCAGCATATGCCAACGCCGGACACGATAGATTCTCCTAGAGGTCATTAATGTACAGAATGAATAGCAAAGGTCCCAGATTTGATCTCTGCGGGACACCAGATGTCGAAATAAAATCAAAGGATTTATAGCCATTATAGTGTACATAGTTACATCTATTACTTAAGTATGACTGAATTAACTTCAGAAATGGTGTACTAAGGCCAAACCCACACAGTTTATACATTAGTATATTGTGATCAATGATGTCGACGGCCTTGCTGAAATCCGTGTAGACCACATCCACCTGGCCACGGCTATCCAACTCACCACAGATAAATTGAGAAACACTGACAAGGTTGGTGACAGTTGACCGACGACGAACAAAACCATGCTGATTAGGCGATATGTAAGGTATAATGTTTTTATATAAATGTAAATACAGAACATTCTCAGAAACATTGGCAAAATTCGACAAGATCGATACAGGTCTGTAGTTAGTAATTTCAGATTTATTTCCTTTTTTAAATACAGGACATATTCTTGTTCTTTGCCACACAGAAGGAAAAACGGAAGGGGAAGAGGTCTAGCAAAAGCTGAACCAGCGTTACGCAAAAGAAAAGAAGGAACTGAGTCATCACCAGAAATGTAACTCTCAGGAAAGAAAGCCATAATTATTCTCAATTCCTCCTGAGTAACAAGTGGGAGGCAAAACGGAACACAATCACCATAATAATAATAATAATAATAATAATAATAATAATTTTATTAACGCGTTAAGCCATTGGGCCTTGGGCTCGTCCGATGAATACAATGTATACATTTACAATCACTGACAAATACTATATATAAACAAACTTACAATAAAAGAATTAAAAGTTACTACTTTATGTACCGGTATAAGTCAACGCGCTCTATTCCCGTATAAAAATCAGTCACGCTGTAAAGGCACATATCGCGCAACACATTCTTTGTTACCTTTTTTAAATGTTTGTTCGGGAGTTCAGACATCATGAACGGCAGAGAATTGTACAGATCTATACCCATACCCATAATTTCAGACTTCCTTACACGTCTATGCGGATTCAAGAGCATATCCTTTCCTCTGGTATTGTAGGAGTGATTGCTAGCGTGTGTATTAAAGACTTCCAAGTTTAACTTAATATGAACCAGGTTCCGATAGACCACTTCAGAATAGAGTGTCATTATATTTAGTTGTCGAAATATAGACTGACAAGGTTCACTACGCCTAGCTCTAACTATGCTCCTCACCGCTGCCTTCTGTATTAAAAGCATTCGCTGTAGTTGAGTAAACGAAGCATTTCCCCAACCCAGTATTCCATATGACAAAACAGAATGAAACAAACCATGATACACAGTGAGAGCGGCATTCAGGTCGACCAATACTGCTGTCCGTCGAACAGCATAAACGACTTTTGAAAGTCTGTTACAGAGGTACTCTATCTGTGGTATCCACGATAATGTGGAATTAAAAAAGGTACCCAAAAACTTAACACAAAGTATTATTCTCTGTATTCGCTCTGGTAAGTGTAAATGCACATACCTGAGTTTTTGGTCATTCAAATAGAGCTCATTATTTTCAAACCAGACCCGAGCATGAGTGATAATCTGTTTTGTGATTGACTCACTTTCATTGCTTTTCTGTTTATTTAGCTGGAGAGTAAAGTTCGTGTCATCTGCATATAGTATAGTTGACAATGAGTTATTAAGCAACTTCATGTGTTCAGATATATTAGTTATATATATTATAAAAGAAAGGGCCTAGAATTGAACCTTGTGGTAGGAGGTATGATCAGAAAACGGTGCACCAGCAAGATAAGTAGATCGAAAGACTTCGGCGAAAGCATATACGACGTTCTGAGGCGTGTCAAGAGATCAACCATTATAAGACAAGTTCTTCGGAATTCTAGTTGAACCTTGTTTATCATCAAAATTGATGCTTCCGTTGATTGTAAATAACGTTCGTGGGCCAGAGAAATTTCCGATTTGAAAAGAGTGCGAAGTCTTTTAAACTCTATCTCAAAATAAGCGTTCTTAGTACCAATCCACTTGCGTCTATAGTAGGACTTAAGTTTAATGTTAGCAATTATCCCAGCGGAAAACCAGGGAGGATAACTGGATCTACTTCTGGAGGAAGCAAACTTTGGAACAGATTTATCAAGAATACGGTAAAGAGTAGCATAGAATTCGTCTAGAGCCACATTGACATCGCCTGTACGCTCCAAAAATGACCAATCCGTATTCCCAAGATCAAGATATAATTGCTCAAAGTTAGCTCGCTTAAAGTTATATCGGAGATTTATGTTAGACGGAAATGGTGAAGGGACAGGTGCAGAAGCAAGTAACGACATCGTGATAGATAAAGCTGGATGATATTGATCGATGGGCACAAAAGGTAGAATGTCAGGTTCTACATCGATGTTGCAGTTCACATTGGATACAATCAAGTCAGAGATGCAATAAGGAAATAGAATTTCTAATATCTAATGGAATGCTTTCTTCCAAATGTTCGAGGTAATATTACAGTATGAAGCGTCATCCAGTGTGCGGATTATTGTAACAATCAAAAGGTAGGTATACATAACTACCCCTAGAGGGTACCACAAATTCTTCATGTCTTGGTCACATTTGAAACTTCAATATAGCTTTTGGAGGACTACTGAAAGTTTTCATATTCACGATTTCATTAGCCACAACATTTATGTCATATTCACAGTTTTAAATAGCTTTTGATAGTACGTGTGTTGTTGAAAAAAGCATTAGGCTCTGATTTGCCTATATTTCTTTGATTGATTTAATTTCGATTTTAGACTGTTAAAGATTTTGGAAGTAAGGTCGGCAGAATTCAATTTTAAATAGAATACAAATGAGTAATTTGACATTTTTTACGTTCAGGCAAAGATAATAATTCTTATTGCGCGTTGTAATTTATATGTCAGTTATGTGTTTTAGTTCTAATTAACCGTTTCTGTAATGAGTTTGGTATATATCTATAAGATGCGAAAGAGTACTCTTTCGTACACGTTCAAAATTAACATATGAAGTACCAGTTTGTGGTCTACATTAATTAGAGGAATTTGTGAGAAAGTGCTGACAGGGTCTAAGAATTATAGAGACGTTTACGAAGCAAGGGCGCAAGGTAAAAACAAAAGGGATAAACAAAGGAAGAGTTGGCGCAAAAAAAACGCAGAAGGGCAGGTTTAGGAGGATGCATCGAACGGGCAGGATTTAATAGAGCAAAAACATACAAGACAAAAAAAAAAGTGAATTTGATGCCAATGCAAGGCTTCCCTTATTCATGAAGACAAAATTATTTGGAAATTATAAATATCATTTACTGTGGCATAAAAATAACAATTCGCAGTCGCTTTCGCAAACCTATTGATAGAATCAACGAACGAATATTAGTACATAGCACATTTAACTGTGAAATCACATTATCTAAACTTGTTTTATAGTTATAGTAAATTTCATACTTGCACAGAGATACATACATATGTTAAAAATACCGCGCGTGTATTTCTACTGTTGTGTGTCGGATATGATAACAATCGATTTCGCTGTATTGGGCGCTGTATTACCTGTTATTATACTGAATTATTATAGGAATAAATATTATAGTGTACCTCACATTTTGATAAACCTAAGCATAAAACAATAACATATCATGGACATTAATCTTAGAACTAATTTATATGAATAATTCTTTTAACTATTTAATTACACACTTCGACATTTTCTAACAATGAGTTAGTTAGTTATATGTAAATCAAAACTTTTCTCCAATTCACTTGGATAGTATTACCTGCGTTAATATTAATAGTAGGAATCATTATCTATCGCATCGGTAAGTAGATATAGAGTATTATTTGGAATCTTACGACGTTACGAACCAATTATCTCCAGATAATCCGATTCAATTCAATTTTGTAGGGACTTTTTCTAGTTATTAAGCAAATTTAAAAGGTAATTATGAAGTATGCTTAGTGGCAACTCATTCAGCTCTCTGTTTCACTGTTTTCGTATATATGCATGAAAATGTCTGTCAGTTTCATTTATTCTCTCTGTAGGTGTGTACGCGTCTCTAATTTAGCGCCATAAACAACTATAATATCATTTTCTTAATTCTATTAATTATGCATTTAAGTTGTATTCCCTAAAGCTTCTGACACATGTATGTATGTACATATCAATGAAATGGTTTGTTGCCTGCGTATTTTTAAAAATTTATTGAAGGTTTGCTTTCTATTACTTGTTAGGTAGATAATTAAAAATTTAATACCTTGATGGATATTGCTTAAGGTTGTGTGCATATCTTCGTAGGCGTTTTTCAGACCGGAAAGATTCAATTATAATATCCTTGAACAAAGTGACAGTATCGATACCGAGACTTCGACTATAGATAGGTATGTACATAATACAATTCAAACAAAGTTTCTATCATTCCTCAGCCTTAGCCCCAGAACAGACGGTGAAACGCAATTGCAACGAAACTGCAACTTCAAGTTATTTTTGCGTTTCATTTGAGTTTATGCCATAGGCTCCTTTGAGAGACCGCACATGACGCGACCATTTTGAAACCGGCTTGAAACGCATTGGAAATCAGTTGTATTGAAACCGGCGTGCAGGAAACTCGTGCTTGCGTTTCATCGACTTTGGCGTTTTATCGGCTTCTCAATGTAGGGATGTATCCACATAGTTCTTCTTCTACGCCTCTTTCTTTGTCGAAGATACAAATACATAACCACAACTTCTTCATCACTTGAACTAGACATTTTGCAAACGTCTGTTCTCAAAGAAAACCGAAATGATTGTGATAATTTCATCACATTGTGGTTTAATTTAGGTTGCGGGGTGTGTGGAAAACGATTGAAACTGGTTTCAAACCAATAATTTCAAAAGGGTTTCGTTGCGGTTGCGTCTGTTCTGGACCTTAGACAAATGATGCATAGGAAAAGTTACATTAAACTGAAGAAATAACTCCAAGCGAAGTCTAGAATGCTGGTGCTTCTACACTAAATATTGGATTCGTAGCACATCATAATAAACAGTATTAACAAAATAAGCTATTGTTGTAAAAGCTGCCTTTATTCAAACATAGGAAAATTCTACTTATCAAATATGAACGTTTTAAAATGGTTGAAAAATTATAACTACCAATGTTGTAGAAGACATTGCCTATTGTTAGTTTGCAAAAAGTTTAGCTATTGGCATATTAAAAAAACTATTCTTATATCGCTCAGAGAAATAGAATCAAGAGTCAAGTAAGTTCTTTCAATTGTTTCTGATTGAGGAACCTATTTACTAACATATGAACTTTTCCACAGAGCTGAAATGTTTTAAATTGAATTTTTATAACATACTATTTTCAGTTTGTAAAAAGCACGGGTCTACGCTTTTAAAATAGGAGCATTATTAACGTAACTATTCCTTCCACGATTATTCAGGGAGAGGAATTACAATCGGTGGAAGACAAGAAATGTAAATGTATAAACGTCACAATTAGCTGCTCCTTGTAATGATTTCGCCAATGTTTACGTACGTGTAATGGAAGGTTGCAATAGTGGCTATCATTCTGAAGGTAGCGCATAAATCTCGGCAGTTTGTGTTACGTGTTTATTTTATTACTGCAGTATGCAAAAACGGCTAGGTAGTTCAAAATTGCGAAGTTAGGGTACTGATGGTCAATCACTGCAAGTTGTTCGCTCAATAAGCTGTCTGAAGTTATCTGCTTAAATTCCACTCTTCTATCAGCATTGTCCAAATTGAAGCTAATAACTTTTAAGGGTGTAGTTTATGGTTAGTCGCATAGAAATTCATTGGCTTTTGCACCTTAGAAATAAGAGTGGTGAGGAAGAGACGAAGTGCTACAAAACGGAACAACATAAACACAACATTACGAAACACTTAGGTACACTTAAAAATGTGCTTCAACAGAATTAGAATGAACAGTTAGGGGGTGTAGTAGTAGCAGTAGTTTAGGGTGGTTAGTCTATATAGCTAGGGTACGCAAAGAGAGACTGGTGCAATTCATTTGGGAGAGAAGAGGAAGCCCAAAAAAATGGGGCAGATCGAGGAGGACACAGAACGACCAAATAGCAAATATTGTGAAAAATGGAGGGGCGCAGGAAGATTTAAACAAACCAAAGACAGAAGAACAGGAAATGATGGACACACGACCACATCGACACTGATGGTAGAAGAGGTTCTGGATAACTAAGTAAGTACCATTAATAATCTAATACTTAAAACTGCAATTATATCATTTAAATGGTCGTCAGAGTCGACCAAAACAAAGGAAATTAGTAATAGCAGAGATGAAAGCAGTGCGCAGGCTAGGGGAAGAAACAATAATAGTGTAGTATTATATTGTAGTGTGAATTTTAGTTAATTTTATAGAAAGCAAAAATTATTACAAATAATAATTTATAAAATTTTAGTATTATATTAACAAAATAATGAACAATACAATCAAAATATATTACCTAGTGTGTATCAGTGTAATTTGTTTTTAAATTCTTAAATTCTCCCTCCCTCTTGAATTCTTTCTTCACTTCTTTTCTTTGGTCCTTTCCTTTTATTGAATTTATTTTTCTTTGGTCTGGTCGTGGTTTGTAAACAACTTCTTTTTTGATGTGGTCTGCTTCTTTTCAACCCATGTATTTTGTGTAACTTTTCTCGTCGACCATCCCGTACCGTCGTCATAAGCAAACTTCATTTTTTTCGGCACGTCGTTATAGCAATTTGGAATTCTAGATTTTTAATGTTTCAAGCACAGACCACTACAGACCGTACAGTTAATGTTATATAATAGACCCCACCAACTTCATCTATTTCACTCTATGCGATATAAAATAAGGACAGAGGGCGCTGAAGTAATAAAAGGCGCTTAATTCAAACTAGATATTAGGTTCACAGCATTATTTGTTAAATTTAAATGAAAGGGTTTTCTACGAAAGAAATAGCTACAAAAGTGGTTAAATATTTATATTAATACAACCAAAAAAAGTATAATATTAATACTACATAAAAATTCTTATTTCTTATTACATTCATTACATATTTCTCATTTTTCTTGTTTTACGGAGTGAACATTTATTTTCAGATCTTAAATCACGAACTACTCTAATACAATACCAGCGAACGCCTATGCGACAGACACTTTTAATAATAGCGTTTTTTAAGAATTGGTTATGCACGTCACATGAAAGAAAAGAAAATTCCAGTAATTGGTGCAACATTGTTGAGACTTTCTCTTGAATAAATAGTTCCTTGCGCAAAACAGACATTTTTTGTTCTATATATGTTATTGCACAACCCACTAACAATACTAATTTTTCTGATGGATACACCAATTTACTGTATTCTTCAGAATATTCCTTTTGAGAAATGAACTGGTTCCACGCTTCTAGTGCTGTGGCACATAATTCCAATTCACAAGTAGCGCACTGGAAATCATGAAATAGTCTTTTCACTATATAACCGCCAACATATGCTACTGATAGCGATTCTAGTCTACCAACACTAACGGAGTTTTCAACTTCTTTCGCTATCTGGTCAACATCTAAATTGATTGGTGTAGTTGATGATGACGATTGCACATAGGTATATGAACTGCTGTTGAATATATCATCATCTACTTCAGCACTAACAAATGATTTTAAATTACTTAGCAAAGTAAAATCATCCTCTTCACAGTTCCTCCCCTCTAAACTTTGATTCGCTAGTCCATTAACAATTTGGGTTTTTATGGCGCTAACAAATTGTGTCACTGTAGGGTTTTCATTCGAACCACAAGCACTTCTAATTCCACCAAACAAATTCTCTAATGCATCTTGATTTAGTGTCCGTTGTTTTAAATATTTTACCCCTACTGAATTTAAGTAATTCCATATGCCTTGCATTGCTTTCAATGTAAACAACCATCCCTCCTGTATGTATGGTGGCTGCCAAGGACGAGGATTTAAAATATCATAAGGTTTCCTAATGTAACGCCACTAATTTACTTTGCCAATACACTCTTCCCAAAATTGTATGTGGCCAGAACTATCACTGAGAGAACATCTACCAAGAGAAAGAAAAATTTAAAAAGGTTCAATACATTAATTTTTTAATGAGATACCTGTATGGTTTTCCATCTGGAGGTGTTTTATTGCTTCCATTTAAACTGTCAAACATAACGTCTACTTCATGTAGGAATGTAGCTGTGGCTAATGCTCTTGAAGGCAAAATACCTGAAAATTTTATAAGTTGTTGTATTAAATTTTACTTATACTTTTGTATCAATTACCCAGGCGTATTAAATTATAAATGTAACAGGACACTGAACGACTCAATGTTTGGGTAGTCACTTTTACTTTCATTGCCGATTGTCCTAAAGGTGATAAATAATTATCTTTCAATTTATGGAGACTTCTAAATATCAGAGGATTGCTTTTATCCTCTTCATAAGCAGTTACAATATCGGCCCATTTTGCCTCCATATTCTGGATACTATTTTGCAGTGTTGCTACTGGCAGTAAAATATTATGTTTACGAAACAGGTTCCTTGTGCATTTGATAAGGTGGGGTACATCAAATAGAGTGTATATTTTGTGATTATTTACTTTCACAAATGGTTCATTCGCTGTTCCACCCATATTTTTTATTGCTTTGACATTAGCAGTTGCCATGTCACAAACAGGAATAACAGGAATTTTAGCCGCATGCATTGCATTTACTACTTCTTTCAGGAATAGTTCAATTGTTGTTGAAGAAGCACCATTACGTGTAAAATAATATGCAATGGGTTGTTTCCATGATTTTAGAATACCCTGCGCAAGAGAAACAAGCGCGTATCTGGCCAAATGTTCTGTTCTTTTCTCTGCACCTAGATCTTCAACTCCCTCAATTCTGTCGTTTGTGGTACTGTATTGAATATGATCTCATATTGTCATTTCATCAAATGCAATGATACAAGTACGATCATACTTATCATAACTTTTTAGGCAATCTCCTAAATGCAGCAACATATGTTTATTAATTCCTACTTCAAAGTGAATTCTTTTCAGCAGTCGAAGTAAAGTATCCCTTGAAGGGAGAGCTGTTATGCGTCGAAGTAATACATAACATTTTGGGCTTTGTTTATACAATGCCAGTGCCATTACTTTTTCATCTATAGTCCATCGTCTGCCATGAGGTAACTTTTTCGCACAACGTAGCTGACCAATCATGAACATTGCAGTGGTTGATGAAAGATTTTTAAAAATATTATTGATTGCAACTTCGCTCTGGTCATTCAATAAATTTGCAATCACTCTACCACTTGCTGTACATTTTTGCTTTAATTTTCTTAACTGCTTTTTTCTATTATTTGGAAGTACACCTAGTGATCTATTCCAACTAGGACCATTTCAATCTATTCGTTGACTCAGAAAATGCAATATATAGGTAATATAACGCTGCCTTCATTAGATTTAACAGACTTAAGTATTTTTAAGGTAAGCATTGCTTGACAACACCATCAAACAATAACTAGCACAAAAAGCGAAAGCACCAGTAATTTGCTGTTTAGGTACAACAAAGAGTTAAACTGTTTGGTTAAATTTGGTTAATATTCAACATTAATCTACCCATTGAAAACATATGAGTACAGTATGTTAATTAAACTCTGTGATATCTCAGAGCAAGGAATATATATTCCGGATTTCTCACTACCAATGCGTCAAATTTATTTATGAGATTACATGATGTAACAGCAAGTCAATGAGTACTAAACAGAAACAAATGGGCAATAAAAGTATTGTTTCCTAATCTTTGAATTATGTATCGTAAGAAACACAATTAATAAATACGGCGACCGTCACAGGCATACCAGTCGACTGTGAAAGTGAACAAAACACGTCCTATTCAAATATCTAGTTTATCTTGCTTAATATACAGCCCGAGCGTTTACATTTTTTTCTCCAAATTGTAACCATTGGCTTTCATTTTTCAATCCCATATTCTTTTACACATATAATTTACGGCCCGCATGAAACGAACGATATTTACTAGCGTTCACATTTCTACATCTAAATAACAAACATCCTAGTTGACCCTATATTGTCAGAGTTTCTCCAAATGTTCCATGTAAAACTTGCGAAACTACAAAAATTAAGTTCGGCGTTCCTCTGATAGTAGGATACGACGAGGACCAGTCGCAAACGTTAGTTTACTCTATACCGTTTTAAATTACAAGCGCAATTTTTGCCAGCTGATAGTAGCATATGTATGCTTGTCATATAGGCTACGTTATATCTTGTAGGCACACGATCAGGCAGAGGCAGCCGCTGTACCATGGCGTGTGTTGCATGGGTGTTTCACGAGGAGGACAGCGTTCAGCTTTTTGTGCGTTTTTTGTAGACCAAAGGACTGTCCACAGAGGAAAAGCATCCCGAAGCGCATTCCCTGTGTGGTGAGAGCTGTTTCTCGCGGAGAGCTGTATTCAATTGAAGCATTTCACTCGGCACACTGAGGAAGGAGAGGATTTAATGGTACGAATTGTTACGGGAGACGAGTGCTGGGTTCACCACTTTCAACCCGAATCCAAATGATCTTTCATGGAACAGACACATTCCATCTCCCCAACAAGAAAAAAAGTCTTTCAAGGACCTATAAAGGAATCGGATAAGTATCTGAATGTACAGGGTGAATACGCCGAAAAGTGAAATAAACATCAGGAAGTTACTTTTGATTACTATTGGCTCTATCCAGTTTTATGACTTATTTATTAACATACTCTCGTATTGTTTTGTTTTGTTTGATTTTTTTCTCTTTTGATTCGATGCCTAGCTTGTAGAAAGTACGGCAGTATTATACGATGCAGTACCATATCGAAGATCTTTGAGAAATTAGTGAGAACCGCGTCTACCTGAATACGACAATTAAAATATCTGGAAGCGCAATCAATCAAAACCCACAGATTAGTGCTAGTTGATCTAACCTTCACGTAACCGTTATAGTGCAGTAGAATGTTTTTGTTCGACATGAACGTAAATATATTGGTCCAAAAGTCCAATTTTATTTTAGACATGCTAAAATTTATGGACGTAGATTGACAATTATATTCCTATTCCTACCATACATCAATGCAGGGGTAATGCGCGTGAGTTTGAAATATTCAGGAAACACTGAATAGTGGAATACCAACTACTTTTAAAATATGCCGTACAAGATAGTCTAATACAATGTTGCTATTCCCAATCAAACCGCTGAGAACTGGTAGTAAAAATATTCGCATTATGAAACTTGTCTTAAAACTATCAGTCGCATCCAAGGCATCGTTAGATCAGATTTAAAATGAGTATCCTGAAAAAAGACGGATTGCGAATGCGTAGCGTTAGCTATGAGCGAGACAAAGTATAATCATATACCATACGTATACATATGTTATGCACCTACATTATTTTATTTCTCTTTTTGCTAAAAGTAAGACCACATCCTTTTAGGTTCGACACTATACCGTGTGTGATATGTACAATTAAACGAAGGTGAAGATTACGTCATAGTTCCTTACTTTGTTGTCCCTTGTTACTACTTACAATTAGTACGTATTATTATTACTATATTACTACTTAGTTGACTGTAAATCGGCTGAGTACTAGCGGCTAACTTTATTGTTACTTTTGTCATTATTTCATTACGCTTAGCTGTAGTTGACATTGGTATAATTATTTTCTTTTAAGATTCTAGCTTTCTTGCTTACTACTTTGTTAATCGAATGGGACATTGTAATTATAATAACTATACTTATTTATATTTCAGTCATAAAGCCGAAATGTGCCCTTCAAATTACCTCTGTTAGTTTCATCACGTATAGAAGTGCACTAATATTGAAATCAATGTATTTACTTAATAAATATTAATGAAGATAATTTAAGCACAAGATTTATGTTGTATTCATGGCACCGATGGACGAATGAATGTCAAAAGACATAACGCTAGCACAATAAAATTTAACGACTCCTGCATGTGCGACAAAAATAAATACCATAAAATACTGTATTTTACAAATTTATCTGTGAAATGATGTAGTCAATGCATTAAATGAGCAACAATTATCATAACAATGGTTTCTCATAAGCAACATTATATATTTTTTATACTGCGATAGATATCGTATTCCAGAAGAACAAAATCACGTTTAAATGCACATGTATAGCGACAATTAGAATTTATTTTTCCATTTTATAGACAGGGCAGAATATTAATTTATTTAATTTATATTTAAACAGGAGTGAAATTCAAAACCAATTAATATTGCAAAATAAGACGTGAAAATCTATGAAGTCAAACAACGCTATCATTAATTATTTAACGTAACCTTATAATGATATTTATCACTAATTCGCGTCGGTAATTTGTGCACGGGAAAGTCTAAACGGTGTCAATAAATGGATTTTCTTTAATTTGCTACTATTTATTGTTGTGGTAATTATTTTTCGTATTCCAGTGAGTGCACTTGGTGTTAATCGATTGCTAGGAGCTATTCAGTTGAGTTCGTTGCTAGTTGGCTAGTCCGAAAATAAATGCATATCATGTTTTCCTAAAACACATGGATATGATAGTTATGAGCTATCAGTTGCTCATCGTTCAATACTGCATACTATATTAATTAAATTACATATCTTTGTGAAACTTATTAATATGCGGAATCATATTAGCGATGCTAACAAAAAAAAAAAACCAAAACTTGGTATTCAATAGTTTTACGATATTTCGTTACTCTCTTAAGTCCTCTAGGGAGTGAATGGGTATTGCATATTGTAGCATATGAAAATTCACAGTTAATGTTGGGGTTATGGTCTTAAATTGTCATACGGTTTATTTTGGAGTTGTCTTTATACCTTTTCGACACCACGCCCACCACTTTTTGAGCATTTTATTACCCTACGGGTGTTAGCTTCTCTTTTTTAACTCCAGCCAGAGACGTTTAATGGGAGAAATAAATGTCACTAGAAATAAAATTACTAACTTTTATAAAAAGCATCGGTTAATAGACAGAAAAGCATAGTTAACATTCAGGCACATACATACATACAACAATTTTACATTACAAGAATTCATACAAAATTACTGGAAATAACCAAGGATACATCGACATTCAATGCAGGTTTTTATAACAGCGATATACCTGGATGAACTGGAGTCAAGGTGAATTAAAGTTTTCGTTTCGTGAAATAAAACAGTGTAGTCCTGGTTTCCAAAAGAAATAAAATGTTTGTTTAGTTAACGACGAAGAAAATTGATAAGATAGATAAGTCAACAAATAAGTCAATAAATATATTTAGAATGAAAGGGTATTAGGAAGAAGTACCAGTGAATAAAAGAACCTCACGATACCAGAGAAGACAGAATCTAAGAAGGGCAAGAATCCATAGAAATTAAAGGTACATCGAGAATAGAAGTTAAGAGAGGAGATATAAGGAGAACCTACATTGAAAGAAAAATTACACTCTCACACATATACAACACTAGGTAATTATCTTGATTTTGATGTTAAATATTTCTCAAAATTTATAAATATAATTTGTAATAATTTATGCTTTTTATATCATTAATTAAGAGCTAGGCCGGTGCAATTTTGTTTAAGAAATTAACTAAATGTTCAGTACAAATTGCGATTAATAAAAGTAAGTTTTTCGAATGAGTAAGTAACACTCGTTTACCAGTTTTTTTAAATCTAATCTGTCTATGAGTTAATTTTAAATTGAATTTATAATTACCACGTAGGGTCCTGTGGGATAACGTTACCTATTTCTGAAATCGTTTGAATGAATTCTGAAATTTTGAAAGTTATGTCTAGGAATTCCGATACCATAGTTTTATATTATGGCAAGCATTTCAGCACAGTGAGAAACGTAGTTTTAACTTTCGCAGGCGGGATTAAATATACTCAAGAATAGGTATCAATTTGAAATGGACACAACTTATTGTGCAACATCACGCAGTTATTTCCGATTGCACTAAGGGATTGCAGGACACTTTTTTGTCCTTGGAACAATCAGTGACATTTATACGGACTCTCAGAGCCACATACGTCAACTAATTGATTTGAAAAATTACGTTTGGTTTTGTGGAAAATCCTAATTACGTCAAATTTCCTGGTGTGTTGCTCTCTTTGTACATATGTAAACGTATTGAGAAATAAATGTCGAAATTTATCAGAATCGACCATAGATAGTTACCTGATTGCTCCGATTTTGCAACGGGTCTGGAGGTTGCCTGTTCACACTGCTTCCATAACAGGTAATGACTTTTAACTTCATATCTATTACTGTTAGGTAACATAATAGTTTTCGCTTTTGTAATGCCATTAAATTTACAATGAAAGTAAATAACCTACATACTATTGCTACATGCAAGTAAAACTTATAATTTAATATTTGCAAAGCAGGCCCATGCGTGCTCCATTTTGTGACGCTCTAGTTATCACTTACTGTATTCAAAACTGGACTCCAGCCAAACTTTCTAATTTGATTTTATGTCCTTGTAACAGCAGTCTTCCCTAGTAGTTTGATTGGAACTTCGCTAAAAATTTTAATTGCATACATATATGTGTGTATATTTATCTATGCAATATCTACTACTTAGTAGTAGTAATGGTGATTAAAGTTCAGGAAATGGTAATACACTGAATTAATGTTTTTTAGAAAGGAAAGTTTTGTGTCGTTCAATAATCTCTCAATAATTTCTTCTATCAAATTACAAATTGAGAATTACCAGATGTGCAAAGTTAGAATCAACAACTTATAGCTGCAATTTAAGAAATATAATAACGTCCTAGTTCAAAAATAAATGATCACGAATCGACAAGAAATCTGATTACATGTTCTTACCAAACAACAAGAAAATCAGTTTATTTCAATTTCAACGGTTTTGTGCCACATGTTTCGCGGAAATCGTATTAGAATAGATGCATAAGCAATAAACCTGAAAATTGTTAAAGATAACGAGACGTTAAATTATCCATACAACGCAATCATAGGTATGAATTACTTTTCTAATCAACCTACGACCATTGCAATAAACGTGTACACAGATTCACAACATGAGAATGTACGTACCATCTATGTCAGACATATCCATTCTCTTGTAAAATTCTTAGTGCTAAATCCAAATCCGGCTGCAGAATTGTTCTAGCAAGTCAGGATTTCGAGATATTCTAACCTCAAAGTGTAAAAGTAATCATTCCCGATTATATTTGAGGTTATGTTATAAAAGCACAGAATTTTTTGTTCAATATCGATTTTCCTTTGTTTCGATATACAGCTCTCGCAATATAAGTTGGCGAGCGGTGGGGATGCGCCGTAAGCATATTTAGGACACGTACCTCCCACCTGTCTGATTCAGATAGTGCATAGGAATTACCATTGCGTTGCAGGACGAATGATAGGCAATCTATCCCTCCTCTATCTGCGCGAACTCACTCCCACCCTTCGCCAACTTATATTGCGAGAGCTGTAGAATGCTGTACAACAATTTGTTTGCCAAATATCATCGACAAAATGAGGAAAGCTCGCACCAGTCTGCATCTTGACAATGTCAGCTCTTACACCGCACGTTAAAAAATTCATTATTTGGAAGAGAAAAACATCAAATCAATGTCTCAGTGCCCGTATTCACCTGATTTATCGCCTAACGACTTCTTTCTGTTCCCAAACTGTTGTCAAACCAAACATGCGTGGACTGCGATTTCCAGCACCTCAAGAAGCTATCGATGCCTTCAGAAACCATGTTTTTTAGATACCAAATACAGAGTGGAAAATGTGTTTTGAGAATTGGCTTACTAACTTTTCTAACAACTTAAAAAGGTGGCTCTCGTATATGTCATTTAAGAGAAAGTACTAAGCTATGCATGGAATGCAAGGAATACAAAATTTATTAAAATACTGGCAGTAATACGAAGCTAAGATGTGGAGGTGTACCGAGGATGGCACTCCCTTAGATCAAACTTTATTTATTGTGTGTTAAAGGAAACTATGGTACTTATTACTAAAAAAGTAATTTGGAAAATTTCGTTTGCTGTTATGCCTTAACATTACAGCGAAGTGAACGTTTGGATTTTATAACTTCATACAAATGTTTCCAACGTGTTTCCAATTACTATCCGTCTATTGTTCTTTAACTGTGGGCATTGTGCAATAACTGTGTGATCCTTAACATATTTGTTCCTTTTTTTTCTTTTACCACTAGATTAATGTTTCATGCTTTCAAATAGAGAAACTGATACACCATGAGTTTGCATTTTCAAACTGCCTTTTTGCTATATTAAAAAACTTGAGATTTGAGATAAGAATGTTTTATAAGCAGTTCAATAACTAAATGGTTTGTCCTACGTCTCCGCGTTACTTATGTCCTTCCGTTTTATTTCTTTTGTAACTTGTAAAGTTGGCAACTAAATAGTGGTTAAAAATATCAAATTAAATTGTAGTGTATTGTTGGTTACACAACCATTTTACTGATATAGATCGCGTAGGTTTGCGGTTGAATCCACAACCACTACTAGTTTCCGCACACAACTGTATCTTAAGTGGCACAGATTTATACCGCTGTAGAGAGTAGAACAAAATGCTTCGCTTGGTTGTAATGCCAACCTATAAAGTGCGTATTTTACCAATGCATGTTGCGCCGAGTGTATTAAAGGGACTCCTCAGAAGGCGGAACTAAAGTATGGCATACTTCTTGCTTATGAACGTAACTGAATGTACAACGTCATAAAAGATTCTTAGCGTGTAATAGTAAGCTAATTACTTTAATTATCTATACCAGTCTTACCAGTCCTCTTTATTAATCTCACAAATCCTTAGCCTTATTAGAACGAAAGGTAAATCGAGGAGATATATAGAATTTAATGGTAAATTAAACAAAGTAATGACGTATGAATATCAAGATATATTTCTTACGCAGAACCGGAGCTTAATTTACTTCTTTTTGTACCATCAATGTACACAGCCACCTAACTGTTACTACTACTGAATTCCGGGCATTTCAATTATCTTCTATTTTCGTTTGCCTATCCACGATTCATAGTTTGACAAATTGATACAGTACGCAGTATTGCCTCCAAATAGTGGTAAATGGTGTAATTATTTTCACAATAATGAGCCAGTAATTGCAGCAATAGCAGATTTGTAAATTGCTAATCTATCGCATTTGTCAATGATTGAACCGAGTGCGTGGGCATTTGTATTTGTGTGCGGGCATAACGTACATGTAGCAGGTCCATGATAGCACACATGTGAATACGAACACCGAGAGAGAGCAAAATACCACAAGGAAAGGAGAGATGCATGATTGGTATTGTACAGGTGGAACCTACTACCTGCTAATGGTAGTTTGTTACAATAAATTATTTATAAATCCATTTTAATTGAACCTATTTATACACGTTATTGATCTAAATGTAACTACAAAACGCTTACAACGAGAAGAGTATAAACGATTTAGTGAGTTTATGCCATTCGTTTATCTACAAGTATATATGAAATTTCCGGAAATACCATACTTGCGTTTTCCGTGATAACTTTATTAATAAAAGGATAACAGTGTAAATGGAAATACATCTTTTACATTGAAATAAAATAAGGGAACTCGTAGAATTCACAACGTAGTCGCCATGTTAACCACAAGCCAGACGAAATATGATAGAAATATTATTTACTCCTAGACTCTCGGGATCTAAAATACTTTCTGACCTTTCTTTTACGAACTAGCGTAAACCATTTTCACTGTAATCCCCAGTAATTCCCCGATTTAACTAAAACTATACATTGAAACTATCATATTAATTTTTACAAATACTCGGAATATCCTACATTCCAGACTTTTGCTTTTTGCTGTCTGATACTAATTCTACTAACTCTTCCATACTTCTCAATAGGAATATCATGCTTAATACAAGACTGATGTTCATCTTCAGCGCATTTTATTTGATATTTTAAGCTGATTATTTACATGTTTAGTGACTATGATACAAGTTTCGAGTGATCCAAATCAGGAAACTGAAGAAACATTTATTAGAACTGTAAATATGAATTAAGCCTCAACCAACGTTTTGCGAAAAATATGCGGTACAATGTATTTCAACCCGGTCAACTTTCCTTAGATGACGCTTTTTGAGCCCCTAAACCAAAAAATTAGCCATTAGCAGAAATAATATTGGTTTTGTGCAACATGATCCAAGAACACCGACGTGTTACTGTTAGATGTATTCAAGACTACTGGAAGACTACTTTGAACACAATTAACCCCATTTCACACAAGCCTTTGAAGGTAGCCAAGCTTTGTCCCTGTTAGATTCCCCACAATGTGGCCCCACTTAAAAGAAGGCTCTGCAAAATGCTATAGATCTGAACTAGATAACATCTACAATTAATCATCTCATCTAGTGTACAACATCATTATAGTTAGTGAAACATGGGTATACTCCTATGGTCCCGGAAAGAAGCAACAATCGACTATTTGACTCTATGAGAATAAGTTGACTCGACAAAGCTATTTGTAAGAAAGTCGGAGAAAAAGAAAATCTCCAGATTTCTTGAAACTGCTGGACGTATTTCCACTGTAGCGCTGGTGAATCACCGTCCTGTTAATGCTGAACAGTTCACTAGAGTTTGACCCGCGTTTTCCAAAATGTTTCCGAAAAGCGTCCAAGACTTAGAATTATTTTGCATTTGATAACGCTCTGCATCATATTGCTGCTCAAACGATTTAATATTTGATTAGTCAAAGCATTGAAATCATGGGTTATTCGATTTCTAATGATTTCCTTTTCTATCCACATCTAGAGGATATGTTACGCTATTTACATTTTTAATCAGCTGTAGAACGTGTGGACATCAAATCAAATAAACAACCTAAGACGAAAATATTGAAGGAAAATAGTTTGGTTTTCGCGGATGCAAAACTCAAGTTACTGTAAAAGGAAATATTTTAGAAAATCATAAAAAAATGTATTCGACAATATATTGTGTTACTTTGCTGATCCTGGGCGAAAGAGAACCGTTCTCTTGTCTGCTAGCCTTTGGAAGTAACTTGTACCAGACGTTATAGTTTTATGCTCCATTTTATGTGACTAAACTTATACTGCACTGATTACCTATTTCCATCTGTAGAACAAACTTCTCAAACCCTCCTAATTTCATAAAAATCTAGAATAGCTCTCAGCTAATTTTAACATATAGTGATAGTTAAATATAATTTCAATTGATCATTCGAGATTGTATTAAAGTACTACAATTTCCGATAGGACGATCTAATTAATATAATTCAAATTGTTCTGGTGGCAATACGTCTTTAAACCACACAGAAGCTTTACAAGTGAGACCTAACCGTACCTTGAAATTTTTTAAATTAATATAAATTACAATGTTCGAGTAGTTATATTGTCTACATTGTTAATATAATAATTCATTATTATTAGCTATATTTCATATATCAATTAGAATTTAATCTAATCTACTTTCAGTTGATCCTATCCTATCTGTTTATGTAAGTATATTAATTTGATCTGAAACAATTTTTACGATCATCCTGATAAGCTATAATTTCTGTAAGCATTCGCAGTAGCTGTATCAAATTCAATAATCTCTTCATGCTTAACCGAGCAACACATTAGTTTGCATATCACCTACATTATATCCAATTATTCCATTTGCATTCGCAATTAATACATCGCAGTAGTTAATAATTTCGTTGATAAAGTATTGAGAGGTATCCATTAAATTCCATCCTCCTTGTAGAATACTGACACAACTGGTGCACGTATAGGTATTACTCTACAAATAGGTTGTCCTCAATTTTAACAGTGAAATTCTAACACTGATCAGACCTTAGCATTCTTTTGAACAAAGCGGATCTACGTTTTTTTTTGTATACCGTTTCAAAATGATCTTATAGTGATTTTATATTAGGGCATTTATCAAAATGTCTTTTATATTTCGACCAATCTTAATCTTATTTAAAAAAAAATTGATAGCTTATCCATAGGTAGAGGAGTCTTCCCAACCTTTTATTGTCGACGCAAATTCATTTTGAGAGGATGAAGGCGTCTTCCAAAATTAATATGATTCTAGATTTGTTTAATATAACTCGGTAGAGTAAGGATGTTCATCCGCACTTCTTTAAGAATTAACTTATTCAAATATGGTTTTATGCGTCATGCGTTATGTATCACGAAGTTTCGACAAACGCGCGTCTCGTTCGCAGTCTATATACAGCGAATAAGGCACGCGTTTGTCGAAAGAAGACGATAAGCCTATACAAGTTTGATACAGGTCTATTCCGTCGCAAAGAATTTCAGAAATAGAAAAGCCTAATTAAATAGCCAAGAGGACAATGTCTTTATATATACGTACACTTCCAATTCAGGGCCGAAAGGTCGAATTTCAATAAATCCTACTACTATACATGTACTACTACATATATTTTACTTCTTTTAAATGAAGTAAAATTTAACAAAACTTATTTTATATAAAACTTGTACGTTAAAATAAGAAATATAAAATAAACTATGTATACAGTCCTACAAATTTTATTAAAAAAATCATTAATTTGTGTTTGTTTATAGGGACAGATGCTTTTTTTAAAAACTGCATTTTCTAGTTTATTGATATTTTTGAAGGTTCCCTCTTCTACCTCTATACAAGAAAAGATGCTCTGATTGTTTTCAAGGCCTCCAAAACGTCGTTTATTTTTGGCGTAATTATTTCTGATGAATCTTCATCCTCTTCATTTTCCACTTCTGATGGTGCATTGTAATCGGTGGCTTAAAATTTCATTGGCCACTGGCCCATTGTTTAAGTCATCAAAACTTTCCAACTCAGTCAATCTTTCTTCCATTTGTAGAAGGTCTCGCCAGCCTTCATCTACTTTTTCGGTTTCATCTTCACTCCTAAAGTTACCAACACCTGCTTTTTTAAACAATTAAAAATGGTTACCAGCAGCGTAAAAAGTAAAAGCCTGAAAGGAAACCGTGATTACGCAACCGCCAAATGAATAAGTCAGATTCTCGGAAAATTGTCTAGCCAAGATTCGTGGAACATCTTGGTGGGATTTGTTAATACTAATAAGTATATCGTAATGATGTTCACTTCCCAGAAATATGTAGACCATTTCCGTCTGCTTTTTAGACATTTATTTTAATTTAATGATATCCCTTCCTAGTGTTTGCAAAATAGACTTAAAAATTTAATAATCGAAGTATGTATGTATATTAAAAAATATCCTTCCATGGGGTGTTATAAGCGGGAAATGCGAGCGTTATAACGAATAAAAGTACTACAGAAAATTACTCGCTGGGACCGTGACCAACGAAAAAAAGCGTTATAGCCGGGAAATCGTTATAAAGGAAGCGTTATAACGAAGTTTTACTGTATGTACATCCAGGAGATGATTATCGAATTAGAAACTTCTATTAAAAAGTATTCATTTCACTTATATTTGATGACATGACAAATACTTATCTTTAGAATTACAGTAGAAACATGATTTAGCAAACTCCGGTTCCAATGAACTACCCACTCCAATGAACTCCAAAATTTGACATTAAGTCGCGATATAACGAACGTTGAAAAGCTCCGATACAATGAACAACACTTAACCAAAAAACTCATGTTTAATATCGGAACTTTCGCTAAATATATATTAACGTATTTCAATGTATAAATAGCACTCGCTGAATAATGTTAACAGTGCTATTCTGATTTATAATTTTATGTAATCTTGTTGCAAAATAGTGATTGCAGTGAGTTGTCTTAGTATTAATCTTTATTCTTATATCTATTACGTATATGTAAATCATATGTACATAAAAGTAAGTAAGTACATACATACATGTGTAATACGCATTTTAGTGAAATTGGTTGTTATTTGAAATTTTAATTTGAAATGTCGAGTGCTTAAAAATAGGAAACACAGTAATGGAATTCGCGAGGAATCATGGACTAGAAAATTCTACTATATGCGGAATAACGAAGAAGAGACACGCGATCTCTGAGAGAGTTATAAAAAACATTTGCGGGTCCAGGTAAAATGAAAACTTAAAAATGTCTACATATGCAAAGATGGAAAAAGTCTTATATAAATGGTTTCTTAAATTAAGAGAAAGAAATGGTTCAGTACGTGGAATTAGGTT
Organism: Chrysina gloriosa; assembly: GCA_038088585.1. NCBI lineage: Eukaryota > Metazoa > Arthropoda > Insecta > Coleoptera > Scarabaeidae > Chrysina > Chrysina gloriosa. Next base: position 19,651,175 of record CM076092.1, read on the forward strand.
ACAGGAAATACCAAAAGTTCTACAAAAAGAAAATTATAAAATATCGGATAAGAACTTATCATCTCATCCAGAGTTGGTATATCCATTTAAACAAAAACTAAAAAATAAAATTGAAGAGCTTGCCGTATTGTCAAATCGACGAATCGGGTTTTATTGGATTTTTTACCGGACAAAACTCACGTTTCAAACACAGAAAAAATGCATCGGGCACAGAAATTGCAAAGCAAAGAATTACGCTCTTATTGTGCACGCATGCAACAGGAAATCATAAGCTGAAACCTCTGCTGATAGGCAAATCTAAAGACCGAAATGTTTGCGAAAATAGCAAACAAGACTTAGACAACATCCTCAAATTTTCTACTGATTGAACTACACTTCAATTGACTGGCTTCTACTACTTAATAAGTAATCGTGAAAATTGAGCAGCAAAAATATTTTCTATTTCTTAGAGTTTATAATAAAAATATTACTAACTTGTACTGCTTCCGTTTGCTCCTAATTTGCATATATACACATGCGCAGTCTACATACTTAGTAAATGTCATTGAGTAAATATTCAAAGAAAGATATACCTTACAGAAAAGATTTACATCGTAATATCAAATGTGCATATACAAAAATATTTTGCACTTTCGCGCAAAATCGTTACTGAATCTTTAACTCAATTAATTTTGAACTCTAGAAACATCGCATGTACTACCTACCTACTCTGAATATGAAAAATCCAAATAATTCAGAACATGTAACGAATATTAATAAAGGATTATTCACATTGACTACAAGAATTGTGGTGTAGTATCGTGTGATTGTCACCAAGTTCGATAAGATATTGCTAATTTTTATTTTATGGTATAGAATTACCAATGCATTTAAAGTTGACACGAAATCCGCTTTCAAAATTTTGGCAAAGCACTAATATAGATTTCTTATGTAACATTTTCAGATCCATCATTCATGCTTGATGTGCATGTTAAGGATGTTTTTTCCGAAAAATATGTATAACGTGTTTTTATGCGTCTATAAAAATATGGTTTACCAATTGAATGTTATTTAGTTTTGCAAAGATATTTTTTAATTAGAGGCGATATGTTTTCGCTAATGCTAACGCTGTTTATTAAATGTATACGTACCTAGTTTGCCGTATGTGCTCTTGCAAAAGATATTCCATTTCTGGTATCTTACGTGTACCAAATTATATAATGAATTGATATATCCACAAAAAGTGGAGCTTTCGTATGTAGATTAAATATTTACTACATTATACTTACTATCCTTTAATGCAAATTGGTAAAAACATAAGTATATATATCTGCCATATTCAACATTCAAACGAAGTTCGAATAATGTTATAGCGTGAAAACAAATTGCTACTAGCTAATATAAAAACCCCATATAATATTGTAACCAGGAAAGAAAACCATTCTTTTACAACAAACTGTTGTACTGTATTTCAAAATATTCGCCTTTTAGATTTATATACTTCTGCATGCGTTCAAACCAATTCTCGAGACTTTTTTCCACTCTGAATTTGGTTTCTAAAAAGCAAAATTCTTATAGGCTTCGACAGGTTCTTGAGGTGCTGACAATCACTATGCAGGCATTTTTATTTGACATTCGGGAAAGGAAAGGAATCGTTAGGCGATAAATCCGATGAATACGGACAATAAGACATTAGTTGTATGTTTTTTTCTTCCAAATAATCAATTGTTTGACCGGTTGTGTGAGAGTCAAGTCAATAGTCATGATGCAGAATGATGCGACGTTTTTGGTTGTTTTTTCCTGATTTCGTCAATTATTACTTGCAAATAAATTGTTGTATATCATTCCACATTCACTGTTTCCGATAAAACAGAACAAAAGAAGCGATCAGGTTCTCGAAAGGTCTTTATGACCAAACAACTTTTATTGGATTCAGTTCATATTGAAACAGCAAAACGGCGAATTGTTGCTTAGTTTCTGGTTCAGACCTACACATCGAAGTTTCGTCACCTACTTCGATGTTGTATACGGATTTTGCAGGTCCTGTGTCGAATTTTTGAGCATTTTCTTCCACCAATTCGCACGATCGTTTTTCTGAGCTTAGGTCAAATTATGTGGTATCCATCAGAGAGATCTTTTTCGCAGCTAAATGCTCATGCAAAATCGAATGTATTGCAGTCTTCGACATGCCTCACTGCAAGTCACATCTTCCTGAAACATGTTGCGCACGACATAGATGCTTTTTGGCATGATCTACTTTAGTCGAGCTTTACCCATTGTATCACCGATGGACATACACCCACGAAGAGAATCTGCAAACCAGTTGTAAACACTTTTTCCTAATGGTGCTTCAGTAGCAAAAGTTGATGGAGCGCTTCTAAACATTATTGTTGAGCTAGGCCTTTCCTGAAATCGTTAAAAGTCATAAAACCAAAACTTTGATGTTTAATTTTCCTTCTTTCACAGAATCGCTTTTTTAAAACATCCACTGTAAACAAATTACATACTCTATAATTTTCTAAGCGCCACTGTTTTTATAATAACAGATGCCAAATTTCAAGAGAATAGTAATGAGATATTTCAATTGGTAGTTTGCAAAAACATAAATGGCGCCCCTCGTACTAACCAGAAAACAATACGACAAATATGTACAATTCAGTGCAGTTCTTACTTTCGATATACATCGTATATGTGCCTCCAAAATACAAAAACGTGCGTTTTGGGGATTTAGTCGTAAGTACTGCTTAATACGTAGCTAGAATTGATGTCGGCATCAAAGTAGTAGAATGGTGGACAAGACTAATACCAAATTATCTTTTTGTGAATACAATTACTCGAACAAAACAATGTTACTCAAGTTGCAAAATGGTAATGCTTCAACGAGACAAACAGAATTGGCACTACCATAACTGGTCGAATGTGGGTGATGTCCTATGAAAAGTCCAACTTATTGTTAGTCCCGACAGTGTTATGAAAGGAATTTAATGAGCATTCGTGATATGCATAAGAAAGGACAGTAGGAAATGTCTACGGTCATGATAGCTTTGAGAGAACTAAAATCTTCTTTTAATCAAGCGAAAGTCATTTGGCATGATTTTTGTAAGTTTTTACCAGTTATCACTATTGAAATTTACTAGTAGATTTTATACTCTCTAATGCAAGTGAACTCTGTAAATCATACACAAGCTCAAAATGTTAAAGTTAAGAGAATGTTGTTTGAAAATAGCCTTCGCATATAAATACGTCAGAGATCAGAGTGACTGTATGATAGTGCACCAAATATTAGTCTAGTGCCATTCAGAAATTCAAATAGTGGTTGCACTGTGCAGTAGTTGCATGGGCAATTATTACTGCAGCTAGTTGTGTCTACTGTCGTTAATACTGAACGGTACAACAAGGTTGAAGAAAAAGAGCAAACTCTTAGTTGATAGCATATCTGAGTACGTTCATTTTCAAGTTTTCAGTGCATTTATAATACATATGCATTAACGCTACAACCGATGATCCTGGAAATGGAGGGTTTTCGGTAAGGATAATAGAACTTTGAATGTATATGATACCACTAATTAGTAGAAAATATTTTTTTTGAATAGACTGAGGTTTGCCATTACTAATGGAACATTATTTAATTTAAGTGGTCGTCACGACTGCAGATTACGAAATCTATTCTCGGGGCCCAATTGTTGGCCACATTCTTTTTCGTTAATTGCACGTTATTTCACCAATACAGCGAGTGATATTGGTCTTAAGTTAGTCAATTGTTGCTAATTTATTTGTATGAACATATAGCTTCAAACATTTACACAAGTAGTAATCCAACGGTGTCAGATCGTACGAATGAGGCATCCAATTGATTAGTCCATTTCGGGAAATTAACGACTGGTCGAATTTCCGTTTCACTAAATCGATGGCTTCGATGGTTGTGTGCCACATAGCACCACCCTGTTGATACCAGATCTTGCTCAAATCAATATTCGTAATGTTAATTTGGAAATTTGTCATTTATCAGTGATCTGTAACGAATATCATTTATCGAAACATACACTGCGGCCTCATTTTGGAAGAAATAAATGCCGACGGTGCCTCCACCGTCTAAACCAAAGCATAGTCACTGTGTCAGGATGCAATTGGGTCTGGTGTATAATCTGTACATTTTAATCACTCTGTACATGACAATTTTACTTATTTACATACCCATTGCGCTAGAAATGAGCTTCATCGATGAACAAAACTTTGAGATAAAAGTGAACCTCACAGGCACGCAATGAATGGTCAGTTAGCTGCTCCTCTTGCAACAACTGGTTCCTTTGAACGATGTAAACCAAGTCGCAAGATACGCCGTGTGGCGACCACAGGCAGATTCAATGCTTGAGAATCGCATAGAATTGATAATCTTGGGTTTGGACAGAACGGCAGCGATATATTGGGCGCCACATAATGTCTATCATCAAACGGGTGTTTCGGTACAGTGTAGAATATATTGCGACTGAATCTTTGCAATAACACGACCAATAAGCTGCTCAGAAGAACGACTATATCGACCATAAGAAGGCCGATAAGCCCTATAAGTTTCACGCACACAATCATTACTTTTGTAATAAATTTTCACTATTTGCAAGCATCAGTCCCGCTGGATTAAGCTGCACGGTAATAAATGGAAAACATGATAGAAGAGATGTGTCAGTTTGGTTTAACAAAAGGATCAGTACGGTCGTAACAGACTTTCAAAGCTCTATCATCCTTATTGAAAAATCCTTACGACGATAATTAATACATAATGGACCAGCATTAAGAAATTCTTGTTCGGCTTTGTGAACTGTAGTTTCTTTTGTGATCTACTATCAAATGAGCAGGGAATTTATGCTTCACTGTAACAGTCACCTTCCCAGAATCTAACTAAAGGTAACTGGGAACTTCTTTAATTGTATAACATCCCTCCTTCTGAACTTGATATTAATAACATAGTGCCCGAAACTCAACCTTTTATTTAGTTGACAGTATTTAAAATTAATAATGTAATCGAATTAGTTATTATTAATTGTATACATTAAATATAAAACAATACTACATTTACTACAAATTCGTATTATAAACATGGTTTCAGCTCTAGCTTCGTGACTAATGATTTCCTTAGTCTTTATATGTTAATGTACCCAGAGTGGACTCATCTACTTATAACAGCAACCTCTTATTCATTTATTTCCTCTGTTGGGAGTTAAATTACGTATACGTATCTCTTGCTGTAGTTGCTAATTATAATCACTTAGTCATAAGATTAAACTTGAGCAACAACTCTTTAATTTCCATTTGTAACTGAGGTAAAATAAACAATGGTAACCTTAACGTCCATAATCAGCTTCAATCAAAAGACGGACAATAGGTATGACATCCACTGGCTTAGCATCAGTATTGGTGTTACCTTGAACCAATTTAAAAAATACCACATAATTTGCTCCCAGTCGTCGTCATAAAAGTTTTTGTTTAGCAAAGAATGCCATCCTAACTATTCCTACTACATTCAACCTCCAGTAAATTAGCTTTGGCCCTTGTCACACCGATTTTGACAAACTCCAAGTAGGTACCACCAAATGGTCATCGTCCAAACAAGAGTGTTTTATTTGTGAAGTTATGATATATACGTTTTTAAGGACACCGTTAACCAACTGTTAAAAGTGACTCTTTCCTCTTTCGTTTTCTCCACTAACACTGAGAATTACCAGTTGATGATCGAAATACCTATTTGAACTTTTCCAAAATGGATTTGATAAAGATAATACCTGATTTACATATATCATATCTAAGCCACAGCCAAGACTACTGTTATCCATTTACTTTCAACATTTTTATATCACTATGGGCATAAACATTAGACACAAGTTTACGTTACGGTATCAAGCAGAAACAATGAGTTTTCAATTTTGTATGCAGAACTTGAGTTATTCATAGACATATTTACTCTTTAGACACCATAAATATTTACTATAGTAAAATATAGAATATATATAAAAAAATTGAAGCTCAACATATTCAAAATTATTCTTTGAGAATATATGAAGTACAAAGTTTCTAGGCAAACGAGGGCGTGACGTCTCCAGGTTTATTATAATTTGCTACGATTTCCCTTAATTAATAGTTAAATCTAATCTCTTTATATACGTACTTAACGTCCCACAATTTATAATTAAGACAAACATATTCGAGCCTATTTTGGATTTCGAAAGGGCCTTTATGTACAACATCCATCCGGAACAATCGAGTACTGAAGCGCACGTATTCACAACAGTAGGGAAGGCTTACCGTACAAAATCGACTATAGGTGTCGTGGGATGGGTTAATTAGGGCAAATCATTAACACATGTCGGGTCGTGCAGTGGACGCAAAATTCTACAAATAATTTAGTATTAATGGTGCCGGAAATGGCGTAGGTCGGAAATGATTGCATTGCTGCTTGATGGCTTCCGGCGCATGCTAGCACCACTAAAATATTACAACTAGTTTTGTAACGTACAAATTTGGTAACAAAGGAAGGTTAAGGGCACTCACTACAAGCGAATTTTATATAGCTTATAAGTGCATTCCAATAATTCCAAATGATTTGCATCGAAATGTTTTTGATTAAATAAACGAATCAAGGTTGTAACGAAATCAGAGTTTATTTCGCCGCAAGTTAAACACTATTAGCAAATTATTTATAGCTTGAAATCGAACCTCAAAGATGCAGAGCTAATTCGTAGAACTTATTCAGAAACCAACAAATTTTATTCATTAGTAGGGATAATAGGAAAAAAAGGAGAAGTATTTCTATAGTAAATTATCCGTTCGTGTATTTTACAGAGAATGAAAACTTGCTGTAATTCGAATTGTCCAAATCCAAAATTCACTAAATTTTTTCGACGCTACAGCTTATTTAAAACTTCCTGTATCGCCACAGCCCGCTCGTTTTTATAATTGAATTAACATTGATTATTAATCGAAGATATGAAATGTATGATTCTTATTACCGGTTTTACTATACCATCCTTGTGAAATTGTTACCTATTCCTGCAGTATTCTTTTGACCAACGTTCACACCAACATAAAGGGAAACATGAAAATTCAACTTTTATAACAACACAACTCCTCAATCACCCAACAAAAAATTAAGAAGTCATTGCGTAGTTAATTCCTTGTTTTTATGCGAATGTAAAACAAAAACTATAATTGTTCATCGATTTTCGAATTGCACTGTAGTTATATCTTTCCATACCATTAATCTCCAAATCACGCTGTTTCTCAACTAGATTTCTTGTATTTCCCTTACGTCTACTTCCGTAATTTTTGCTAATTTTAACCACATATCTCCCCTAGTGCTTACACAGCTAACAAGCTTTTTCTAGAGCGCATTTGATTACATTTTACGTTTACAATATCATGATATCATGAGGGATGGATAGAGTTGTATTGTCCATATACAGGCATTTGTTCGTCGAAACTACGCGGGTAAAATGTGGTTTAATGAGCCACTGCATTGTAGTTGATTCGATTACACCAGCGGTCATTCTCATGCTGTTGAAAAACCATACCCCAAATCGTATGTTAAATTCCCTTCTGGTTAGATTTTTATTAAAATTTGCTTGAAGTCTCTATCTACAAAGACACCTATCCATTGTTTCGAATTCAGACAGTTGGATTGGACCACCTTTTGTTATGAGAAACAAAATGTTGATAGGATCGAACTTCCTAGATCTGACTTGAAATGGAGCTAATACTAAATCCTGTAATAGGCTGTTCTTATGTCTCTTCTAGTATTCGTACCACTAAGCACGTTGTTTATCGGGCGTCCTGTTATTTTGCAGGGAATTGCGTGAAAAAAAACTTATAAATCCTCCTAGGTCTCCACACTATCCCTGAAGAGATTGAGAAGTCGATTACCGTAGTTAAGGTTTTAAGCCTTTTTTGGAGTTCTGCTTCTAATTTTTTATATTCAAATCAGAATTTCTGTTTCGTCTATACATATATCCATATTTCCTTCTCCTGAAGCTTTACCCGTATAATTTGTTTTAATGTTTTTATTCTCCTATTTCGTATAGTTTAACTTTCTTGTTGTCCACTTTTTAATTTCGTATAGAATGAGTGAAAATAAGCGGCCAAAAGATACATCTCTGTTGTAGCCCTAAGGTGGGTTTCAAAGACCTCTTATACTTACATAGTTATATAATTCTGGCACACTTTCTATTATTTAGATCGCCTGGTTGGTCTCTGTTTCTAAACATTTCCTTCTTTTCAATAAATTTTGTCAAACGCATTTCTTCTAAATTAATGAAATCTAAATATACTTGTCTTTTATCTTTCCAATTGAATTTCCGATATTTGTCCGCTGTCGTAGTAAATATTAATCGCTATTCCTCTCTGCGATATTTAGCAGTGCATATTTCTGTTCGCTCTTTCCCTTCTTCTGTTCGGTCAATCTTTTCTCTAAAATTCTTTTGTATGTCTTTATACGAATTGAGGTGATTCATCTATAATTCCAACATGCTTGGTTGTCCCTTTTTAAATATAACAGTTATAATTCCTTTCTGTCGGTTTTGCGGCTGCTGTTTAGTCACTAAATATAAAGTTACATTCCAAATTCAAGAACATAGATTCTTTCGGAAAGTGGAAGATGAAGAAGCTATTAGTAGTGTCTCAGTATATATTTACAGAATGTACTTGTTGGCTTTATCAATATTCTGAAGGAACGGGAAACCTTTCCAAACAATTATACCCGAAAATTATAGTTATCCTGAAGTTGCAATTTTTTAAAAACTGCTGTTCAATTTACAACCGAATTGTATGAGAATTACTTAAATTACTCAAATTTATGGCAGTTGTAGGATTAGATATCTAGATTCCTTGATTTTAAGGCAACTGTATTGATCGTTATATTTACACGCCGTTACCAATCCCATGTGCTGATAAAATGTCTTCCTTCTTTATTAAGAAAATCTAGGGTCTGTTCAATTAAAAGAAAAAAATTATTACTCATTGTTTGGCCGCCCAAACTCAAAAAACATCAACTTCAGTCATTACCTTTAGTCATGTCGGAACGTCAAGTACAAAAACTTCTTTCACAGTTTCTAATTGTATTACTTTCAATATTTAACTCATTGTATTACAAGTATTTCCACTAACAATAAGTGCAACTATGTTTAAGGGGTACCTTTGAATCAGAGTTTGATTTTGGTCTAGGAGGTCATTACTGTTTATCGAAGCACTAAGAGCAGACACTAGAGGACGCTTTGTTCATAATATTTTCACCAAAATAAACGGTCACCTATTTATAGCTAAGGTGACTTTAAAGATCAAAGATTTTCTAAGTATGTACTAAAATTTTGCAATAATACGGGCGTACAAAGGATTTCAACAGATTGTTTGCTTATTAGCTTATAACTGTTTATACAAATTAGAAGGAAACGTGTATTTGTCCTCAAATACTCCACGCTTTTGTCGTTCATACCTATGGTGGTAAGATTCCGACATAGGGTATGCTTAGATCTTCCTACAATTTCTGCAAATTTAATATGCTAGTTAAATATATCTCCTATCACAAAATCACCAATTGACAATATTAATAATGCTGTTTATATACATTAACGAGATCAGCCAATTAATTAACATCGGACACCCATTAATGCAAAGATTATTGTTACAGACTCCCAACACGCTTATAGAGTAAGTGGCTTTGGCCAGCGACCATTCATCGATCATACGTTTACTCATCAGCTGAGAGAAATAGAATCTTTTCAGCGAAAAGCATCTTGTCAAAATAGTGAAGTTTCCCAAAGTTACAAATCTGAAAATCAAGGTAAGAGCTAAAAACTGAACTCTAAACAAATGTGAAGTTTATCATCCTTTTCTTCACTGTAATTTGATCAATTAATGCATTTATTAGACAATTAGTTAGATGTTTATTTTATGTTTCTGACCAACTTGTGTCATTGCAAATGAAATAATCTAAAAATGTATATAGACAACGTAATTTACTTTTTATGTTGCACCATTATATAGCACAATTTGCTCCTGCATTATAACAAACTGGCTAGAACGATTTCCAATACACACGGAAGATATTGGATCTCAAATCGCTTTATGTAATTTCACGAGTCGACACTGCTCTCCAAGCTGCAACCGAAATATAATCCGTAGCCTACTATCCGTTACCGTGTAATGTAAGATATATTTCCCGCTTCAGTAGCTACCAATAAGTTACTAGTTCAAACCACAATTTTTATACACCTATTCATTTACCTTTATGTCGTAAATTGTTACATGTACTGCATTGAAATTCTCCCCGTTATTATATTTTTATGGTCGCCATATAGATTCGTCGAGGCACTCAGGGTATGATTCCTGTACATGCACATGCAGACAAACATGATCAGCGATTCACTTGTTGCATTTGTTCGTTCGTTCGAATATGTTTAAAGATAGATGATTGTGAGTTACGTAAAACAATCATTAACGTTTTCCTCCTTTGTTTTTAATATAAAAATGCACGGCAGTGATAAATTTTGTTTAAACGACAGCATATATCCACAGAAATTGCTTTCTTTTCTATTCATTCTTGAAACCGTGTCTTTTAGCAATGGTATGTAATAACCAGATAAAACTTGGACATTCTGAGAACATTTATATGATCTGAGGGATATGCATGTACATGCAGAAAAATATGTGTGTAAAGTGCTAAAGATGATGAAAGGGGCTCTGCTTTCTGATCAAAAAGTATGCATTTTTTCTCAGCTAAGTTCTACATAGCAATTTTGATAATAACAACACTGTCAACAGATTTAAGTAGAAATTAGAAACAACTTTTGGTCACCATTTACCTTACCACACCAATTTGAATACCTCCAAGTATGTATGTATTCCAAGAACTAAGTTATCACCATCGATGGATCAAAGTAGAATGGAAAGAAGATGGCACTATAACCTAACACAACTTTTAAAAAGAATGCATTTTTATCAGCTGTATCAAACAAAGTTGACAGGCAAAGATACTTCCTCTTTTGTTTTTTCTTCACTTCAAATTAGAACATACTTGCCGAAATACGTATTCGAGGTAATCCAGATTGATGTGGTAAAGGTGGAAACTATCTTGTTTACATTTAGGTTCAATATGTATCACTTTGTTGATGTCATTCTCTCATCACTTTTTAATCTTTTATAATATTAATAGTGGTATTCAGAGCGGGAATTCCCGGCTTTTATTCTCGGTTGGGAGAGACGCGACAATCTTGTTTTAATTTAAGAGTTCGAGATGAGTAACCCCTGACCGTGCCTAAACAAGCTGAAAGGTTAGGCAAAATACCTCCCAGTTGGTTGAAGGAAAGAAGTGAGATAAAGGGTAACTCTTATCACACACTGTTGACAAAAATTCAAATACTTACTCTAACAATTAACTTGTCAACTGTAGTCCACAAATCTACGGAAACGTACTGAACACTAAATACAGAGCACTACATAATAGCAACAGATCATTGCACGAATACAATGCGGACTGTCACATTCAACCAAATAACAATTAAACTATCCACTAAAAGTACAAATTATTTGTCGAAGTAGATATCTGGTTCCCGTTTAACTTCTTTCCAGTCCACCACAAATGCAATTTCTTTCTGGTTGTACTTGCTAAGTCCCAAAATGTTGTTTTTCCTCTACAGTCTTTACGGTATTGTAGTAAATGATACCCAATTAATCAATCAGTATAGTTATCTGTTTATTTTAGATCTCGATATTGTCATCATGTACTGCGTATGTTCTTTGTAGCACTCGTTTGCTGATTTATTTATTCACTTAAATCTATTAAACGTCGTTTTTGTTCCCAAAAAATATTTGAAAAATAATATCCAAATTCTAAACACTTAGATGTAAGTCACGTATGTAATTAAGAAGTGCTTTAAATTAGTCACACATTCCACTTGACTCCTGTTCTTATGCTCCACCCTCTTTTGTAAGTAGTTTTTAAGAGAAGTAGATTCCGACACTTAATGAATGAATGACTGTATTAATTTTGTATGGATCACCTACCTTTTACTCTACGTGCCACAACGTGAATGATGCGCCCAAATGTATAATAAAGCACATTCGGGACAATGTAAAGCTATGGTTCTTTCTCGTACTATTTTCTATCAATAGTTTAGGATTAGTCACTTAGGTCTGGCTGTTCTAACCAGAATCTTTACTCACATTTCAGAAATTGATTGGCCTGAAACATAGAGAGTTGGTATTGACCACAACATGAACCTATGATAGCTAGCCATATTCATCAATTAATCTATAAACGATAAGCCCATAATCGGATGTAACCATAAGTCATTAATTTCCAATTGCAGATAATTAACTTCTAACTGATATAGAATCAATTGACTCCAAGTTTTATATAGTGAATCTGTTTGTATAAACACGGTGCTCTTCAACACGTATCTGGCAATACTGATTCAATACTTCTTTAATACCCCTCCTCCTCGATCATTCAAACATATTACATTATTGGGACTGCTCTTTAGTATCGGATTTAGCAAATTTACGTGATTAATGATTTATCGCCTTACAAAATTACTACATAGTGTAAACATTGATACAGGCAAGAACAAAAAAGATGTGTGTGATTATTTATTAATTGTTGCTATAAATTATTATTCAAATGAATTTGGACAGTTTAAAACAACCATAGTTTACGTGTTTTGCACAACACACAAGTTCTCTACAAAGTTTCAGTTCAATCGATTTTTGATAGTTAAACAGTCTTACTTGTAAATGAAAGATCTGCTGTGAATTTTATAAAATTACTTCTGGCATTTTCGGTAATTAACATCATCTGCCCCATATGAGGCGAATATCATCCTTGTTTGGGTTTATTAATATAATCTCAAAATAAACCTGAAAATATACGTGAACCGTATCTTGCACGATCAATTCGCTGATAACTACGGGATATGTAGTTAATGCACATTAGCTAAAAACTTTCGGTTTTACTCACTTATAATGTTTTCTTCCTTAACATCATTTTATCACCAGATCTCTAAATTATAAGCTAGTTACTATGTTGTGGCAAATAGAAGGCACTCAATTGTAATTATTGTTAGTAGAACTCTACGCTCAGAACACAAAAGCGTATAATTGGAACAGTAACCACATTTTTCATTAGTAACATATTTAATATGGATCTTATTTACACACCATACAAGAAAGCTGTACTTTATCGCTACACAACCAGCACAATGTACTGTGTAATAATAATATGAAACAAAGATCGCACTAATAAAACTCCATAAGCAACAAGATCCAATTGCTCACTACACAATTTCATTAAAATCGCCAACGAATACTCACAGCACTCTAGTAACAAGAAACAATAAACTTTAAAATATATCCAACCCTTTACAAGACGAAACTTCCGTTCTTCATAAAACAATATAAAATTAAGAATAATAGTATCAGGTACAGCGATTACTAATATTACAGAGCAAAGTACATGCTATTGAAAAACAACTTTGATCCACCTTCCCATGCTATATGGCGATCGGCTTTGTGAAGACAGCGTAAGAAGGGATTGACGAGTAGAGACTCGACATAATTATAGACGCAAAAAATGATGAAAAAACAGTTCTTGTATTAACGTTACGCTTCAACACTCTGTATTATACTTCGCCTCAATATTTGATTTTTATAAATTTTCTTTACTTGCAGGTACTCTTGATATGACGCTCCATGTTAAAACTTTTTCATTTGACATGGTTCTTCAACGTCATTTCCTAAATTTATTTATTTAGTATCATTTTGTTTTCTTTTGCTTCGAATTGTCAGTGATTGTAATAACCAACCATGTGCTTCTGTCGTAAATCTGAATGGAACTCATAAAATACGTCATTCCTTTCATAAGGTATGTTTTGCAGAGAAAACTATAAATTATCTGAATATATATGTAGATACGTATCATATACTTAAACAGAAAACAACATAGATAGAATACCGCGTGCCTTATATTACGCACTACATGAACATGCACATCGATTTCAATAGCAAAAACGATAATAAAACTATCAAAACTAGTGAAAGTAAATAATTAGACAGCTAAAAGTAATGCACGCGCAAGAAAGGAACGTGTCAATAAATAGAAAATAAAATAAATGAGTGTACTATAAATTCAGTGCCAAGAATTTACTATATGTGATAAGCCCGCTTTCATTATCCACTTACTTAGAACTAAAATATGCGCTAGTGAGTGTACATATTATAATTCACTGTAGGCGTCTTGCTTAGTATCAAAAATTATTCTAGTCGTAAACGACCATAAGACTTTTTAGCAATCTTCTGGAGAATTGTACGTGAATATTCATATGGAGTCTCCACAAGTGTCGCTACGTTTTGAATTAAAATCAACATAGATGTGAGAAATGAAACTAAATTGGCATTCTACTACCTAAGAGTGTAGAAAAACTGATTTAGATTTTACTTCCGCACCGATTTGAATGCCTCCAGATTTCTATGTATGTATTTTGACAACTGAGTTGTTACTTTTAATCTTTAGAAAATGATTCCAAAGTGACAGTCTGGGGTAAATAAACAAATTATTCTTCTGGGTACAGGCACCGTGACCCAAAGTACTTAAGTTTTACACTATTTAACATCTGCAAATAGGATTTCTCCTCCGGTATGGAGATATATATCTGTCACCGATAATGTCCTATCACTACGCTCATTGTATTCCCACTTTGATTTCTGCTTGTCCCCAGCAATTTTCTTATTCTGTACTCTGAAGGTGCGGCTCACTGAACACGATGGGGTCCCATACTATTAAATATCCTCCTCCTTCAGCAAGTTCCTCATCTAAGTCGGTTTGATAGGGATTTGCACATGTACGTTCAGACCGTCAGCTCCCTGGACAATACTTGATCGTCGCCATGGTAAGACTTTTTTGCTCTGGTTGCATCTCTATGTCATGCTATATGCATATGTGTTTATGGCAATAATATCTGCCCGTAGTACAATCGCACTTTATTTATGTTACGATATCCATCAACAAATAAGATAAGATAAGATTACTTGAGGTGGCAATGATGCCTGTTCCACTGCGACCTCATGCTTGCTTAGAGTACGTTCTCCAGCTTTATTCCTTTAATTAGAGCTAACAGCTTTGAGAACGGTTCTTCCGCATATACGTGTACTTTTAAAACGGACTTGAAGCCCCTGCTTCGTAATGCTGCTATATGCCTCCATAATAGAGTCCTGGAATGCCTGCAGTTTTACCAGCTCCTTCTGGGTGGCTGGATAGTCGTTGCATACTACGGCGATCCTCTCCAAAGCAGCCTCCTTGAAGGTTAAGCCTTCTGGCCCCTTGCCTTTCGGAAGACTTGCGGGAGTACTGCCCTCCGACCTCGCCTTTTTGGACTTCCAGCCTTTCTTTACGTTTAGTAGCCTCCGCCGTCTGTTGAGGCCTAACTTCCTTATCTAGACGAAACCTGGCCCCTTTGTGCACGCCTAGTGAAGTTGGCCTTGATTATGGCTCTTTTAGCCCTGCTTGATCGGGTAAGTCTAAATACAAGGGGTTTCGCCTGGTGCCCCCAGCGGAACGTTAAGAACCGCACTCCCCTGCAGACACGCAACTTTCGGCACGTTACCTTACACCTTAGTTTGGGTTTTAGCTCGGGTACCTCGGGAGCGCTAAATTCCCGAACTCACTTATTAAACTTATTAACAATGAGCCGCTGAGGGGATCCATCAACAAATAACGATGGAAATCATATTGACTTTGGAAGAAAGTAATTATGAACATTATAATTTCAGGTTAATAAAGATTTATGGTGCAAGTTGAGGACTACGACCTAGATATAGGGCTTCAATAATTTTTGCCGAGTTAGCAAAAATTGGGTGGTTCTACATTGTGGCGATGGAGTACGAATGAATTCATTGTTTGATTGCATAGCAATATTTGTCAATAGAGTTCCTTTGCCATCTCGCCAAATTAATAACATAGTTTTTCTTATGTGAATGATAACTATAGACGCTATTTGAGCTGGTTCATCCTATTCGATTCACGGTATTTTCAACTGAACATTGTTGCACTCAACTCACTTCATCGTCAGAGTGGTTAGCCTTTTTAAAAATTTCATTACGTTTCATAACCAAATAGCAGATGTTAATGCTTTATGTGAAATATTTTTTTATCACTAAAAGCAATGAATTAAGTCTTTTACACAGGCAAGTTATTTTGAACGCTTTCCGACGTATGGGTGTGATATATCGAGCTTTTTTGCAATCTCACGCGTTGTGCGTTGTGCTATGCCAATGCAAGTTGATTATTGTCTCGATTTGGTTGTTATCAACATGAGCTGCACCAGCTAAATTGATTTTTGAGTCACCAAAACAAAACTGAACCAATTCTGACACTGTCACTATTTCAAAGCTTTTCTAAGCTGTCGATGAATGTTTTGCTTTACCAATGTTGTAACTTAAAACATAACGAAAATATTTCATCTGATTTTTCATTTGCCAAACAACGCCGAACAGAACCTCCACAACCGATGGATACAGTTTTCTCTGAACAAGAATTAAAATATCAAGTATCAAACAATACATGTACGTTTTACATTTCAAGTGCGTTATCTACGTAAGTGAGTTCAACTAAAGCCGTTTATCAGTAAAATTCACCATTACCTATTATAGTTGTCAAATCAATGCGGTCAGAGACAAATGACTCTTTTGTACGTTACATAATTTTGTATATAGTTTGGTGTCTCTCATAGTTATACATGCGAATAACTTTAAAAAGACTAATTAAACCTGGTAACTTTTTTTTACTATTGATTAACTTTGAAGCCTCGGTAATTTGTACTGCTTTAGTTGTAGGTCGTCATATAAACATTACTTCAATATTTTTTATTGTTAGAGATCAATGAGTAATTTCAATTTTCCCCGAAGTATTAATGCTTACTAATAAACAAAACAAGAAATGAATATATATAACTTATATCCGACTCCTAGACATGCAGCATTTCAACGAACAATACCTAAATGCATGCTTTATGGTAGGAGATGATACATGGCCAGTTATTTCTTAAAGTAATAGGTGTATACAGTAGAACAATAAGTCATAACTCTCATTTTACTTATTCTCACTATTTATTCCATATTTCATGGATATTCTGAAATGAAAGTAGAAATAAATCATTGCCACATCTGTACTTAAGACACGCTTATAAATATTACTTTGTCATGAAGCGGTTCACATTCAAAGCAAAAACTTATGTAGGAAAGCAAGATATAATAATTCGCATTGATGAAGTTTAATTGTATAATCCGTATACCAAAATATGTCTGGAACGCAGCTCTTAGCGTTAATTAGGGCAATTGTAGGACTAGCCTTATATTCAATGGAATTCACCTTTATGTCGATAAAAACCTTAACTTGAAATATGAAGTCCTAGTGACAGATTGAGCAAAATTTAATTAGATTTTATGTAATCTATAAGGGTTATTAGAGATCTTGTGTATGTCCTATACTATGATGATTTATAATAGTTACATAGTTAAATATAATAATAATAATAATAATAGTAATAATAAGGATTATAATTGTAGTAGGTGATCGGAGAGTTGTGCTTCCAAAACTAAAGAATATTCTTCTACCAGAAAAAGAAGGCACAAATTATACTATTTCAGATGCGATATATGTATGTACGCAGAAAAAATTTCCTTCTATTACTTGTACTCACAGTTGTATCGAATACAACTTTTGTGAAATTGTCTCAATTATTTTTCTCTAACTTAACCGTCACTCTGCGAACAAATCTCTTAATTACTTCCCTCGCAGATGTGTATGCATAATTAATGTTTCTTGCAAACTAATGAAACTCTTCATCTCTATCATCCAATTTTCATGTAATTACGATTAGATTAATGCATATATGTATGTATATATTCTACATACAGACAAAAATAAACGAAGACTATTGAACTGGAAAATAGCTGTAACAAAAGTTAGACTTTGTTAGGTTAAATCGGTATCTATTTCCTGTACTATGCCGCAGATATAAACACTCCGGAGCATATTTTAAATAAACGATTAATGATAACGGTTCCACGTCCCTAATTCGTAACACTAATAAGTCAAACAAGTGCGTAAAGTAATATCTATAAGTGCATGACTATTAAATACAATTAGTATTTTACGATGTGCGGTGTTATTATCAAAACCTCAGAAAGAAACGACATTTAACCGGAATAATGTTGCCACTCATAGAGGTACAACTACAATTATGTACTTTATTCGTTCCTTTCAGCAGTTCAAAACCATAAAATAGGTAACTGTAAATAGATCATTTGAAAACAATAAAATATAGGTTCAGGAATGTAAATGTCGACATTATAATACCAAATGCAGGTGGTTGCACTCATAGGAACGGTTATGTCAAATTAATCAAATTGATTTTGGACGTTCAAAAAAGTAAAATAGAATCGATCTACCTTATGATGCTTGCGGAATGCTATCATAGTGAAAGAAAAAGAAGAGTCTGCGGTATCTGGTGTATATTTGTTAGGCAACTCTCCAAGAAACCTGTGCGATTGACCTGCAAAGCAAACACTAATTGTATACACCAATATAATCACGAAGGGAGTTATGCTTTATTAATCGCAAGCCGCAACCACGGACTAGTTTTGTCCTTATTAAGAATCATCGGTACGGTATAACAGTTCGCGATGAGCAAGAGTTTTCCCCAGAGCCGAATATTAGCAAAAGTTCGTAGTAGTAGACGTCACCTAATGAGCGGGTCTATCTCATGAACTGAAGTGATACCATCATGTCCTGGTGCATCGCAATCTGCGTCGAATGAAAATAGAGAAATGGAAATACTTTCCCTATCGTCATTCGTCCCAAACTGCTAGTGTCTAGCCTCTGGTATCCGTAATAGTATTAACATACGCAATTACTGCCTGCTTTCTAGGCTAATGCACAGCTCTCTTCTAGATCTGCACAACAAACGTACCTCGATTATTAGTAAGCTGTCTTGCAGATAGTCATTTAGATTCGACTTTTTCCAGTTCTACGGCTCTCGTTGAAAATACTCTCTCTATCATAACAGTTTTCGGAATTAACAGAAATCAAGATTGTGTATAACTAGTGAATGAGTCGACAATTCTTCTTCTTCTTCTTCTTCTTATTTGTAATGGGCTTACAGCATGTTTACCCAGCAACCCTTTTTAATGTTTTCCTTGATCTTCCTTGGCTTATTATTTCTTAC
This sequence comes from Chrysina gloriosa, assembly GCA_038088585.1. Classification (NCBI taxonomy): domain Eukaryota; kingdom Metazoa; phylum Arthropoda; class Insecta; order Coleoptera; family Scarabaeidae; genus Chrysina; species Chrysina gloriosa. Next base: position 19,670,413 of record CM076092.1, read on the forward strand.
TAGCTATGCCAGTCGGTCATTCTATATATGTGTCCGATCCATTTATCTCTTCTTCAGAATACCTTGCTATGTGATCTTGTCTTTTGGCCTTAGTTCTCGTTCTCAGTGTCCATTTTAGTTGCCTCAAGAATATTCGGGTTCTGGCTGTGGCGGTTGTGGCGGCTCTAGCCTTTGAAGCGTATGTCATTCTGGAACGAATAACGGATTTGTATATTTAAGATTCGAATCTGGACAAAACAATTTGTTGTGTCATCCGGTTTCATTTAAGTTTGCTATCTTTGCTGCTTTGTTGGCTCGCTATGTGACTTCTCTTGTGAGTAACCTGTTGACATTATTTGCTGGATGATATTTTCCTGATGTACTAATTTGTATTTAACTAATATTGCACATATTTCTATTTTAGACCGAGCTAATTCCATCCATCCATTCATTATCTCTTGATCTCTATGATACCATGCCCTGATATTCTAGCTTCCGATTCGTATCCTATATCCTATATTTACACCATTCTGGTTTCTATTTTCCTGTTTTTCGTCGTGGTCGTCTCCAATTGATCAGTCCAATTTCGAGACTTAACGTTGGTCCTAGAAGCTAATGCTGGTTTTACGATAGGTAAAGCGCCAGCCCGTCCCATCAACTTTCTTCGTTCATCCGGGCTTGAGACCAGCAGGTGCACTCAACAGAGTCGAATCTACAATTAACAGTGGCTACCGAATAAAGTTTTGCGTGTCCGTATAAAAATTGAGTAATAAAAGCAATCACCATTGTGGATATGCGCTTACACTTGATTATAATAAACACTTTCAAACCTCTTTGATCCAATTTGGTATAAAATTTTATTAGAATTTCTGTCAAAGCATATATGATGAATTTGAGGTAATTCTTTTGTATTGTAGCCTTTATTAATTTAGACAACAAAGTTCGAATTTGATGTGAATACCAAACAACATTAGTGTATTCCAATTTGTTTCCAATCAGATGTTTACTTGATCGTAGCTCTGCCTTGAAGGTCTGCAATATTACTGAACGAGATCAGTGAACGGGGTATAAATATACATAATTGAATAACATGAAAACGAGAAGTTGAACATTGATCAATCAATATTCCCACATCTTGGAACATATCCTCCGATTTCGGTAAGTGTTTCACATTGTTTAATATTAGGCGGGAAATTTATATTCGTACCTACTATATTGTACTATACAATATTTATCAGCACCTATATATAATCTATTCAGAAGAAACTCGCAATTCTGGAAATTATCAATGTTTGAGAAAAATTTTATCATATGCATAGACTAATAGATTGCAAACTAGAGAAGCCAACAGGTTATCTATAGGCAGCAGAAATAATACTGGTCTTAAATTAAATCCCGGGACGTGACAACAAAGGCTAAAGATTGAATACTGTTGTAACAAACCCAAATCGTCACTTGTATTAGATATGAGGGCATGATTGCAAGGAAGTCACCGTACAGTTCGGACGCTCTAAGTTTTGCGAGCAGTAGTTGATGGTCAATCTGTGATGGTCAGTTTAGACAACGTCTCGCTAACCGCGATTATTGATAATTTCACATATTCTGTGCGTGATGCGTGCACGGTTCGTAACTGTCGAATATAACGACATAAATCTATGTTGATTACTGGAAATACGGCACTGAATATGAATATAAATATGAAGGTAAAGTAATTACTTCAAGAGTTTGCAAAAAATTGAGAAGAATGGGTCACCGATATGTAACATTCTTTGCATCAAACTTATCTCCTTAGTTGAGAATCGGGGTACTTCTTGTCTTGTTACAAATCGTAGAGAAGATGTTAGCTCTCATGGACAGATTCAAAGTATGTGCTAATGTGCATATGTGGTAAGACGGCCAGGAGGGAAAGAAGCAATGCACGCAGTGGAAATTTGTGTTGAGCGTAGTCTCAAGCATGACGAAACGAATCAGTTCAACACTTGATTCGATCAGGAATATGTTCTTCGCCAATGAATGTTGAAATTTCAGCACATACTACCTAATAAAAAAAAGGGTATTCGAATACATATATGTGTACATTCAAACCTCCCTTGGTCGATAATCCCATAACTCTAATGTTGTCTTAAGTCGAATTCTTCCGTTAGCTTAAACGTGGCATGAAATTTTTCTTTAAAATACACCCCTATAACTCGAACTTTTGTACAATTAAACTCTCTTTAAATCGAATTGATTTTGCGGGGGTTGCATTTAATCTCTTTAGGTCAAACTACAATCGTGCGCTGTCATGTTTGGCAACAACCGAGGTTTTAACACTGCCACATACAGTTTCCCATAAGAAAATTTCTTATAAAAATAATACCTAATTTTATTGAAATACAGACAAAATTATATTCACCAGATGGATGGTTCTTGCTTAAGTTGTTTTCCGCATTTTGTTCAAATAATAAAAAAGACGAATACATAACATGTAACCTATTTCCATCAGACCTTATTTTAATGATGTATCAGTGTACCATTACCATTCTGGTTTAAATTTTCTTAATAGATCAGATTCTCACATTACGTACACTATGTTTTCAAATTTTCATAAAATGTCTCATACTGACTTCCTATAACTCGAAATCGAGCGAATTGGAGTGACAAAAAGAATTCGACTGAGGGAAGTTCAACTATATATCGGTTAGTGCTTCAACCATGGAAACACGCACATCAAGAAGAAAATCCCTAAAATAGAATTCAAACGTCGGTAAACCATTCTTTGTATAACAACAACCGGAACACTAGGAATTTTTTGATAACGAACATCAAATTCTATCGTTCTCACAGTTATACCTTTCAATATTATTTTCTTATTTTATTTTAATTACAATTGTATTAATAGCTTCTACGTATAACTTCCTTGGTCTCCTTGCCTTAAGTACAATTAATTATATTGTTTTATTATATATTTAATATGACTACGAATATCTTCTATTCCCTTATAATTTCCTTCCGTTTTCGTAACCAAGTAGATTAAAGCGGAACATATAAAATCATTGGGACATCATTACAGCAAATTCCCATATGTAATTGGGGTGCTGCTTCCGCCACAGTTTATAGACCTGTTAGTTTTTACATTTGCATTTAAATTTTAAACAAACCTCTTCGGTAAGCAATTTTTCTAAATTGTATGCACATAACTTTGCGTCCACAGAACATAGTTAACTTCTGACCGAGAAAACCATCAACGACACTATGATAAATTTAGAAACTGTTGTTGTATTAATATTGAACAAAATATACAAAATAGATGAAATATTCGATTAGTATAAATATAAAAAAAAGAGTTGTGTGCATTTCATAATATCCTTTGTCATTTTACATCGATATAATTTACCAAAGTAAATTTACCTGTCTCCTCATACTCCCCTGAAAGCCACATACCATACACAATACTCCAGCTGTTGAAATTGCAATAAATAAAACGCTTCCAAAGTTATATAAGTTTTGCTTTATTATTAAGTTAAAGTTACACTGAAGTCGCAAACCACACCTTCTTAGGGGTGCTTTTGACACTTAATAATTAACATCTAATGTAGATATTTTGACGCCCCCGCCTGCGCCTTTCAACTGACACATTATTAAACTCTGACATGCAGTAATTAACTGAACAAGTGATTTATATTAAAACGAATACTTCCGTGGACACAGTTTGGCGCGAAATTTGTTTTCATTGTACGTTTCTCGATAAACTGATTGCGAGTAAATTTAGTAAGTCGCTTAGCAATAATAATTTCATATTGCGGAGAGATATGTTAGTCCTTGTGCATGAACTTTACGCAATACTCCCTCTAATCAATAATTGTGGTATAAATCAAGTTAGAAGCTAGCTGCGATATTACATGTGCCAATTAATATTTAAATGGTTTAAAAATTGATAGACTACTAGTAAATTTTAATAGTCAATTCCTGCCAAACGAATTTTCGTAAACAAAAGCTTTCAGCCGGAATTAAGCTTATATGATTTGATACAAACGCAATTCTATTTTCCTTGATAACAGACATTTTAGAAGGTGAATGATTTTCAGCGAAAGACAAATGAATTTGAGTGTAAGATATTATTAAAGAAGGTCCTATAACCCAAACTTAATTAACAAGTAAATAAAAGTTAATATTTCATCCACCTTTTTTGACTTTGAAATAATAACTTATACAACATTTCCTGAAACTAACTATTTAAAGTAAGTAATGGCATTTAATATCACATATGCTTCACTTAAGACATTCACCTTTTCCAGATAACTAATCAATTCGAAGTGGAGACAATAATCTGGTGAGGAGAGCACCACAATTTTTAGTTTCTCAAATAAGAAGAAAATTACGCACAATACACTATAAATGTAAGCAATGGAGAATATATCGCACCGCCATTCCCTTCTTCTTCTTTATAATAGACTTACAGCTTCTTTATTTCAACGATTACCTCGATTTTTCCTTGGTCTCCCGGATAATCTTTTTCCTACCGACTTATTATCTCTTACCATCTTTACTAGTCTACCCAACTTCTTATATCTTGTATATTGCATCGACATAATATGTCTCTACTGCATATGTGATCTTTTCTTTTGAGGTAAGTTATGGTGTACATCCCTATTGTGTCGAGAATTTGTCTGGTTCTAATCTCTGACGCACATCTCATTATAGGACATTTCCTTTTAAGAATATTTGTTTTTCCCAAGCTAGTAAAAAGCTTCCTCCTCTACATAATATTATACATATTAAAGGATCACTATTCAATTGATTTTTTGTACTCCTATGTAAGTGGAAGTAAAGTAAAATGAAAACTAGGTGCCGGTAATTGCGTTGTCAATAAATCTGTAACTCGCATTTGTGATAGTTTCACATTTGATATTCCCACGTTATCGTAAGGTAATTAATGAATATAGAGAACGAAAAAACATATCAGTTTGACAACGTTTATATTATTTTACCGTATGAGTGTCGATTATTAACGATCAATTATTAGGTACATATATTTTACGGGTATTATTCCTATTTGCACAGCAAGAAACGGTCCGAAAGCTTACTGCTTGTTTTGCTGTGGTCACAATCTACTTGTCGCACTCAGATGGTTCTCTAGTGAACTAAATAAGAACGAGCAAAACCAAACAAAGTATGTGCGTGTCAAAACAATTTTCTCGCAGTTTTGTGAAAGTTCTATCGATAGTTTTTGTTAGATCTATCATAGCGCATAGTACTAGATCGATGTTTTGTAAATTTAGAACTTACGAAAGATGATCTAGTAAAAACCGACTCCTGTTAGTAACACTTTGTCACCTCTGTTACAAATTCTACGTTCATTATACGAAACTACTCATATCTTGTGTACGAATTGCAGTACAATACGATATTTAATAATATAAAACTGTTAGACCGATGTTACGTGGTCAATAAGAATCCTTTTTTTCCTATAAAGATTTCGAAGTACAATCTGAAAAAAGATGCATAATATTTTTATTTAGGGTCACATCCAAGGCATCAACAAAGTTTCCATTACATATACATATGTGCGTTAATAGAATATTGTTCGAACAAATAATGATATGTAATAATAACAATAATATATCATAATAAATTATATAGAATGAACTACAGAACATAACGCCGTGCGTTATTTGCATCATTTCCAAATTGTGGCGGGGCAGCTAACTATGTCAGCCTAAGCTTCTCTCATTCCAGGGGATTTCGGTGAAATAATTCATCAATATGCGTTGATAGCATAGCATAGCAAGAGTTAAAATTTGAGAATTGTTGGAATGTAAATTGGTCTAAGAGGACATAACATTTCGATGCTCACACAAGGGAATTACCGCGGAAACTGTTCAAACAAAACTTATTATGTTGATACATCTAAAGAAGTTTAATATTAGTGGCCAACAATGGCACCTTCTCAGGGTTAGGGAAAGACCGTAAACTGTTTGCTTGGGTAAAATATCTCCGGATTTCATTACATTAATGATTATGAAAGTGTAAAATTTGTGAACTATAGCCCGTCAGATCACATCAGCTTTAAGAAAGTGGTCATTCATTACTATTTTGCTTCATTTAGAGCCCTACAAACTTAACATTTTTTACATTTGATAATTATATTGACACTAAAGCCTATCTATGTAGATTCTATGTACATAATCCATATCGATAACCGTCTACCGGACTGACATTTGATTTCATAGGCGACACTTGTAACCTTCACCGGACGCATATAGGCATTCATATCAACCAAAGGATTTGCTAGCCTCCTAGGTCAAGTTTACTTAAAACCTTTAAATACCTGTAGGGAGACCTATTGTTATCCCAGAAATTAGAGTAGTTCTACTAAAACCTGAATGAGCTACCTTTCGATGAACCAAGACGGGGAAATCTTGAAGCCTCTTAAAACGCTACGTGAAAGTAATCGCCGATTATAACAATGATAAATGTAACAAGGATTAAAGCAACACGCCCAGTTGAGCTGCCACGAGGAAAGCTCTGCCAAATGTAATAATTAGTTTGGGCAAACAGCGGTAATCACGAAATATGTTACGACAGCCTACATATACATAGAACTACACGCATGCAGCATCGATTTAGTACTGGCTATAGTGGGGAGTCGGTGATGCAGTCGTAACTTATTTCGTAATTCTACGCTGTTACCGCTGTTTGCCCATATTAGTAATAATTACAAAACTCATATGGTGGCCTTGCACGCTAGCACAGCTTTCTGCAGGAAACTTCACACATATGAATACAATATTAATAGTTGCTCCAGATGCTCTTAATCTACTTCTTACAAATACAAAAATATTGATCTTGAAGTGGAGAGTTAAGGCATTTGAAAATTACATACTCTAATTAAACCTAAATGAAATAAAATTATTGACCTCGCTGCCTTATGGAGAAGAAGATTTTGACATTTGGTTATAAGTAATTGAAATCAGAGAAAGTTAAGTACATTTGAATTTCTGAGACGAACTAGTAAGAACTTTTGTATAGTTTCTAAATGCTAGATTTAAATACTATGGTTGCTGTAGCAATAATAGTAATACGAGTATAATTTTAGAATGTCTTGTGCACAAACTTAATTGTAAAAAAAAATAGAACAGCTGGAAGCACGGATGTCATTTAATTAGAAAAAGTGCTTTCATAGAGGAGGTCATCTCCATACAAATAAAAGTTTTGGACTCAATCTGACACCCCTTAGCTTCCTCTGCTGGTTTCTCGTTTCCATCTCCACAAATAATTAGTAGTAGGTGGAGTGAAAATATTACCGTGCAACTTGAACGGCTTCGTGTGGTAAACGCTGTTAAACAGGAAAAGAGCATGCTTGTACACCATTTCGGTGTATTAGCCGTGGTGTAAGTAATCTCTCTTTCGGTATTCTAATTTTTCACACCGAAGCTACTTCAACTCGTTTCAGTTTAACCAAGATAATGTATCAACTCTTATACTAGAAATGTTTCTAAAGTACTAGGAATCTAGCTATAATTTTTTATTTCCTTAAATTTCATCAAAATAACAATGTAGCTTTTCAGTATACTTTCCATTGAATACACTTATCCTAACGAGAAATGATCCTTTTTTAATCGCTCTAAAATTCACTTACTTATAGTAAGGTTTACCTGATTGAAGGTCTCAAATCGAATAACCCACAATGGTCCTTTCAAATTTGAATCTGGTGAATAGGGTGAATGTGACATCAATTCCCAACACATGCGTTTTTCATGCAATATAAGGTGTCGCATGGTTCTGTTGCAATAGCAAACGCTTATGCAGCTTTGCAGCTTTCCCGGGCCAATTCTGGCAAAGCGCCTACCGACATAGACTGGATAAAAGATTACAACAATATTCTGCGTTAACAGTTCGGTAGATAATGCATAGAAATAATGCCCACGCAATCCCAGAATACAATAAGCTTTACTTTTCCAATGGACGAAATTAAACGTGCTTAAAGTGGAGGTCCTTCTCAGACGAAGGAACAGCGTTTGCGCCATTCTCTTAACTGATTTTTGGTCTCAAGATTGAAGTAAGTATTCTACTCCGTAAAAGTTCCATCTATGTAAGGTTGTTCAAGGCTCTAAATTCAAATTTTCGATTGGAAAATTCTTCCAAATACTTTGACAAAGAGTGCCTGCATTTCGGCACGTTTGTAAAAGTTATTAAATTTTATAAAATTTCGACGAATTTTATTAGATAATTTATTCGCAATCTTAATTATTAATATTTCGCGCACAGTTGCTACCTGATCTCTCTCCTTATCTTCTTGGTGGGGACAAATTCAAGTTCTCAATGAGCTAAGGCGTTAGAACCAACTGAATAAACCTTCCATCTGCTTGCATGTAGAATCCTTTTTAATCCTAGAAAAATGTGAGTATTTATTTAACCTATTATATTTGTCAATAGGACGACTTTTCAGGAATAATAGTATTATCTAAATCTCTTCTTTCGTTAAGTATCGAAGTAGTTTCGCTACTATACTGGCTGTATTAGGGAATTTCTAAATGAAAATTCACTTGAAACAATATTGCATGAATAGACTTGATCGTGTTGAAGGTAGCACATCTCGTTTATATAAACCGGTAGTTAATTGAGTATGTGTCCGTAATTTAAGATTGATATTTGTTTGTTTTCTGTGCTTGTATTAAAACAATTTGTTTTAGCAAAATAAATGTGGAAAGTTAAAATGCGAATCATTTATTGAAATATACAATAAATAGAAAATTTAAAAGTAATAATTAAGTTTTAGAAGTTGTAAACGAGAAATATATATTTTCTAAATTTTTTTATTAAATTCAGTAAAGAAGTAAATACAAATAGGAGCCAAAGTTATTGAAAGAAACGTATGAAGGTTAAATGTCTTACAAATGTTAAATACACCCGTGTAAGATGAAGTTATTATCTGATTGTAATTAAATCATTTATTGGAAAACATCCGGATTGTTTCACAGTTATGATGACACATAAGCATCATTGGCAAATGTTCGTGCTATTCGCATACAATGAACTCAAATTCAAGCCAGACCGATACGATATATAATATAATACCAATAATTTAAAACTGTGGATTAGACACTATCTATTCAGTACTTAAATTTCATTAACCGTTAATTCAAACGTTGAAGAATCTTCAATTAAAGGCTATCAAAGAATAATAAAAATGGTGGAAGTTTTCGACTAATTACAGGACGAAATTCACCAGAGCATTGTATCTCTTAAATTACTATACGTGCAAAGACAGAATCAGATGTAGAATTGATAAAGGCGCGCCGTAATTATTCACTCCGATAAAATCTCAACACTAATCATTATATTTCCGCTTGACTTATGTAGAACAACAAATTTCACTTATTAGGAATATCCAAATTTCGTGTTAATTATTAATTTAAACCTGATAATATTTTACTAACAAGTTAAATTAGGACCTTTTAATTCTGCTTCTGTATCCGTGCGAAACCTTGTAAATGCTTACAATCTTTTGCCGAATATTTAATTGTTGTTTGGTTGTGGATAGTCTGGCAACTATACTATGTGACCAAAAAAGGCATTCACTTCCGCAAAGCTGAGCTATAAAACTACATTTAGAATATAAAATTATTTGGACAACTCTTTGCTAATCTGATTTGAATAATAATAATTGAAATAGAGGTATAAATAGATAGATAGATAGATTTATTTAATCCAATAATACAATTACAATGCGTTGAATGTGTCAATAGATAAAAGAATACAATGAAAATTGAACTAAAGTGCAGTGTCAAGGAACGCGCTCAGACAAACTTAAAAAAATGAAAAAGGACAACTAATATAGCTGCCCCTTTCATGACGCAGTTAAATCAAAATTTCTTAACGTAGTATTCATCTACACATTCGACACTTTGGTATGCTCCGTCAGATAGCTCTTTCCAGAGAGATTCCCTAAATAAGCGACTGCCCTATCGTTTTAGTGGCAAAGGTAAATGATTATATACTTTACCAATTTGGGGTATAGCACTCTTACTCATTAACGTTTTAGTTGTCTACGGAATGTTTATATATGAAATTATTACGTTTATAGGGCAGGTCTATTGTACTGAGAATTTAGTTAAATTTCTTAAACAAAATTGCACGAGCCTAGCTCTTAATTAATGATATAAAAGCATACATTATACCAAATTATATTTATAAATTTTTGAGAAATATTTAACATAAAATCAAGATAATTACCTAGTGTTGTGTGTGTGTGAGTGCAAATTTCTTTTCCGAAGATGGTTCTTCCTATATCTCCTCTCTTAACTTCTATTCTCGATGCACTTTCAATTCCTACGGATTCTTCCCCTTCTTAGCTTCTATCTTCTCCGGTATGGCGAGGTTCTTTGATTAGATGGTACTTCTTCTTAATACCCTTTTATTCCAAATATATTTATCGACTTATTTGTTGACTTATCTATCTTTTTTATTACTTATTTTCTTCGTCGTTAACCGAACAAACTTTTCATTTCTATTGGAAACCAGGACTACGCTGCTTTATTTATTAGTTGTCCACGAAACGAAAACTTTAACGCACCTTGACTCCAGTTCAACCAGGTATATCGCTGCTATAGAAACCTGTATTAAATGTCGAATGGCGCACAGTATTTTTATGAATTCTTGTAGTGTAAAATATTGTATGTATGTATCTCGATGTTATCAATGGTTTTTATCCATTAATAGATGCTTTTATAATAATTATTAATTTTATTTCTAGCTACATTTGTTTCTCCGATTAAACGTCTCTGGCTGGAGTTAAAATAAGGAGCTAACACCCGTACGGTAATGAAATGCTCAAAAAAGAAACTTTGATATATTGAATTGTAATAAAAGATTAATATTCTAATGTTAATTAACCATTCGAGTATTACTATAATACGCTATGCTTCCTTATTCCTTACTCGCATGTTATTATTGACTTATTTTATCGAAACAGAGTGTAAGTTATTACAATTACATACAAATGGCCGGAAAGTATCGATTGGAAATACTTTAAAGTCTCATTGATTCGGAAATGGTTGGAAATGCTAATAAAAATAACAGCACAATAGTATTAGTATTAATGCTATTAGTAGATACTGATGGATCTGGTTTTCCTTTCTGTTTCCAAAAATATAAAATGAAGGAAACAAGGAAGTATTGCACGAATTACATGGTATAACGAAAGTTGTCTTTTGCAGCTGCATATACCCATAGAAACACACACTGTAGATCTTTTTAAAGTGTTTTAGTGTTGTCCGAAGTGTGCTCGACAAAAATTGATAAGCTATTGCATTTGTTCAAATCAGATCTTAAACTAGTTATTCCAATCCCCATTAGGAATAGCCAAAATTGCTATTCTAATAGTCCAAATTGCCATTTTGGTGTCAACTACTTCTTTCGACATTGTAACCGGTGATCATGCATTTTATTCTCGATCCTTCGAACGTAAAAACAATCGTCGATATCTTGCTGCTCCAAAAACTCGCCTGTCAAACTGTTTATGAGTTGCCTTAACGTGGTGTAGAATGGATAGTCTTTCCGAGTTAGTTTTCCCGAACACCTTGATCACTATTATGATAGTCAAAATGTAGTGGCGTATCACTCGACACTAACCGTTTTTTGATCTTGTTCAGGAATTGTAGCTGTTCGACTTTCTTAGGATAAGATAAAGGTTGCAACACCATCCTTCGATACATTGTTGGACTCTCTTTTGTGTTGAGCTTCCGTCGTTGAACTGGCTGCAAGTTCCTCTGCACGAATTAACACAAGTCGTCCTTTGTCCTTCATTTAAAAAATTGCGGGATCCAACCGAAAGCTGATCATATTCAATTCATTATGCATTCAGATCTAGATCATCCTTGATCAGCTGATGCACAGTGTAGATGTTTTTCTGACTGACCGCCATTCTTGGTAAGTCTGTGACGAGTTTGTCGCTGAAGCCGTTCACCTTAACATTAGCATTACCAGCGGAAAATGATGTCTAATGGGATACTTTATGACCGAAAACAGAAATCAATTCCCCGACACGTTGCTGTCGATATAATCTTCACCGAAAGTTGGGCAAGATATGTATATAATAATATTGCGGTGAATTATAAGGTTTATACTTTCATTAATCACTAAAAGACAACCGTCGTATGCAACTGAAATGAATGGTCATTACTTCTTAACTAATCACGGCTGGTGTCTGTTTATCTTGCAAGCATGTGCAAGCACAAGAGGATAATGGAACAACAACCTGCTTTCGATTAACATGAAAATAATAGAAAGAAGAAAAGCAATGAAAGTGGTAAGACTACTTAAATGTGAATAATAATAGAAAATAAAAATGAGCTCGGCAAGTCAAAATACTACTTTGAACTTTAAAATCATCTCCGCTCAACGGCGAAATTAATAAATCTAAGAAAAGATTATAAATCCATTGACAATCGCCATTCTCATCTTACAGGAAACTTGGACTTTATCCCGCAGGCGATAGCCGAGTGAAATATTTCCCTTGATCATTCAATAAATTTAACGACTGAAGGCAGTACGTTATAACGTATATTAATGTAAATTATTCTAGCATAAAGTGATCAATAAAGTGACTAATAAGTTCTGTTTTAACCGGTTTCCTTTCTCGGGGCATAAACACAGGTGAAAAATAAGCGTGTCTATTCGTACGGATGCAACACCATTCATCATCGAACGTTTATTATCTCGGGTTAGTTCTTCCTTTACTGTAGCGTGACAACGATATATCTGTTTGTAGTAGTGATTCAGATTGGGGCAGGTATAAAATTCGAACTTTCAATTTTCACGCTTATTCGTTTTGTTTAGAGAAATCCGCTGATCGGTAAAGAATCGAAATTAGATCGAGGTGGGTTGACCGTTGGTTGATTTCCGCCAAAGTATTATTTTCAAATTGCCGAGATTGTGAAGGGGCAATTTAATAAATTTTAATTTGAAAATTGGACTATACTAAAGATGACTGTTGTTCGATGTTTTTCCCATTCTTCGGCACAATAGTTTTAGCAAGAGGCTACTATTTACAATAAAAGTACTAAGTTTGCAAATAGATAGTTTCTTGCACTGTTTAAAGTAATTGTGATATGCTGATAAGCGGACGGTAAAATAAAACGATTAATAAAGAACACTACTGCGAAAACCCTTAAAAATTATATTATTCTCCCATGTACATGTATGGAGCGAAAATAACTAAAAAAATTTCTTTTTCTTTAAATACTTCTAATAGTGATAAAAAGTTGCTGGGTTCTGTTGTCTTAAAATTTTCAATTGTAACATAAAAAATACCTTGAGGGTCATCCGTGCCTTTAAGTCAAATTTTATGGGAAAGGTGCCATTTCCTTTTAGATATATTAAAATAAGCATTACTACTGTTTGTTTCATAATAGCAAAAATCCTTTTGATTATGCAGATCCCTACATAGTAAAATTGCAGTTTTATAGAAACATTTATATCCATAGGCTCGGCTAAAATTAATAAAACACATAAAAATCATTATTTACACGCCGTTAACCCTACGAAGCAGTTCCTTGCTTACTTGGCGTAACCAAAGTAACCCACAGCTCACCACATAGGGATGACTTCTTATCGAGTTCCTCCGCGTCCCAGCCCTACTTCCCAACCTATTATACTAGGACCTATGACTACTTTACGACCTTTGCTTTTAAAAAGGTATCGCGTCTATCGTGTCCACTTACCGAGGAAGAAGCGCTAGTTACAGCCTTAATAATAATAATAATAATAATAATAATAATAATGTTTATTCCCAACAGTTTACAAAGCAATTACAGGGCAAGAGAAAGATACAAAAAATACTCAAACAAAAATACTCAAAATACATAAAATTAGAAAACAGTACAGTAAGGATATACAAACTAAATCTTATTCAATTAATTAGAAATCTAAATGAGAGTAAGTGCGTGCTCAACAAAAGAAAAGAGAAAGTAAATTATGAAGTAAGTTTCAAAGCGCAACGTTCGAGTTGGCCCGTACAAGTTCCGTAAGATTGCGATGAAAAATATCGCATTTGGAACTAATGCCGTTATATGTTGAGCAAATGAACGATATCGGCCAGCGGAGCAATAAGTTGCTTCTAGCCTGGTCAATATAAAAAGTGTCAGAGTGCTGAAATGATTGACGGGGTACACAGAAATTTAACTTTGAAATAAGTTCGCTAGAATCAATTTGATTGTGTATTAATTTATATAGAAAGGCCACGCCTATATTATTACGCCGAACTTCGAGAGAAATACAAGAAAATTCATTCAGCAACGCGTCGTAAGGAAATCCTCTGGATGGATAAATATGATACTTCATAAACTATAGGTACTTCAAAAATCGCCTTTGAACATTTTCCAGTGATAGTTTGTGAGTCTGGTAATATGGGTTCCACACAAGTGCAGCATATTCAATCTTGGAGCGAACTAAAGTTGAAAATAAACACTTGAGCGTGGACAGGTTGGTAAAAGATTTAGCATTACGAAATACGAAACCTAACATTCTACCAGCTGATACTACCACATCTTGAACATGAAAATTGAAAGTTAGACGAGAATCGAAGTGAACGCCTAAGTCACGGATACCCTCACAACGAGAGAGAACAACAGAATCGGCAGAACAATCAACAAGTAATGGTACCCGTTTCCGAGTGTACGAGATAGCCTTACATTTAGAAATATTTAGGTCAAGTTCGTTAGAAGCGCACAAACTGCAAACCGCAAGCAAGTTAGACTGGAGATTATCACACTCTCCTACTGTGTGTATAGATGTATATAACTTATCATCAGCAAATAACAAGATATTACAATTAACATGTTGAACTAAATCATTAATAAATAACCGAAATAAAAGTGGTCCAAGATTGGAACCTTGGGGAACACCAGAGGTAATACTACGAATGGTTGAAACAAATCCATTATAAGACACAAAAAATTGCCGATCCAGTAGATAAGACACGAAGAAATTAATAAGTGATGTACTAATACCCAACCCTCCAGCCTACGCAACAAGATACCATGATCAATACGATCAAACGCCTTAGATAGGTCAGCATAAATGACATCGACCACGAAAAACACACAAATTGATGACCGTAGACCGTTTACTAACGAATCCATGTTGCTCAGGGGCTAGAAGGTGGCTAACTGGACAGTAGATGATCCTGTAAAGAACAGATTCAAAAACTTTTGCGGTATTAGACAGTATTGATATGGGTCGGTAATTAGCTATATCATATATCAATGCTCCATTGTAGAGCATGTGTGTGCCAAGGAAATTTGGGGATCTCAAACATTCTTTCATTTTCATCTCCGTCAGTAATATTACGAAAAGCTGGTGGTTCAGTTAACTTTATGTGTTTCCAATAAATCATTTCCGCATACTCATTTGCAACAAAATTAAATTTTTGGTATTTAGAAAGACATTTACATGAATTTCTTGTGATGCAATTTTTTTGCTTCTAGTAGTCTTCGTAATCCCAGTTCCCTGATGTGTTCTCTTGAATCTGGTACCATAGTCAAAATAATGTTCTTTCTATGCCCAAAATAGGCACTGTGTTGAATCACCGGATCTACGATCTTTAAATATTCTTTGTCCATAAATCTGGAATATGTAATGAGCTTCCAAAGATTTTATGCACCCTCAAACATAGATTGCTTTCCTCTATAGTGTGTCAAACTGGTACCTGATCTTCGACAACATATTGCGTCAGAATTACTAAAGTCTGTGAAGGATTTTTAGTTCCCACGTATAATCTTAATATACGGTTTGCAAATGTTAGCCAGCGAGTATGATTAAGCTTTCCAGGAGAGTATTGTTTATATGACTGCTCTTGGTATGATTTTGAGTATTTGTGGGTCTGGCGGATCCACTAAATATAAAGCGACTGAAACAACAGAGGGCATGGATAATATGTGACACTAAAGGCAACTTTTTGCAACCATTACATCAGAGAAATGAAAAATATTTTTTCACTCCACCCTAATGTAGATATGTATTCGGATACTCTTAAAGAATTTGGTCACTGTCATTCTTTGGGGAAAGTATATGTAAAACCTAGATATAGAAATATTTTGAACTACATATAATACCCATTTACTATTAATATATGTTATATGTACTACATTCACAAGGATGTTGTACTTCAGCAAGATAACACCAGTCCCGACATAAGTCGAAGAATCTAACATCGCGGTATTAATATTTTCTAGATTCATTGAATTTAATCGCTATTGTATTGGATATGCTTGGAAGAATATCGACCAATTGAAATCATTTTCCCGTAGATCTCGATCTATATCCAATAATAAATTTAATCGTCTTATTGTGTCCAAACTCTACGTCCTAGTATGTATGTTAAAATTTGAGACACTGTACTTATGATTTGTTTTCTCATTTCTTATTAATAAACTTTCACATTTCTGCAGCATGCTAAGGCTAACGTATAGTAATAAAATTAGTTTAAGTTATTATGCATAGATGTATTTATAACGCCATTAAGAATTTCTGTAACTATTAGCTCTAATCCAACATATTTACATACACCTGTTGCTTCGGTTTCCTGCTCTATTCATTCCGCAGCAGGACGTCTGTCCCCACTTAACGTAAGTTTGAGACGAAGCGTGTGGATGGAGAGCTATTACGTAATTTAAAATTTCTTGGGTTTTTATTGTTCATATTATATCGCGGAAATGCTATACCTGTTACTAGTGTAAAATCTATATGTTGCCATGTACAGTCAAATACTGAATCTTTAGGAATATTAATGTTGTGTTTAATTTTCTGACTGCATTGTTTGACTGAAATGAGTTTTAAGTCATCGAGCAATTAGTTGAGACCACGTGTATCACTAACACTTTTCAATTAATGGTTCTTTACGTTGCGTCGTATACCATACAAAGGCAATTCGTAAAGTAAGCTCCGTTCCCACCTAGTGAGCAGAGCAGTGGAGATATCGGTGCAACCACGGTCCTGCGGTGTAGTCTGGGTCAATGTGAGTCTGGCAGTGCTAGTGAGAGAATCGTTCGGACTCTCCTTCGTGCTATTTGGTCGTTTAAAATGCAACTTCTGTGAGCAAAGAACATGAGTGCTGGTGAGATGCATCGTAAACTTTGTTCTGCTTATGCTGAAAATATCTGGAGTAACAAATGTGGTTAGAAAATGGTGCCGTATGTTTCGAGAAACACGAACTAATGTCCGTGATGAAGAACGGAGTGGCAGACAAAATATCGTGACGTTGGGTAATGTTGAAGAGAAAATTCGTGAAGATCGGCAGTTCACAATCACAGAACTGAGTGCCTTAATCTCTCAAAATTCACGTACAGTTTTTGGCTTAACTTACAGGCGGCAGAGTTCTATGAAGAGGGCATTAAAAACTGGTTCTTTGCTAAGGTAAATGTTTCAATCTTCATCATAACTATGTACAAGAATAACTGAAGGCAATAGCTTCCAGTTGTGTTTAATGAAGACCTCTTCATGTATTGGTGTTTTTTTTTTTAATAATCAAACGGAACTTACTTCACGAATCGCCCTCGTACATAAATATGTATGTATGATACATGTATATATGTCGTCTGCATAACTCTTTATAACTGTTCCCGCTTCTTGTAGTTGTACAGAAAATATTTTATTACCATATATTCGTACGATCGAGTTTTCGAATTTCCTAAAGATGTTAGCACTGTGCTTGTATACGATGAAAACAATCTAGAACTAACCGAAAGCGTCCTTTTGTTGGTACAGATTGAAAAACGATTGAAAGGAACATAGCGAAAGGTGGGACATTCCGCTATTTTTCCCATTTCCTTCATTCCTTCTTTCTATCTAAATCATATGAGTAAGTACGACAATAACCGGACACATACGAATATAAACGCGATAAGTTCAAATGTCAAACAAGAATAATTGGACCTTGATAAGGTCCTCCATATTGAGCAACGGTTAAATTAGGGTGCTGGCGGCGGCAGCTTGGCATTGAAATTCAAGTACTATAGAGTATTTGTTTCCTGTTCATAGTTTAGTGGGCGGCGAATCGGCAAAACGTGAAACACTCGTTCGTGTACAACGAAACGTTGCCGGATTGCAGTGCGCTGTTGAAGTTATCTTACCATTTCATCACCTTTTGTTGACTCTTCGCTTAAGAACACCAATGCGAGTACATATTCAAATGTTCTGGTTTTTGCACATAAGAAGCTGATGTAGGAATCAACTCAAAATTATCCTTTATAAAGTGATCATAGAATAGGCAATAGTAAATATATATATATATATATATATATATATATATATATATATATATATATTAGGAATATATTGCTGCGCATCCTATACTAGAGGTTTCCTTGGTAACACCATATATTCAATGTATCTATCTTCCTGAACTAATGGCTAATGTTATCGAAATTATTGTGGCGACAGTCCATTGTAAGGAGTTTATTATTACCTAACTACTATATTTTCTCAATTCCACACGTTAGTTACATTATTCAATGTTACTGCTGATACAATTGTTGAATATGATAGAGGTAATCTGACGTTGTGCCTACTACAATTGATCATTGCTTAATATCCGCTCTTTCGGTTTAGGGCAAAATGAAATAAATATGTTACAGGATTACCTTGTGTGGAACGGGCAACGTGTTGTACAGAATCGTAGTTAAGCCAGGTTCTTTGTCATTTAGTATTTGCAATTTATACTTCCGCCATAGCCAAGTTTTCATTATTTAGCAGCTATCATTCTTATGCTGATGATTCTCAGCTTTACTTTTCTTTTCCACCATCCGAAACTGTTAGTGCATGCCAACAGTTGAATGTGGTCATCGACAGCGTCAATAAATTTGCCAAATTTCATTAATTGTACTCAAATGCTACAAAGCCGATTTAATTTTGTGTGGATCAATAAAGATCAGCTATGTACGTTAGTCATCACGTATTGGAACTAATATTGTTATTGGAAAATAGAGGATTTAACTGCGCAGTTGCGTGAAAAGTGGATATTTTCCTGATTGCGAGCTGACGTTTAAGGAGCAAATTAATGCCTGCATAAAGGCGCTTATGCTGCTGTAAAACTTTTGTACAGACATATGCAGATCCGTGCAAAACTCAAAGAGTAAAAAATTGTTACGTGAAAATTTTGTTGTCTCTTACTTGCATGACGCTCTATAGCGCTAGGCTCTGCCATACGAATGTCGTGCAAATTACAGAAACTTCCAAATTTACGTGGACGACTAATTCTAGCGTAGGAATCACGCGTCGCATCGTAGGTATTTGCTGCACACTAAAGCATTATTTCATGGAATAGTTTTGACAGAAGAATCGCCTTATCTTTATATTAAGATTAAGTTTAGAACCGATGTGCACAGTCTAAACCAGGTATGGGCAACCTCCGGCCCGCGGGCCACATGCGGCCCTCGAGTAAAGTTTGTCCGGCCCGCTACTGAATTCTTTCGTTGCATATTAGCACGGCCCGTCTAAACTTAATTCATAATGAATCATAAGGATACTACAAAAATGTATATTTTTCAAGATTACTCACAGCATAAAACTTCTACAAAAAAGTTTGCCCATGCCTGGTCTAAACATTCAATTTAACACGTTGACTGCTCAACCAATTTTGCTAATATTCGGCGGAGGGGTACCATAATTTCTTTTCGTTATACGTAGTATCCAACATTAAATTTAAGTAAAACATTTTTGAAGTGAATACTTCTTAAGGGATACCAGACCAGCTCGAGCGTAAGCGTAAGAACGTAAGAGTTAGCTTTCGAGAGAGAGTATGATGTGCGAGCGAGAGGCGGTGAACCAGGGAAAGATTACGTGCGTGCTTGCTTGGTTTAAATCGGAAGGAAAGACAGAGAGAGTATGATGTGCGAGCGAGAGGCAACGAATTGGACGGACGGAGTAGAGGGAATACGAGCTTGAGAAGGAAAGACCGAGATGGTATTATGGGTGAGCGAGAGGCGATGAGCCAGGCGGATGGTGCTGCGGTCAGAAATACATACAAACATAAAAGAGAATAAAATAAAACATTATGGATACAACATCCAAAAAAGATTTTCTGCAACCTAATTCTACCGATTTCCACATCATTAAAAAGACATGGAACGAAAACGCGATGACCTCCAACTAAGAAATGCGACAATTAATGGGTATTCACTTTAGACGTGCGTAAACGACACACATCAATTTTTTTTAATTGTTTGGCTAAATTTTGAATGGTAATGATGAATTTTTGTCTGGCTATCAAAAAAAAAAAATAGCCGCGGCTTCCCGTGAAACTTAAACAGAAGTTTTTCAGTACCGATCATGGCTATCATATTTGAGCGCATCGCAGGGAGGAGAGCAGTCAAACTTGTACAACATTTGCGTCGAAGTGATACATTTTTGATAGCTATGGTCTGCCATATGAACACACTGTGGCTATCATATTTGATAGCCAAAGCTTCAACGGAAGCATCACTAGCTATTAAATATGATAGCCACAGCAGTTAATGTGTATAAGGACGCTCTCCCGACAGATTCTCAGACAGAAATAACGTATGCATAGCCATTGTTGAATTTTTGATTGTATTCATTTTCTGCTTTTACTTTTCTCGTTTTCAATATCCTTTTTATTGATTTTAGATGTAAAAGCTTCTGTTTTAGATTTTAGGTTTAGGTTAGGATTTCAGCTCTAACTTGAATGGTTGTGTACAAAATAATAGAATTATCGCTCGCTAAAATGCTGGTCTTAAGGGGGTATTACTCTCTAGAAGCGTATTTTGAAAGTGATTTTTAGAAATTAATTTTGCGAAAACTATCAAACCTACAGTGTCGGGATTTTTCACTCGTTTTAAAACGTGTTTAAACTACCAATACAAATTTTTATGAAGCGCTTTCTTGAAATTTATACAAGTTATGCGCTGTTATGTAGGTCGCGGCGTGAGACGGTCGTCCAATCGGGCGTACGGATTGCGGCAATGCTAATCATTTGAAACTAAAAGACTATTCATTTTTGTAATCTATATGAGTGTAGTTATCGTCCGAACTAGAACTAAGTGGAAACAAATATTTTATTGAAATGGCAGTTGTTCAAAAATCAAAGTTCAATTTTTTCGAAAAATTGTCAACCAAAACATCAGATTGGAACTGAAATATTCAAGCTATCAAAATAATCCTAGTTCCAACCATAAGTGAAGGTTCCTTCAATATGTGTGCCAAACCGCAAGTCAATCGGTTCAATAGTTCTAGAGAAAAAATGTACGCCCGTCTTGAAAAATGTCGTTCTGAGAAAAACGCGTGCGAAGTTTCCCATACATGTAGCACTGATACGGCCGAACTTACGGTGGATAGCAACTAATTTGAGTAACTCGTCCTTAATCAGCTGTACCGGGACCATAGGCACCACCTTCCTCAGCTTTAAAAAAGAACCCCAGACTACAATAAAATGCAAAAAAATCGAATTTTCCCAAGCTGGCATACCTGGTAAACAATGGACACAACGGTCGAGGGTATAAGTGACGCGCCGCAGTTCGAGCCTCTGTAACTGTTAGAGTTCTACGTATTTCGAATTAATATTTTCGAGGCACATTCTCAGAATCCCAGACTATAATAAACTGCAAAAAAAAAATCGAATTTTCAAATTTTCTAGAGAGTAATTCCCCCTTAATCCTTAAGTGCACTAATGCACTCTTAGTCTTCTGAACTCGTTTTGCCCCCACAAGGCCGTCGAAAGCATTAATGTACAATTAGTTTAAACCGATTTAAAACAAAAACTCGTAATGTCATCTTGTATAGATGATTTAGGTATTTTAAAATATTTTCATTATACGCAGCGTAGGCCATTTGAATACTAACGGATAATCCATCACTTCTAATAATGCACTATTTCATCTACTTCAGATTTATCGTAAGTATGGTTCTTCATAAATAAAATATTACTACTTTTTACGTCTTCAATATAACGTATTAGCATTAGTAGTTCATCATCATTTTTACCTACTTCGGATTTTCCGCTTAGAATTTATTTCGCTTAATTCATTTCATTTGCAGGCTCCGTTTTATACGAACTTTCGCACATTCTCACAGCTTCTTTGCAACTTTTGCGTGTCCTATTTCCCTTCTACTTAGAACTTTAGCGTCGGTATACTCAACTGACAAAATTATTCATCCCATCCATTGGTAATTATATAATACCTCAAATACAATTCAAGATAATCCCTTATTCTGTACCACGTAAAAAACGTACAGAGGTTCTAGATTTTTGTCTATGCTTTTCTTTTGATTTACTAATTTAAATGCTCTGCAATACATGATCCTGTCAATTCGAGAAACCCACCTTAACCACATATCAAGACTAACAAAAAGTTCGCTGGTTGCTGTTATTGCTTATAAAAATTCATAATTCTAGTTACTTCACCACAAAGCAAACTGGTGTACATATTGTTAGAAGGGATGGTGGGAAAGGCCCGGTGTGAGAATAACTTACACAAAATTCTTCGGTGCGAGTCGCCAAATTTCACATGGTAGCTGTGGTCACAAGAATCTGTGTTGTTGCTTTGAATAAAAATTCTTTGCGGTAATAGAATACAAATAGAACAAAACAAGCTTGAAGCTATTTCTACATAATATGCATGTATATCAGTCTGTTCTCTAAACTAAACATCATGGTTTATTTATATATATTCATATACTCCACATGCATCCCACATACAATGGGACAGTAATTTATACAATTTTTCCTAAAGACACATAAAACAGTGATTCTGAGTCATCTTATAAGATTTCTCTAAACTGGTTGGATTTTGTTCGAATAGTTAAATGCTAAGTAATTGGTGCACTTGTTAAACCTTTGATGAAAATCGACCGAAACATTATCCTTAAAGTCCTGGAAGAATCTGTTCAATATTACATACATCCTTCTACTGACGTAGACTGTTATTTCTAGATAATGTGCAACAGATTCAATTACAGGATATTTATGTTAACAAACAAAAGATATGCTTTAAACTTGTGATAAAAACATCCTATTTATATTTTTTCGCATAGTTTACATACCGCTCTTATCATATGTTTAACCGTATTTATTCCTGTTATAATGTATTTTATAAATTTATATTTGCTCTGGGTCCTTTATTTTCAGTGTACTTTAAGGATTTTCCAGATACCATGTAATGGATTGGCAGTGCTGAAGGCTCTAAATATGAGTATTTTCGTTCGGTAAAATTTTGATCTTATCTTTCTATTCTTCTGTCATTTGTAATTTATTTAGCCCTTCGCGTTGAAAATATGTCGTTTAATACTGAACAAGATATATGTGATGATGATACAACACACCGAACTCAATATTGTGTAGGTTATATATCTTTTTAACGTTTGGCAAAATTTATTACTACCATCTCAGTGTTTCAAACAAAACATTTAAAATTAAGCTGCGGACACTTTCAGTTGCTCGCTCTGCATGTAGAGCAAGGAAGCTAAGTCTCATTAGAAGTCGAAGATCCCTGAACTGTATATTACCGACTGGAATACATAACTTACAACATAAATTTATCAAGTGAAAGATTAACAACACCAATGGAATGTATTTTATTATATATTATATATCTTGCTAAATAGTTATCCGAACGTCTGACAACGCGTAGTCTAAAGTAAGTACATAATTCTTCTTCTTCTTAATCTTTTTACCCTTTCTACCTTTCGGTGTAGGGGTGCTAGTACATAATTAAAGACATTAAATGCAAGATGGTACAATTGCAAACTTTACAGTTGCGTCTTAGGACAGAATTACAAAAGAAGGCAACATCAATGAGGAAATTAAAAAGGAATTGGAAACTCAAACTTTGAGTTCATGGATGCAAGTCGAAGTCGTTACCCATCATAAACTGTGCTGCTATATTGATAACTTTTTGACATGGAAAAGTGTTGCAAATGTGTGTTTCCATGGCACCATATATAATACAACAAACAAATATATTGATATACCACTGTCAGATACTATATGTATTTTAGTGTTACATTTATTAAATCCATCTCTAATTATATATATCAACAGAAAGTCACATATGTTTACAGTCTAACATTTCTTAAACATTAAAGCTCCTAATGGCATGCCTCCACAAAGATTAATATACAGATCCTAGTCCTCGACACAGTCAAACTTGTTTCACATCTCCGCATATAACCCAAACCATGTACCATCTGACGATCACCTATTTTCAGATTGATGCTACACTTCTTGCGTGGGCGTTATTTGTATGCATTGATAACTAAAAGTGTATGCTGCTTTAAGGAAAAGTCTAGGCTTCTAATAAAATTTTGTCATCTGCGCTATTCAATTCTCAGTAAAATGCGAAAAAGGAATGGCCAGTGCAATTAATTTGCAAGTCAACAGTTATTTTATGCAGTTCCGTCCGGCTACTTTAAACTTACATCGTAAGAGACAATTTCCATAAATATTTTATTATTTGCAGTGTCTACTGAATAAATATCGCGTTTCTACTAGAAATAATAACCAGTTCGATAATGTATTATAAATTGCAAGAGGTATTAAAAGCGTTTAATGAATATAATGGACGACTATGGCAGTAGAAGATTAATAAAATATGTATTTATACATATCCATATCTTGCTCCTGTGCATATAACTAGAACATTTTAGAATTAGAAGACATGCGCTTTAATTATTACCACTATATTAGAACAGTGCTAATAAATAAATACAATTAGGTAATTTACTATAAATGAGATCGAGCTGAGCACAGGAAGTTATAGTATTAAATAACTGTACAATCAATATTTGAGATCATTCTGATAGCAGCTAAATGGATTGAGTAGGTAGAATAAGAATGCGCATTCCCCCATATATTTATACAAATAATTAATTATTGAAATTTATGGCTTCCACGCTCTTTATCATATACATGAGTACTTCCTCGTCTTAATAACAAGGAATTTAATCATTTCTTTAGACCATACGGTAAATTCTTTCAGCAATTGACGTTAAGCGGGACAGCAAGTAACTTCTCTCTATCAAAAATCGTAGTCAAATAAGGCAAGCACAACTTAATTTGCTATTTTTTCTTTAACTATATCCACTTCCTTGGAACGTTTGTTTAATTAAGCTAGAAAATCGCGATTACACGGCGCTTGATTTAGTATTCCGGCGCTTTCTTTAGACTTACAATTAGCCACAGAAGTAATTATACAGGCAAGGATAATTGAATTTTTATATGTTCCGTTCTTTCTCTGAGTTTATATCCGCAAAATTTCTTTCCGCCTTTTAACCCAACAAAAAGTGCATTTCTAGTCGATATTTCTTATAATGAACATTTCACATATCGTAAACATTAAAGGTAAATGTATAAGTTATCGTCATTTTCATAAATGTGGGTAGTATATACAATAGGTGGGTATTATACATAACACCAAGCGCTTCTGATTAATGTGATAAATATTTGATATTTTAAAGAATTAATCACATTAACGTATTATTATGAATAATATCCAGCATCCTCCGGTTAGTATGATAAATGTTACACTTATGCACGCTTGAACTTGTCGTTGAGTCAGACATGGAGGAAGGGTAAGAATTTTGAAGCAGTTGCAGAATATATACAAAAACATAAATCAAGAACAGGTAAACACGTACTTGGCATTATGTGAAACTTCACTTGTACTGCGTCCCATAATTTTTAAAGGAAATGAACTCCAGATGTGAGATCGTTTTTATTAAGATGCAAAGTCAGCCTGACTATGACTACAAATTCATCCTCGTTTACCAGGATCATGTTACGAAATTTGCACATTTGCGATCTTTGAAAAGTAAAAGAGCAGAGGAAGTTGCACATAAACTGCTTGATATTTCAAAAATTTTTGGTGCTCCTGGCATACTGAATGCTATCACATCATTCAACAAGTATGCGAAATGTGGAGTGAATTGAAAATAGTTCCTGGCTCTGCGGAAAGTGCAAATCCGGACATTGAAAACATGCCGACTACTAGCACGGAAACAAACCAAACGCAGGCATAAATTGCACCTCTCTATTTGAGCCCAGGTTTGGGGTTCCAGCATATGTTAGTCTTTCAACATGATCCCTTTCTAATGATGTCAACGGAAACTTGCAATCTGAAGACGATCTGGAAACGCTAATAGACTCTTGTTCAGGTACTTTAGTATGAGATGAAGATGGACAAACAGATAGTGGTGGCGACGCAGATGGCGTACTAATAGAGAATTGTGAAGAGGAGGATGGACAAACAGAACGGAAATAGTGCTCTAGAGGACATTTCGGCGAAAATATGATTTCGAACAAAATCAACATTATTAACAAAGAAGAGAGAAAATGCCATAAGTGCATTGCAGTGCCAGACAAAAAAGATAACGCTATTGTCTGAATCGAAGTTTCCAAGAGGCAAGATTGAAGATACTGTAGAACTACGGCTTCCTGATGTCGACGGGGGTAGAAGTGACTCCACGAACATTCTTGTGGCCATTCTGCACATGAATGATGATGGCAAGATGTATAAGATTGGCACTAAGGGCGATTGGCTCGAAAGTATTCTAGGAACCAGTTTGCCATTCGTAAGGAAAACTTTTCAAAAGAGGAAGGTGTAGATCTAATTGTGACTCTTCGTGAGTGTTCCAGGAAATCTTGAGTCACAAGTGGTCAAAGGTTCCAAGAGATGTAACTACAAGGGAAAATGTCTTTCAGCAAAATGTAACTGCAAGAAGCATGAGTTACTCGGTAATTCGCAATGCCATGATAGTTTGCCATGTTCTAAGAAGTAGAAGATTGTTTGTTTGCAAATGGTAAGACTAAGACATTTTTCATTGAATATAGCATTGGCTTTTTATTTGACAAGCCCTGATGAAAATTCCGTACTTTCCAAATATTGTAATTTGTCACTTCAGCCAAGAGGTGTTGGGTTGTACGTAAAATAACCAATAATAATAAACAATAAATTGCATACATATTATTACATTAACCACCTTTATAGGTTATTAGGTATAATACCCTGTTATTATACGTATTATCACATTTAACGGTTTGACGGTAACATATAAATTAGTTCATTAAATGACATGCCCCTTAGCTTCCAAGCACACAGCATTGAACTTGCAGTGAATATTACTTGCCAACTAAAATAAGCATTGTTCTTGCCTGATATAATGCCTATATAAATCTGTGGAGATATGCATCTCTGAAATATCCTGCTTTGCGACTGGTTTCAGTTTTCAAATTATATTTCGAAATAGGATTGGTTTATCTTATAAACTTATTATAGCTTAATTAGATAAATTTTGAATTATATCAATTTCGGGAAAAGTATAGAAATCATTTACTCCATGAAACCCCATATTTACATTGGTGAAATTTCACACATCTAAATATTTTCTAGGAATAATCTTAAAATATACTTCTCTTTTAGAAATGTATATCACCTCCATTCTTTAATTTTTATTAAATTAATTTTTGATTTCTCCATAATTTTTCATTCCATAAGAAATTGAAATTGGAATTAAACGCAATAAAATCTTCACAGTTGTAGTTTGATGATATTCTAACCAGTGACGCAATGGTTTCATTAGAGGCTTAATGAAATAATTAGTAAAGCGCACATGAAATTAACGGTGTGCATTTTATTACTTTAAAAGTACACTACCGAAGTAAATAAAAAAATAAACCAACGATTTTAATTAGTATTAGAAAAATCCATTTCTCTGCCTCGCATTAGGGCTGCAACTCAAGGTTTGTCTTTGCTGAGTTATTAGATTGATAAATCTCGTTATGTTATGTTTTTGCAATTAAGTACTTCGAATAATATTCAACAAAATGTAGAAATATGCTGATATCATCACAACTTTAAAACAACATTCACATTTTTAGATTGAATTTTCGAACATAGATATCGAACAATTTTGCCCATAATGACTTCAATCGCCATATCTTTCTAAGTTTTAGCATTAGAAGATTGCAGTGTGAATTGCTTCAGTCGTAGCAACAGGACCAAAACCAGTGCCTGGAGCAAACTATTTCGAAAAAGCAATGATAATAATGATGACAGGGGGTGTTGCTTTAGGGTTGGGTGCTCGTTCTATTATTATTCTTAATTTATGCTGAAAACTATTCCGCCTATGGTACTCCCGTTTTATGCAAAGGTGACAAGAAAGATGTTGCAGGATTAGGAAAGTATATGGCATCAGATGTTAGGGGGAGGTTCAAATGCAATGAATTGAATCTGAGAAAGGAAAACACAGAACAAGGTCGTATTATGTTAGATGCTGTAGGATAAATATGTAGCCTTCGTAATTAAAGGTGATATACTACCAATCTATCCAATAAATACACACTACAGGAACCACAAACTATAGAATTTGATGTAGAGGTATTCTAGCAGGCACCTAAACTAAAGGACTGTTACCATTAGGAAAATTAGAATATACTTGCATAATAGCATTGCTCTATATGAAATCGAAAACTCCTAAAGAAATCAGTTTTAGCCCGTCCTAATTTAGACGGCTAACTTTAAACCATTATAATTAAATAATTGATAATGCGATGACTATTGATGCGTTATATAAATATTTACATTTTAGATGAGAAAGTAGAGACAAAGCCAGTAGGACAGTGTACAATCCTATGTTAAACGTGTGAAATGCGATCGGGAGTTTTTCCAAAGTTGTACTCCTATGGATAACACTCAAGTTTCCTATCTTAGTTCGAAGACAAAATGAATGACTCTAAAAATTGGATAAATGTAAAATGATATTGAAAAAATATTCTTATTACTATTGCATTTACATGTGGATATCCATCCAATTTTCATCCACCATCTTCTTTAAATTTAGCGTCTCCCAACTTTCCCATAACGTTCAGCACTGTTGAAGTAATAAACTACACTAACAAGTACAATTTGGCCGAAGGGTCACATGCATTACGTAAAAAGAGGACTATGTTGATAAATTTGATATAACTCGAATAGTTTATATCGTTGTAGAAAATGTTCCCTCTAAGAGTAAAAACAGAAAGTACTCGCAAAGATGAATCGCTAAATTACAAATAATATTCAAGAGAAAATTAAATCAAACACACTTTATATTTCTATAAATATACATAAGTAGTACGATTGAATCACGAAATAATGTAAGAAATTCTTTTAAAGCTAATTTGCAAAATCCGTTATATTTTGTGTAACCGGAAGCTATTTTGGGCAATAATAGGTACGAAAAGATAATTCGAAATTCACCCTGTAATTACAATACTCCGACGATCTTTGACTTGCTACACCGAACCGATTATAGGTATACATCGAACGGCTGCGGTATCTGGTTCGATCTCCACGTACCGGGCCAACACTTAACCAGCTCAATAAAGAATAACAATAAATAGCAAAGCGGGGATACTCTAATACGATCTCGATAATGATGCGTGTCAAATTTTCAATAAACTAATATTCCACGTTTAATAGAACTCCACATAATAGATTGAGCGTGCCGCGCCGTGGTAACTTGTTCCTACGGCCGTACGTAAAAAGGAAACGAAGGTATAATAGCGCAAGACTGTATACAGAAAAATTTTAATCGAATTTGTAAATAAAATTTCAATGACCGATACGTAAATATCCCAGCGCGATGTGCCGCTGTGTTCTTTGATAGTTGTACGAGAGATAAAATTGAGTATCTGTTAGGGAATAGGATGTACTCTTTCAATATTCACACTAATTTCGTTTCATAATAATAAAATTGGATGCGAATGTAAGTTCATTCTTAGGCATAGATGGGGATCTTAGAGCACGAATTACTATTCATTTCAAGGTATGAGATTACTATGGAAAATGATAATATTGAGAACCCTTTTACAAGTAATTGACTTTTTAAGCATATTTTCTCATTTCTTATATAACTAGCATTAAGAAAATTTTACATTCATGTTATGTACGGTCAAATAAGAAGATTAACAGAATGCATTTAGAACGAATAGGAGAATAAAATTACATTTACAATAAGAAAATTAAATTAACAAAATGATAACAGCGAATACAATGCGTGGCTATGCATAAGCACCATAGAGCTGACCCTTATCGCTGTACCAGATTGTTTTAGAAACGAATCAGCATCTATAGATTTATGCAGAGTTCACTCTGGCACGTAAAACAGAAGTTACATGAGAAAGAAAATGTCGAAATAAATTGTAAGATAAATACGTTAGCTACTTTTGTAGAATATTCACTGAATTGGAAACTCAAATTGTTTATTTACAAATAGGATTAAAAGTTGGGGAGACACTAAAACGACTATATTACAACTTCAACTTCGGAAACAGAAGACAATTTTTTTATTAGCATGGTTAAAAAATGAGAAGCAATTAAATTCCATGAGAGAAATTTCTTGAGAAAAGAAGAAGACATCAAGAAAAAAACGATACATACAGGTACAATGCGAAACAAGTAAAACGAACTCAAAATAAGCGGAAAGAAAATCCTAGATGTATGGCATCGGCATTAGGAACAAAACTTTGGTGACAACAACTAGTCATAAGGAAAAGGACAGGATTAAGATTAAAAAATCAAAGGAATAAATCAGGCCACCACAACTAAAATGGGCGCTACGGAAGACAAACATAAGTACTAAAGCTAGTGCAGAGGATCCAGAAATGTTAAAATATCTATTTGAAAATGGTAAAGAATTGCTACTGAAAATATACAAACAGGCACAGAGGACAACAACCATCCCCAGAGACTGGGATATAGCTATATATAAGAGAGGGTGTATCAAAACGTCCTCCAATGTTACTTTTCTGATAAAACACATATTCCGGTTAGAAATTATATATGGAACACAACATCCGACAAATGCATACCTTGACTTTATTGGCGAACGTTCACCCTTTCACGCAATTTTCAGTCATAGTTTGGCATAATTAGGAATGAATTTCGTCAATAACTCGCCGAATTTACGTTATGAGGCCCAGAATGGTTTGTAGATTATTTTCCTTCAGAAAACCCCAAACAAAAAGTCCAATGGTGGCAGATCACACCATCCTGGTGACCAATCATGTTCTTCCCAACACGTCTAGAAAACCTCGTGTTGTTGAAACCAAATGTCATCAAGATTAATTTCATCCAATGCCAGACCACAAAATGTTCGCTAGCGTATAGTAATAACGAAGACCATTGATGGTAACTATTGACCGCTGCGCTCTTAAAGATATGCGAGCCAATGACTTCGCCAACCCAATATCAACACAACACTCACTCGTCGCGGCTGCATACATTGGTTATGGATCACTTACACATTTTCAGTCCCCAAATTCGACAGTTGTGTTTGTTAATATACCCGTCAAATTGCAAGTGCGTCTCATCGCTCAGAATGATTTTCTTAGGAAAATCACCATGGACTTGCGAACGCTCTACTATCCAGTTATATGTCAACTCGGTGCTACGCATGGTCTGTTGGCTTTAGATGTTGTAGTAGTTGTTGAATCTTATAAACGTGTATATTGTAGTATAGTAATACTCGAATGGTTAATTACCATTAGAAAATTCATCATTTATTACAATTCAATAAATCAAAATCTACAGTTAATGTTGGGGTTATGGTCTTCAATTGATATTCGGTTTATTCTGGGGTTCTATTTACACCTTTTCGATACCACGCCCACCACCTTTTGAACATTTTATTACCCTTCGGGTGGTAACTTCTTAGTTTAACTCCAGACGGAGACGTTCAATGGGAGAAACAAACGTAGCTAGAAATAAAATTATTAATCATTATAAAAAGCCTCGATTAGCGACAGAAAAGTATTGTAAACATTGAGATACATACATACAACACTTTTACATTACAAGAATTCATTAAAAAATACTGGATATGAATAATCTAGGATACATCGACATTCAATACAGATTTCTATAACAACGATATGCCTGGATGAACTGGAGTTAAGGAGAATTAAAGTTTTCGTTTCGTGGACAACGGAGAAATAAGGAAGTGTAGTCCTGGTTTCCAAACAAAAAGAAAAGTTTGTTTGGTTAACGACGAAAAGAAAATTGACAAATTAGATAAGTCAACAAAAAGTTTATAAATATATTTCGAATAAAAGAGTTTTAAGAAGAAGTACATACCAGTGAATAAAAGAACCTCACCATACCGGAGAAGAAATAATTTACAAAAGGGAAGAATCCACAGAAAACAAAGCCACACAGAAAAAGAAGTTAAGAGAGGGAAGAATCCGTAGAAAATAGATCTGTATCGAGAAAAGAAGTTAAGAGGGGAGAGATAGGAAGAACCATCTTCGAATAAAAGAAATTTCGCTCACACACACACAATACTAGGTAATTATCTTGATCTTATGTTAAATGTTTCTAAAAATTTACAAACTTGTTATTGATTATGCTTTGTATATCATTAATTTTGTTTAAGAAATTAACTAAATTCTCAGTACAATTTGCAGGTCTTTAGTTAAAATCCGATGCAAGGAGCTTCTGAACATCCCAAATTTTTCAGAACGATGACGAATCGAATTTGAATCTACAAAATAGGAAAAATCTATTGCCATTGAAATAGAGAACTTGAAATCAATCATTTGTTCATCAACGAGCTTCTAGTTTGTTCGTGATTTATTCTAATGTTAACCGTACCGTTTCATGACGTACAAAAGCTCGTTTCGATTTTTCATGCATGAATCCTCTACACACGTTCAATTTTGTCCGAACTAACGAGCGGGCTAGGAGCCCTCAAGATATGGCTAATAGAACCAGACAAAAAAATAGAAAAAGAAAATGACTGACAGGCGGAGAAAATCTACAGCAAATACGGTAAAGAAGGTATTAGGTTAAGCAGTGACCTTGCAGATTGGCAACAAAATCTTGGAGACAAATATAATACAAGCATGAGTATTAAAAAGGTTTAACAAATTTCGGCAATTGGAACAAACATATCTTATCTGCAAAAAGGCATTGCTTTAAAGAAATTCCCTATTTCGTCTTTCATGTTCATCACGCGCAGCTTTAAAATAAATTTGGAAATATTTCACATTTCACCGAGAATTAATTAAAGGATCGAAATGATCAGTTCCAGTAAAACGCGTATTAACTCAAGGTTAGACTATTTTGCCTGACCATATCCATTGCTAAATCATAAAAATTGCGCTGCAGGTAAAACCATATGGTTTCTTGAAATCAATTCTTAATAGTAATAAGTTCGGGATTTAGAAAAGCATAGGATGGAGTTCATATCACCGCATTCAAAATTCATAGAATATTATACATACATGTTATTATATTTGCAGCCATATTCAGAATAAAATTACGTGCGTATAATTTAGGGATGTATTGACCCATAGCATTCTAAAAGGGAATATTTTGATTTGTAATGTACATAAAAAGCTTTAATTAATAATCTACCGACGTTGTTGTTGTAAACATTTATATTCTAGGAAAAGGTGCTAAAAATAAATACCAATAACATAATTAGTGATATAAATAATGTTATGCACATCTGGTACTCCACAATTTTCATTGAATTGGCCAGGTAACACCTTTGTATTAACTGCGCGCGAGTTTATACATAACTACGTTTTGTATTGACGTGTAAGGCCGATCCAGCTCAAAGAGTATATAATACTATGTATTCTTTTGTTGCGTAGAAGTACAGTTGGAAAATTTGAGGATTAAAAGTAGAAGTAGAAGAAATGCCATGTTTCCAGTTACAGCAGCGTATTGCCTAATAAATTGTTGGTCCAGTAAGGGTGCTATAGGAGAATAATTGTGCCCTTATTATAGGAGAATAATAAAGTAAACATCCCTATTTCTGAATGTATTGTGTGGTAGAATCCACTGCCAATGGAACTATATTCATCATAGTACATAGATGTACTACTTTTTCATTCATTTGAAACTATATTCAGTACAGAATATACAACCAGATCATTTGTTTATTAATGCTATTAAGTTAAATGTGTAAAACACTGCAGACTGCATTAAAAGAACCACTAAACGAACTTTTTATAGAACCGAAGAATTCTGGTAGGGTTTAGCTCCTAACGTGTTCTCTGTATGTATGTATTTAACAACGTAGGTATCATTAGAAACAAAAAAGCATGAAACAAACGAACAAACGCTGACTTCCTCAGATAGTACACTGAAAAAAGAAACTAGATTTTAAGAGACGCGTAAAAAAACGACTTTAAGGTTTCTTCGACCATATCGTTTTACAAAATCACTCCCTTAATAAAATTCCCATGAAATTTAACCCAGCACCGATGAACCAAGTAAAAGTAAATCATGGTGGCACCAGAGAAGAACGAAAAGCGAAAACGACGAGAAGCACAAAACATTTTTATATGCACGTGCAATACTAGCGTGCCTGTGCGGAGTTTTGATGTTAGTATGGCGGTCGTGTCGATGTTGATTTTGTTATGGTCGACTAGTTATTGGATATGGTTGTTATTGGGACGCACCTGTTTTGCGAGTACATGCTCTTTTCAATATTAAGAACGTCTACCTAATTGCAGAAATCGTGTAGAAATTCTCGTGGTACTTGTTACTTAAATTATATGCTGGTTAATACACATAGCTAACACTATTAACTAAATTGGTAAGTAATAGATACATTAAAAATAGAATCTCGTCACTGAATAGAATAACTACATAGATTCGTAAAATACATTGTAGATTAACCTACTTCCTTTCTGTGTACACTGTAGATTTGTCTCAGAACAAGTAAACTGTAGGACATCCATTCTGCACAATATAAACATAACTAGTGGGTATTTTGACAAAGTATAGCTTTCAAAATAAATTAATTCACTTAATCCTTTTTGTTGCAAAACGATGTATACCAAGGATTCGATACTTACTTGAATGAGTCTAAAAAGTATAACTATTTGCATGAATTCATCAAATTGTCTGTTTTGTAAGATATAATTGCACATTGAACACAAAACAAATTTGCCCTGCGAAACTGATCGATTATATTTAAATCAACCGATAAAATCTTATGGCATTATATCCGACTATTGCCGATGTTGACTGGCCCAACTTCGAAACCATAACGGAAGATATGCCTGTTGATAATACATACGCATAGCGTACTTTATATTGAAGTTTCATAATAATAACAATATATTTACCGTTCAACAACATCCAAGAAGGCAAATTACATATAATAACAGCAATAATTATGTAAAGTATGACCGTATGACGTAACTAAATAAAAATAAACGAAATAAACACAAACTAAACAAACACAAATATGTCTCAGAAGATATTGTCCGCGTTACGTGCACTATTTCCGTTTGAAGAGTATTTGTGCAAGCAGCAGAAATACTAAATGTGTCCATAACTCTTGAAGCAAGCCAAGGAAGAATGTGAAAGTTCTTTCTTGACAGCAGATCTAGGGGGTCAATTTGATTGTTGGCAGGCTTTACAGCGAGTAGAGCAGTGTCCCCCTCGTTGCTTGCTCAATCCTTGGAACCCATCTTGGCTTAGTAGGCAGTATATTCGAAGTTACGTTCAAGGCAAATGCCATCGAGTTTGACGCTTAGATGTTCCCAAAATTTACGTCGAACTCATTCGATCTGGGTTTCATAACCGTTGTAGATAGACACTATCAAACTACGGACGCATATTGAAGCTACGCAAAAAATAGTGGTTTAAGAGCAGCTCGACTGCCAAAATTGTCCGTGGTGCAGGAGGAAGCGTCATTACCTAAAAATGAACAGGAGACTTAGATCGATCTTTTATCAAGTGTGGGCACGTATGATTCGCTTTTCACTAAAATTTGCAGAAGAGTATAGATGCTGTAATTCTAACCACAATATTAAGGCGAGATTAGCCGCTGAACCTACAGATTTCGAGTCTTTTGCCAATACAAAGCAGAGACGTTCGCGAACTTCAGGCCAAATGTTGCACAATGGTGGTGGTGGTGGTACAAGAGTGACATGTTTAAAGAAATTGATATGCAGACAGAAAACAGGATAGTTAAGGAATATCTTTTACTCTCATATTCTCAGCGCTGCTAAAAGGTAAGAGTTTCTCGACAACTGCTCAAGATTTACATAATTTCCGCTTTTCTGTAAAAGATAGATACACTTACACATATAATCGGTGACAATCACAAATGGTATTATATAACCAATTAAGTATCGAGCAGTAACATTTTCAAATTTTGCCAAATTGTTTGAAGTGGTTATCTATGACACGGTTTCACAGCACATAATGCTTTTGATACATCCATGACATGATTTTATTTATATTTATAACAAATTTATTTAAATTCACCCAAATTGTCTCTCAGGCAATGAATTCGAGTTGGCATAAATTGACATAACATTATACTATATAGACGGCGTAGGTATGACTTGCATCCTGATTAAATATTTATGTTTGGAAGTTAATTATATCAAAGACAGCAGTACCTGGAGTATGAAGGTCACCAATCTGGGTTATTTGCAACGAGACATGCCATACCGCAGGGATACAACCTCGGGTCACTAACGTTTGTATTTTGTTGAATGATATACGCCAAGGAATTACTTCTCGGTGTTTATTATATGTTGCTTATGTAAGGATATTTAGAACAATACATTCTACACAAGACTTACATTTTGCAGTGGGACATGTCCAAAATCACTGCATGGTGCAAGCGTGAGATAATGAGCTTTTCTAGGAAGAAAGATGCCACTGTATACAATGACAACATTAGCACCACCGTTTTAAAGAGATAACAAATTGTTAAAGGCTTGGGGGTCATCTTTGATGCAAAGCTAATCTCCTATATTCATTTTTCAAAAATATAATAATAATAAGAACTTGCAGAGACTTTCGCAGCTGGAAGACTAGCGTTGGGTTAGTGCGTAGTAAATTAAACTGCTGCTGTATAGTTTGGTAGCTTTCATAGTGGGTATATATCCACTTCTTGGAGTCTCTGCAAAATTTTTAAAATACTTAATTTTGTACAAATGGTGTCATTAATCTGATTTCAATGTCTTTTGTCAATTTCTGTTAAAACATTTCAGTTTAAGCCTTTGATGACCAATACACAGATTTTTAGCCTAAGCTCTTTATATAAGTTGATGCATAATATAATTGATGACACAGTGTTACTAGAGAGGTTCAATTTTTGCACACCGTGTTTCAATTCTGGAGACTCTTTTACTTCTATTAATAAGGTATCGAACACCGACCATTAGTACAATTTACTTATTGTTAGTATATAGTACGTTTAGATTGTATAACTCCTGCAATTATATACCTGATATCTTTAGTTTATAAATAATTTATGAAACATGTCAGAAATTATGTTTGTTTTCATATCTGATGATTATTATGTTTACATTTTTCTGTTCTTTCATTTATATTAATTGGATTAATTAACTTCAATCAGACCATCTCTTGGGTCAACTAACATAATTATTCTTTATTATTATTATTATTGTTAAAATGATTTTATTTTTGGTAATCAAAAGGGTTTAAGTCAAATCAGCAAAATTAAAGCTTTAGACAAGATGAACTATTCTTCTAGAGCTATTGTCTAAAAACTAGATTACACACACTTGGTTGTGAACAGCTTTATCAACAATTGTGGTAATTATCGAGTCACATTCCAAGACACATAAAAAAATTGTTACAATTAAGCAACATTCTAGGGTAATATTCAATTCCAGCAAAATCACAAACAGCGCACAATGTAGGGGCTGCGACAACTGTACGTGCTGCAGGAAACTACTGAAATGTTTCCCAATCTTAAAAGTCTGAGGATCAATGCTGCCAGCCTGGGAAAACGCTCATAGCACGACGCCTCTTCAGTTCGATGATGCTAACATAGAGCAAACAAACGAAGGATACAATGTACAATATTGGTTCCTAAGTTAGACACTTATAGTATTGTATAGTGGGAACTTCACTCAATTGTTTAGATCAGTGTTTTAGCAGCAGAGCATAACAAGTACACTGACATGGAGTACTATCAAATATTGCAAAATTCCAGCAAGGGCGTACCATGAAGCTGGATTTTGGGACCTTTTATAATCTATATAAATGATCCATCTGGGAATATATACTGGATCTCCATCTATAGCTATGCGGGCAGCACTTGTCTGTGTCGATGTGGTGAAATGGGGAAACCTTGCAGACGGAAGAATGGTTTGCGAATAATCTGAGACTGAATCCCCCAAAAAAAAACCGGGATCCGCATATTTCCTATTATAAGAAAGATTTTTGATATAAGGTTTTACTTAATTTGCATGTATGTTTACACATTAATTTAGTTTTTATAATTTATATATATATATATAAGTTGGTTACACATCCTCTATATCAAGAAATCCTAGTCATTAGTCATTTTGTTGATAGTTCCCAAATAAAAAACAAATGTTTGTTTATATATTTATCTAGTTATATTTTCACTGAAGAAGGTATTCCGAAAACGTTTGTAAACGTTCTAAAAATATAACTATCGTTCAAACCAGCCTTGTTTTATTGACCTATTAGTGGTAGAGATCTATCATATAAGATTATAAGAAAGCAGAGCAACAATGTTTGGTATTCAAATCGATGCAGTTCTCACTTTTCAGGGCCACATTAATGAATTCCAAAAATCTTTTGGAGGGCCAATCTAAACCATACAATGGATAAAGAAAATATCTGGAACAAAAACAGCCAGAATGGCCTAATTTGATAGTTTCCACACTGAGGGGAAACATGTGGAATATTTTTGTCGGATCAATCGCGTAGAACAAGGTAAGGCTTCTTGCAAAAAAAAGAAAGAGTTTTAGGAAATACAGGTAGCAACTAACAGGAGTAGTTGTAGAGAAATATTTAAAACCCCAATTTTAACATGGCAGTCTTGTTAACTGTCGGCCCGTTTACAACACGTGCACACCGTCCGCAGCTTATCTACAACTGAAGACTTACAACTACACAATATACGTCAAAGGTGCGATCGGAGCATTGCTCCAGAAAAAAACTACGCTTCTTCCAGTGCTTTGGATAGTAAACTCAAGAATTTCCTGTAGCTTCTACGGTGGATATGAGCTTTGGGCACAAGAGAATCTCCGTGAATTTCAATTAAATTCTATTAAATCGACTACCTATCTTTTAAATTTTTGTTTTATTGTTGTATATTCTCAACCTCTTGCTGTTCACATTTATTTATTTATTTCTGCATTATTTTGTTTTTTATTGATGCATTACAAAATTGTACCTTGTTACGATTTCGCTAAATTTTACCAATGTGCACATTTTAGAGGTGTAATAAATGAATCTCTCCCCAAAATTGAATAAATATAGGAAAATAAAGGTTCAACAGAATATCTACAAGGAGCAGCTGAAAAATGTTTTGAATGCAGTTTAAGTAGAAACAGAAAATTATATTATTGTACAAAATGTTCGAATTTTGTAACAAACCAATCCTTTATAACCCATATCTTCTGTAACGAAAACGCTTTGAGTCAATATTAAATGTATTGTTGTTTTAAGAAACAGAAAATGGCTCTCTCCCTTTATTACAATTATCATTTTTTTGGCACAACTTTTTTACAAGCGATTACTATAGGGAGCGCAATGAACTTCTAAGCATCCGACTACAGCTTCTCTTTGAATGCATGCGAATAATATCAACAACTATAGGTACATAACTGTAGTGCTTAAGTCTCATTGTACTAGTTCACAGCGTCCACTTTTAAATTTTAATACAAATCCAACAAGCATAGATCTTTTTCATTCATATTATGGGTAACCTGGCCTGTTATCATACCAGTAAACACGATTACTTGAATCAATAGATTCCAACATATTGAATTATCTTTATATATATCCAGCAATCAAAATAGTTTTCTTGATATCGGTATTGTTTATTGCGCGTTGAATTGCTTGCAATTAAATGCATCAATACAGTGCATCAAATATAGGAATGCGCCTCGAGATCGGGTGTACACTGGCAAAATGTAAGTTTCCACAGCACATCGTATTTATCTAGTGGTTGTGATCGTCTGGAAACTTAGCTGGAGGCGCATTTCTATGTTTGACTCACTATACTTTATGCTAGCTAACGAATATCAGTCGTTTCCAAATATAAATATCAATTCGATCTATGCTACTTAGTGCGCTGTAAAAAAAGTATTTGAAAACATTAGGGTCCAATCTCTTAATTTCCCACTAAACAAGAAAATCATGTCTTGTTGTCTCCTGCTCGTAACAGGCCCACAAGGATGATATGGACATCTCTCGTACTTCAAGCTAAACTGCTTACTAACTACTGGTTTGGTTCAGGAGATGACGAACTTCTGTTATGGTATAAGGATTGTTGCTGCTTGTTTATTGACAAACAACACATGTAATAGGCTAATAAATATGAAACTACATTAACTGGAACTAGTAGTTTCACTACCATAGCTGACATACCTACCTATCAGCTAAATGTTGACAAATGTTGCGTAATTGCGTAAACTACCCATACTCATTAAAATAGTCCGTTAATACCAGACTATAAATTAGAGGATAAATCTCTAGATCGAGAACTGTGCAAGAATTTAAGTGTTACTTTTGACCCGCAGCTTACCTTCAAACTCAAATTGAGCTGATACGTGTTTCGCCCTGTAAGTCACTGGGCTTTGTTGTGCGTGTTTGTCTACATTCTCAAGATCCTGATGTTCTAAAATCCTTATACTTCCTTTATATTTTAAGTACGATTGAGCATGCGGATATTGTGTGGTATTCTATATACGCCCCTTATAGTTTGATGTTGGACCATATACACAAGCGCTTCTTAAAATATTTATGTTTAGAGATTGATATAATTTACCCACCAGTTTCTATCAGCTAATCAGGTCTATTGATACGCCATAATATGACCCCCTTATCAAAGAGATATCTTCATTGGGCTTAACTGCTTCGGGCTGTGGCGCGTAGTACAGCAGACTGTCAGCTTTTACAGTCATGCCTGCAGTTTCACGTATCTGCAAGAAAATCACGCGTGTTTCCGTTTCCGGCGGCTCATACAAGTATTCTGCAAGGGACTACAATCATCGTCATGTGTCGAAATGTCACTTATTCAGCGACATATCTCTTCAGTTAATACTTATAATTTATTTTTAGTTTGTTACTTCTTTTCTTCTAACTACTTATTAATATGTACGGTACTGAACTGACTTGTTTCTTTGTTATTCTGTAAATGGATGTCACCTGTTGGTTAATAAATGTGTATTATTATTATTATTATTATTGTAAAAAACCAATATTTTAATTGGTATTAATTTTGTAGATAAATTAATTACATCTAAGCGTCCGCTGTTGTGTTTGTTCAAGTTAAAGCGACTGTCTGTTAGATTACAAGACACTCTTGCTGCCTTGATACCTTGCTCTGAATATTGCAATTATCTAGGATTACTATGAACACCATAAGAAAGACGATGCACTAAAATGAGTAAGATAACAATTACTAACAATAGATATAATATATATAATATTATCTCAAGTCTGATAAAAATCTTTTGTCTTCCTCTAAACAAAGAGGATGCAACAGCCATGGAAAATTAGGTACGAGAACGAAAATAAAAGAAAATAGGTAAGAAATATGTTTACGTGGACAAATAATTTGTACATGGAACATTTGCTATTGTTAGCTTGAAGAATATATAATTAGACTACAAATTCCACTTATACGAATTAGCATCAAACATAATACAATAAATTGTTTGCCAAGTTATTTCTTTATTAGTTGCCATTAATCATTTTGGTCAAACGAAGTCAGATCATATATTTATTTCACTGTAATATTTACATAAGTTCTTTGCCAAGGTCGTTTACTTGGTACTGGATACCAATAAAATTATACGGTATTAAATATAGCGACGTTTTTCTTAATAACTAGAGTTTCGAAATATTCAATGAAATAATTATAGAAAATCCAGTATTTTAAATCTTCTGCAACACTTAATGAGATCTTTGACGTCATAGAAAGAACGTATGACGTCCTAATAGAATTTCCAATTGCACATATCGATGAATCGTAATAAAAAGACAATAAATTCTCCGATATAATTTAACTTTTACGAAACATTATTATTCCTGACGTACAAAACGTTACTGACTTATAATTAACATACGAGCATTTGTTTTAATAAAGACGGAAAAGCCAGTGAATCCCCTTACATAACTCAGGTGTGTATGCATGTTGTAATATCATTATTCCTAACCCTATTGACCATGGCATTTGAATGGAAAAAGAACCTTTTTTCAATGACTAAACTAAAATCCCTCGGGGCCGTTATTATTAGTGTTATTTTCTTTCTTAGGATGATTTACTATGAGAGCACGTGGAAGTGAATGAAATTCGATACACTAGCAAATCAAAGTGAGAAAGGATTAATCATGTAAATCATAGCTAGCCCACGAGATATTATATAATTTTAGAACTGGTTGTAGCTTTCACGAGCGATTGATTGATTATTTATGAAACAAAATCACTGGCAAATTGTTACTGGCGAAATGGATGAGAAGAGATTTTAAATGAAAATTTCAATTTCGTGAGATATTTCAAATTGCTTCTAGCAACAATTGCGGAAGTTGTATGTGTGTGATTGTATTAACACACCGTTGAGTAAAACTACGCATTTCAATTTACGGTAGAACTAAGAACTCGTACGGGCGCGTGCAATTACGTATAATGTCTTAATATATTATGTCACAAATTCTCTAGGCTACTTGCG
The DNA here is from genome assembly GCA_038088585.1 of Chrysina gloriosa. Taxonomy (NCBI): domain Eukaryota; kingdom Metazoa; phylum Arthropoda; class Insecta; order Coleoptera; family Scarabaeidae; genus Chrysina; species Chrysina gloriosa. The sequence continues at coordinate 19,713,086 of CM076092.1, forward strand.
GCGTAGATGTGATTTACAGTGAATGAATCATTCAAAAAACTATTGAATAGTTTGTAATAGATAATTATAACCTATGTATATTCAGAGTATCCAAATATTTACTCGTTTACGACTTGAATTCGGATATAGTAATTCACGTAAAAATACTTCAAACGAAACGAAGCATTAAACTAAACAACTACAATAACAACAATGTTATTCCAAACATGTTGCAGTACATAACCTTGTCAATAAAGACGACTCATTACTACAAATACTAACTTTCAATTAATCGAAATGTTATTATGTAATCATTCACTCTTTAAGTTTGTATACTCATACTGTCTGCTAATATTTCTTCAAACCTAGTTCGTCCAGATATTTCTCACATATCTATTACAAGTTGTCTGCTTCTGTAGAATAAAATAGCTGCAAAAATGCGTAGTTAGTACATTATGGCCGAATTTCGTAATTGAACTCTCATATGTACGAACATCTAACACCCGGGCTTATATAGAGCTTCTATAGAAATGAAAACTACTTCACACAGTCGCACTGATGAGCGGTATGACCGCGAAACGCGCGTCTGCGAATAGTGAAAGTAGTTTTCTAATTAAGCACTATCTATTACAAAATTGATCGTAATTACTATATTTAAATTGCCGCGAGGGACAAACATTTCTACGTGTTTATTTATTTATTTAAACTTTCGTCTGTAGCAAAGTATCCAAATCTTACAAATCCAGCTTTTCCCGTAATTAATATTCGTCTCTTACTGAAGGAAACCATTAATTACGCTTTGGAATTTCTTTTACATTTGGAAATTTTTGACATGCTAATTATTTACACCTACAACTCAAAGTACCCCATGGTATTATATTTCATCTTATATTCAAATTTGTCTTTCTCATAAGGTGTACGTAACTCCTTCTAAAAGAAGCAATTACGAACGTTTGGGAATTCTAATTCATATTTGGGAATTTTGGCGCTACAGTTATTTATTTTGTTTATACAGTGAGTCAATCAGGTCAGTTTTCAATAGGTAAATAAGGTGCGTTCACTACATTTTATTTTGATGATAACGTTTTGTACTCCGAGTATCTAACCTGCAACATTCGCATTCTTGTTATGGACAATACAGTTTTCAGTTAATTAACAGGCACATTTTACATATTACTACTTCAATTATTCTAGAACCGAATCATCTGTGAACTTGCTTGTCATTTTAAATCATTTTTTTCACTTTACACTGCACGATTGATGGTTAGTTGTGGAAGGGAATCGCTAAAGCAGCTCATATATGGGACGTTGCATTATATCGATTTCGCGTGGTCAAGAAAAATCCTCCTTTCCCTTGAAAAATGCCGAAGCGGATTGCACGTGAAGTTTATGCAATATACGAGGTGTGTAGGTAAAGTAAAAAGGCTGGTAGAATAGTGTTCGATCGGGTAAAACTGGTGATATGAAACTTGGAGGAAGCCAGGTGAACATGTGATGCGCCATCAGTGCGAGTTGGAACTTGGTAGAGTGTGCGTTGTTTGTACATAGCAATTATGTCAGTGAAGCAGGTTTTGCTTCTGCGTTGTGACTGGACTAAGTCCAAAACGGACAAGAATGAGCAAGTGAACGATCAAAACCATGCCGATTTGATTGTTTGATAGCCCGAAAATCGCTTCAGGCCAACTGAAAAGTCGTTGAAAGACCTCGAAAAAGGATTATACGTGTAAAACCAAACATCAAATGGAACTGGGTGTTGCATCACGACAATGCGCCTTGCCACACAGCAATTTCAGTAAACCATTTTTTGGCCAGTAAAAACATTTATTTACTCGCCAGACTTGAATCCTTGTGACTTTATCCCCTTCCCAGAAACTGAAGCAACATCTCAAAACGCTGTTCAAATTGCTTTGGTGTGCTCCGCGCAGGTGCTAAGTGTGTGATGTTCATTGAGCGTGCTTGAGAGTTGTGCAGTCTCGCGCATTTATCGTATATCGCCGGTAATACTCAGTTTCCCTAGTTTTCCACAGAGGATGGCAACTTACTTGCTGAAATATATATCTGGAATTATTAACGAAAGGTATGGTATGGGTAATTTTATTTATTTTAAATATCAATTTAACCACAGTGTGCTTATTCGCATTTACAGGAATTTATTAAGAAATTTGGTTTTCCTTACTGAAAATCTTTCAGAAGGCTACTATAAATTTTAATAATCAAGTTTGTAATTTAATGGTTACCTGATTGTTAAAATTAAGACTCCAAAGTTAACAACTCTAAGAATACATGATATTAAGGTTTACGGTTTTAGAGCTTATGAATTTGGGATCTATAGGTTTAGAATAGAGAAAGAAATCTTCAACCCTTTAAGGAAACAACAAGGAGCTCCTGTCCCGGAGTATTTACAACTTCGGTTTCCGTAGCAGGTGATTTCCCTTTACTTCTATTTCCTACCCTAGTCGTGTCATACCATGTGTACACATGTTTCATGTCTTTCCCATGTGCAATAGACGTCGTGTAGCATATAAGATGCGTTCCTAAGGTACAAAGAATAACAGACTTTCTTCTATTTTAAGTAATTTTTATCGTAATTTGTAGAATCAGAAGTGTTACATGCGTAGCCATAAACATACGCATATAGAAATATAAAACTCACTTCTGTGATGAAGGTTCTGGCTGTTCTGAAATTCTTGATTTTCTGAAGATGAATCTGTCCAGCGCCATTTCTCATTCTTTTCGCTCATAAAGCAATAAAACGGCGGGAGAGGGCACCCATCTTCCTAGATCTTTTGCTCCAATTTGATCAACGATTTTAGTTATGGTTACAAGCGTGTGCTGAGAAAATCTCTCGCGGGTTCGTTGGGTTTCATGCTTTCAAAATCACTATTTTCAATAAGAAAAAACAATTATCTGAAAGTCAAGAGAAATGCCGCGATGTTTCAGGCTCCACGTTATATCGAATCAGCGCTAAACGAGGGCTTAATGTACGCTAAAATTTTTATATTTTTACACAATCTACTTTATCTGTGTGTGTGATAAACAAGAAAAACCCACAGAATTATATTTTTGTGAAGATATTTTAATTATCCTATAAGCTATGAAATTGTGGAAAGACTTTAATAACTAAAATAACCAATGAATCATATGTAGAATATATTTCAAAACGACCATAGCAGTAGAGCCAAATTTTACTGGTAATTTACCATTTTGTAAAAAGTTATATAAGTATAGAATGATCTAAAAATAACAAACCGAAATCAAATTCCTTATAATTTTGAAATCAGACCATCACAGAAATGATATTTTCCTAGATAGTAAATACGAAGAAATTTAGTAAGCTTAGCACTAAATGTACATCTTTTGTCATCTATACAATGTACTCATTTCGTAAACAATAACTATCCCAAACTCTCTGTTTTAATATACGTTGGCCGAGTCGTAGAATTCTGCGAATCTATTTATACACTTTATTCTAATTTATGTTCTGCAAAAAGTTTATATTTAGTGAGTAACTTGTGTTCTTGGAAGCTTTAATGCGAAAATTTGAATGATTATTATTAACTTGCCAAGCGTTTAGCGCGAATACGTTTAAAAAGTAAATGTAAATAAGCTCGACTATGTTGATTTTTTCTACGTAAGATAAATAAATATCATCTTCATAAACAATAAATAGTACTTAATTAGAAATATTATTTTATACAAACAGGTGCGATTCAAACAGTAAACATCATTATATTCTTGCATATATTTGACACCATACCAACATAACTCCATTACAAGCGTCTAAGACTGACGTACTGGCGTAACTAGACAGTATGGGGCCCCGGTGAATGTTAAGGTGGGAGCTGTTAAATCACTATCTCTAATTAAAAAGTGCGTCATTGTCCGAGGTGCTTAACCACTTCTTATAACACTGTGAGTTGAAGTTGTTAATACATTTATTTCGTTCTCGGTCCTGAAAGATAGGACAGTAGCAGTGTCTATGTGCCTATACGTCATTCACATTAAGAACGCAGCGCAAGTCTTATGGAGAAACCTTTTGTAGTTGCCAAATCTGAGAAAGACAACTGTAGCTAACTTCTGGATCCGAAATTGTGGATACAAACAATAACAAGTTGTCGTAACCTTGTCTTTTGTTTTATTTTTCTTGTTCTCAGAGCTAAATTGCTATATTATTTTATTATTAATACTTTAAGGTATTATTTTATAAATTATACATGTACAGTAATGTATATCGAATATTTATAGACTTATTACTTTTATATGGCCGTAGGAAAGATGATTGACCTAGCTGTGGATCCGTCCGCAAGGCCATCAAAAAATTCTCCGGGGAAGCATATTGATAATAGGTAAAGGCAAATGCTAAGCAATTTATATTTGCAATTAAAGCAAACAAATTCTAAGTCACCCTCAATCAAGTTGGCTTCAACACAACTTGGGGTAGGATAACGAACAGTGTGAGAGATTGTGAAAGAAATAGATACTTCTGGAATTGTTAGTTCACCTCCTAGAAAACGTCTTTGTGAAAGTACGTGTCATCGTTTAGACGAAGCGCAGAAATCAGCTATTCGAAAACATTTACAATCGTTTTTCTTGAATAATAAATTGCCTACTTGTACAAACATATTAAGAGTAAATATGAAATTAATTTTATATTTAAACCTATTTACCAAACTATTGTAGGCTATTCATGCAGATGATACTTTACGTGATTTAAAGCGAACAACACTTTGGAAAATCTTAAAAGAACTTGGGCTTTAAGTGGGATACGCGCGGCCGGAATAATGTGTTATTGCAGCGACAAGACATTATTTTATGGAGACGTCGTTATCTAACCAACATTAGAAAGTTTCGTGAGCAAGGTAGAAAAATATACTACTTAAATGAAATATGGGTTAATGCTGGTCCCACCAATGAAAATGTATGGAACGATATAACAATACTTACTGCAAGACGAGCACTTGTTGAAGGAGTATCGACAGGATTAAAAATCCTTCTGGTAAAGGGAAACGGTCGATTATTTTGCATATTGTTGGTGAAGATGGCTTTGTTGAAAATGGTCTACTTGTTTTTGAATAAAAAAAAAAAGTGGAGACTTTCATGAAGATATGAGTGGTAAAGAGTTCACAATGTGGATAACAAACATTCTGCCATCAGTGTCATTTTAATGAATAATGCACCTTACTACACTGCCAAAGCCGAAAAGCAACCTACTAGACTGCAGTGGTTTTCAAAGTGTGCCCCCTCGATGCTTCAGAAAGAAGGCGCGTTGTGAATAAGTTAGGGAACCTCTGTATTAGAGCATGGAAAAGAGATAGACTAATTGTTGAATAGTTGAAATTATTGAGCTTGTAAAAGATTATTTACGTGCTAATCCAATACCGTACATAATTTCACCTTTATTATATTAATTTATTAGAAGACAGATAAGTATCCTCCGCTTTTTAGTCACCCCTATATAATTTGTTCTTTGCTGGCTCCATTTTTGAAGTTTAAAATCTGCAACGAAAACATTTTATTTATTTTTTCACATGTTAAACTCTCCTACTTACCATTAATACTTTTGTAAATAACAGTCTAACTTCTGAACACAACAACCGATACAAGTGTAGAATATTTCGAATATATAAAAATAGCACAAATTAGCATTAAATTATTTGCCAATAAATAATAGCTTTGGCAGAAACAATTTGATAGTCAGTTATTATAAATTAAAAATTCTGAATAAAAAGCAATATAAATTTGTCAACAAGGCGAGTGTTAGGACGTGATAGCGCCATACAATTACTTTACAAAAATAAAGTAAGTATATAACCTTATAGAGCTTGAGCTGCACTCCTAAAGTGAGTGAAGTATGTATATATAGTTGTAATACTCCAGATCGGGGCCCGTAAAACCGTTGACCTCTGGCATCTTGCCGGTTCTGCCACTCGATCGTTACGCCACTGATTTGATGCTATGCTCTTGAATATTTCTCCCTCTACGAAACAATTTATATGTATCACATAGGATTAATTTAGTAACTTTCCAGCTTGAATTTCTTCTGTGATACTTAAAATGCAAGAAATTGATTTAATGAAACATCTGAAATCATGTGAAACCATTGAGAAGCTCTTGATATGCATACACTGTATAAAAACAGAAACGAATACAAATGCTCTTACTATCAGTACTATGAAATTGGCAGGAAACTAACTCTAGATAACTGGAAGGTAGAAATCGTTAAAAAATTTGCATAAAGCTGTCTGTACGTCCTCCTAACTTTAAAATTATCACATGTATAATAATTCGAGTGTGTTAAAAAGGGGGATGATGTGTTATCATTAGGTAGTGTAAATCGGACTGACGCTGTCAGTCCTCCGAAATTTATTATTCAATGATAAATTGTCATTGATACATTATCGTTGAATAATAAAATTCCGAGGAATGATAGCGTCAGTTCGATTTACACTACTTAATGATAACACGTCATCCACCTTTTCAACAAACTCTAATAGTAACTCGTTGCGACATCTTTTCGAAGAAGAAACGTGTATATGTATGTGTATTTCACGACCGGCTTGATTTTAGGTAACACTTTTTATTGCTCGTTCTTCATTCATTCCTTCTGCCACACACATGCAATCGGGCTTCCATTAACAAAACCACATTTCAAACAATCTACAATTAATTTGTCACTTCCGCCTCTTTTTGTTTCTGTTGCAGAGGTATCGGTATACCAAATTACAGAGCAGCAGTTGTGGGTGGTCAGAGAAATACGACATTTTCAACACATATCTACCTTTCAAATCAAATATAATTAGATGCTGATTAGTATTCAGTATAAAATATATTTCCGATGATAAATATTTTTTGTTTGAGTAATCTAAATGTAATTTTCTGTTACCTTGAAACTGAGTCAACATCTGGATTTTGTATATAATGTAACAGTACAAGTAATAATCTTTAAATTGTTCCTTAGCTGTAGTCCAAGTTTTATTTTGTTTTTTCTTCGTGCCCAGAGCGGCTATTTGTTAAAAACAAATTCAACAACATTTTACGTTTTGCCAAATATGCAATGGATGTTTCCAAAGTTTTAGGAATTTGTTCTTAATTTTTTTCGTCAATTTTCATCAAAATCACAATGCAATTTTTCAATATAATCTCCATTTAATTGAGTACATTTATTTCAGCGTGAATCTACTTTTTGAAAACGTCCGCAACGAACTTTCTCGAAATCCCTGGAATCCACCTATCCATAGGAAGTTTAACCTCATTTATGGTTGTAAATCGAACACCCCATAATGGTTCCTTTAAATTTGGGTTCAGATTAAAATGATTAGGAGCTAGATCTGGCGAATAGGGAACCTTGTTCGTACCCAAACGTTCATGTTAAATCTCGTCATCTCATCTTTCAGTAGGTTCTCTACGGCAGCAATGTTTCCTTCTTTTACTAGGGCGCCCTAGTCGTTTTCTAGTGATGTTCAAATAGCTTCAAAACGATGGACCCATCGATATACTGTACTTTTAGATTCTGCAGATTCTCCAAATACATGTTGCAGACTGTGATCCATTTCAGAAGGTTCCACACTCTCTTTAAATAGGTAGAAAGTTATAGCTCGTTCTCATTTAGTTTCCTCTTCCATGACTACAAAAATCAGCAGTGAAGTAATGGAAGCATACTAAACAGTATTGCATGAAGTAGCTGCTTAAATGTGAAAAATTTTAAATCGCTACTCCATCGTTAACAGCTTGTTATGCTTTTCTTATTTGAACGGGTCTTAATATAATCTTAGATTTATTATTTGGCTCATAACTTAAAGATAAAATTCCTAATAACAAACTTGGAACCAATGCACAAATATATGCATGGGGCAGACCAAACTTTTGAAAAATAAATTAAAAGAACACAGTACGCCAATAATTTGACAGCCTTAAGGAAACATATATTAAATACCAGGCATTCGCTTAATGTCAATAACAGTGAAATCCTTGCTAAAGGGCTGAAGAATAAATCCTTAATGTAGAGTGTAAACAAGCTTAAGATATAAAGGACTATATCTGAAAAATGCTTTTTCCTTCCAAATAAAAAGAAACCTTTTCTCTGTGGTGTCGGAAATAATATTTGGACAGATTTTGCTTCGATCATCTCACCACAAAGTATAAAGTATTTTTCAAATTTGAAATATTTTAGTTTTAGTATGTTAGACTAATGTAGTCCTCCCTTTGAGAAGATTCTATGTATATTTAAATGGACATTAATGTAGTTCTTAATTAATTTCAAACAATTGGGATGTAGTTTCTTTTGATTTGTGGAATTTTCTACAATTCCTGAAGAACACGCACAAAATATATTCGTCGAAACGTAAGATAATCTTTTCAATTTATGTTCTTAAATTATAGCCCTATAACCACAAATATATATATCCTAACTAAATATTCCTATCAATTCTTTAATTAAATGAGACCAACGCAAACAATGTCGTCGACATATAATTTTATTGTTTCCATACAACAATGATTGTCTGCTTTCTTTTGTTCTCGGAAAACTTTTTGGAAAATCCCCTCATAAATGCTAACAAGAACGGAGTACATGATGAATGTAACGTAGGATTTATGAACACGCCTTTTTGAGACAGTTTAAATATATTTTTCTCTGCGCACATTTACATATAATAACGGTGCAGAAATGGCAGGTAGCAAACTACCTTGCTGCATACAAATTGATACAAGAGATTAGTAAACGCGAAATAATGCACGCAACACTTTTAATTATTTAGAAAATTTATTTGTTTCTAGTCCTGGTAAAAATTGTATGCATTCACAATTTATATAAATGTAAATGTGTATTTAATTTTTGGATTATCTTTACCACTTCTAGGGAAGAAAGTGGTAGAGAGAACCCTAAAAATAAGTATCTAAATAGGTCGCGAAGTATATATATACATATATTGTGTATTTGAGCAATCATTATCCATGTTAATCCTTTATTAAGACTCTTTGTCACCAAAGTGTGTATTTTAATTAAAGGCGTTCATCTATAATATTCTCTTCTTTCTGTAGTCTAAACTGTAGTCTATTGACAGCTATAGCACCCATTACTCTTGCAGCGTTTTATAGCGGTAGGTACTAAGAAGTACCTATGTGGCATCCCTGATCTTACCATAAGAAACAAAACTCAGATTTAGCTGTATTCGTTTCTTTTAAACGTGCTGCCGTTGAGTCACTCAACAGTGCTGCACATGTACTTGGGCTTGTAATCTGGTGTTATTCTGTCTGTAGTAAAGAAGACACAATATGATTTGAAAAGCAGGAAAGAATAGACTGCATGAACTATATTCCGTTTAACTTTTTAAAATAATGAAGCAAATTGCGAATGGAAAACATTATCTTAATCTGGATTGTGTTACACAAGAAGTCTGCAAGACAATAAATAATTTAAGTGAGCTTTATGTTCAATACATTCACGGAATATGTGTAGAAGTACATCAACATAAATTTACCTCTTAAAACAAATGCAGCTATAAAACATGTAGAATCCACCATTCAGCAAGTAGCGTGGAATGCCAGCCTAAAACAACAACACTCGGAACAAGTCAACTTATCCTCCACATATCTAACAAATAATAGATGAAAAATATTATCTAAGAAAAAGATATCCGAGCAGAGAGCCCAGTAAGAAGACTGAAAATGTGCGAGATATTCAATTGATGGAATTAACAGGTTGAGTCGTTGCAGTAAAAAAGGTCACAAACTACTCATTGGGGCATATCACAAAGAGATAAAATTCAAGCAGCAGACCGTTCCCCAATCAGAAAAATAAACAGACATTGAAATAAAACTAATCGAGAACGGCAATCATTCTTAGCATACTCGTCGATCAAGATACTCAAAGTTTTTAGAAAATGCATAAACGGTTTGGTATTAAAACCTATTTTAACTCCTCTTACTGATTAAATTATTTCTGATCGCTTAAGTATTATTACCTGAGCATGTGAAAAAGTTTCTAGGTCACATTACACCCTCGGAAATATAATCCATCCTAATTCCTGGATACTCGCACTTTATATAGTCCTTTTCACCAAGACAGTTTTATCCTCTTTCAGAGAAAATATAGGAATTCTTGAATCATTCTACTATAAAAAACCTCTTATTGTAAATGTTTCTAAATTTCGTAAAATTGTAAATGCAAATTGTAAATGCTTCAGGAACGATTCAGATCAACAATGTAGTGCGCAATTGTCATTTTCGGTTGACGAAAATTTCCGTGGCCACTGCGCACATTGCGTATTAAACTGTTCGAGTTAGCATGAAATAAGCTGGTATGAATATATCAAACTGCCATGTAAAAAGAACCACACAAATCATCATAACTATCATAAAACACAGATCTTGTAGACTTGGCTCAACACAGCGAGATAGATAGTAGCAAAATGTTAATCATTGATTTAGACATAACATTTTAACAATAGAACATTCATCAGTAAAATGTTCGCCAGTGTGCTGACGGACGTATTACTTTTTAATAGGAGACGTTACCATTGCTCACGTCGACACAATGACAGCCCACGTATGAACTTCCGATGTGTAAAACCATTACCTATTGTTAGTAATGTTTTGAGTAATTCTGTGTATATCTTCGCATCTGTTCCCATTACGTATACAAAAACGTTTATACATGTACACGTACATACATATGTAGCTGCTTCCCAATTGCAAATAATCAGGCAGCTTGGGTGCAGTGATTCATATTAATATTGTATCTACATCGACGACACTGTTGATTTAAACCGCAAACATTAAAACTAACAGAATGAAGAAGAAAAATTACGAAATTGGCATTGTGTCTGTTACTTTAGTAGCCAAGTAGTTACTAAATTAGGAAGCTCGTAAGTTCATTTTGAAAAAATGTATGAGGAATAATTTTATGGCTATGATGAGAAGTCCATCGTCCTAAATTGTATGTAACGACTTAGTTTCGATAATTGCATAATTCGTATCTAGTAGTTATGGCAGCAATAAAGTTCATCGTATTAACTTCCGTAAGTCGTAGTAAGTTTTAAAAGTCTGAGGTGTTTGTCCGATGTAATCATGTGTGCAACTAATACCCTGCAAATGGATTTCAGGTTTGCGTACCCCATAAAGCCTTTAACCTTCCTATACTCACGTCAAAATGAAAGACGTATACTATACTATATAAATCGGTCTCACAGACCGTATGCGTGAGTATAGGAAGGTTAAATGCACCTATTATAGACAACATCCCTATATTTTATAAAATTATAAAAACACTCTCATTGCTGTTGATACTGTTCTTTCACTTTTATTTTGCAGAACAAAATAGATGGCCTGACTTACACCCCTTAAAATTTTGTCGAAATATTTGGAAACATCACTTGTAGATATTTTTTCCTCATCAACTTAAGATTGCAAATTGAATTTATTTCTATATCATATTGGCTGTTTATTTGGAAACCTTCTGCGGGATCTATTTCTTATAGGTATCGTAAAATGTTTTAAACCATTTTAAGTATTAATCGATTCAGTAACAAGGTATGAGCAGTTTAGTTGTAATAGACAACACGCTGGACAATAACTATTGATTTATAAATACTAGTTTTTACAATGGTGCATGATGTGTTATCATTAAAAAGTGGAAACCGATCTCTGTGCCCACTTACATGCAAGGCGCGACGTTAAAATTTGGAAAGATAAGGGCAAAAGTCCGGTTTACACTACTTAATGATACCTCGTCATCCACCTTTCTAGCAAACTGTAATAATTACTTGCATATGTAGAGTAAAACATTTTATTTAAAAAACTGTTCAAAAGGTCCACTGTTATTGTCTACTATCGCGTCATAGGATTGGTGCAACTCAAATGGCAACAAATTAGCTAGCAATTGAAATATATAATCATCTACTTAACAAATAAACGAGTTTCTTACGGCTATTTAAAAATTAACTGTCTATGAATTTGTTTCAAAAATTTGAAATCACATACAAGACTCTATTCTTACTACTGATAAATCAAAGCAATGATTACTGTTTAGCAAATATATTACCTCAGTCAATGACCACTAAATTGCACACCACCTTTTTGTACCTCAAGATGACTATCCATTGCGAGCTTTCCTAATTAGGTTAGCAAAAGAATCGTTATTAATACACGCCAGAATTATTAGAAGTTCAACAGTCTTCTTTCTGAAATCAATCTGTAAAAATCGGCACTGCCTACTTGTGTATGCATTTAAACGTGCTCATCATGACTCATTCGTATTGTTTTGGCATCGAGTACTATACAAATTAAATGTATGTGTGCGTATTTATTTACATGCACTTCAAAATGAAACACAAAGGCGCTACAATTAATACATATTTTATTAGGTCGCTGTTTATCCGAATCATACACAGGTAGTGAGGGTATCGTTCATTGTACCCTATCGTTGGCAATATAAAGAGTTCGATTGATGTCAGTGTATCTTCTATTATTTGCTAGAACCAAAGGCTGTTGCAAATTAGGCTCACAAACTAATAAGGAAGCAAACGTAGAACTTCGCAAATTAAATTGAACTGGTCTGCCTTTAAAATGTTTGCCTATCTCAGCTAAGTAAATAATAAATTATGTTCAATGTATTTATTACGAAATTGGCTAAATAGTGCCTGGTAAACCTTAATTGATGAACTGGAAATCATCGTGTTTAAGTGTAATTTATTTGTAAATAATTATAGGCATGTGAGAACTTGGAGTTTTTGTTTGACCGTGTCAGAAAGGATTGTAAGTTATCGTAAAGCTAGAGATACTCAAGATATCTTGGTATTTATTAGTAGATCCACAAATACGAAAAAACTTATCGGGCAAACGTCATTCGCTTACAATTTAAATCCAAATTGAATAGTCAAATCGACAAAGCAAGCTACACGAGTGAAGAAGTGAAAATGATACTTAATATTCTACTGATCATTCACTTATAGTTAACTTGAGTTAATCCAATTAACAGGACGTCTGCAAATTGGGGGCCAAAAATAAGAGGTTCAGCAGAAAAGAAAAATAGATAAAGAAATAAATAAACTTATGTTTACTTAACAAGCGCCCCCTCCTGTAGATAATAGTACAGCTGAAAATAAACCGATTAGCATACCTGTGGAAGAATTTTCAGATTAGTATATTTCACTATCGTTCAGGTGGATATGAAATAAAAAAGACGAATCTAACAGCTATTAAGGTAAATTATTTCTTAATATCAAGAAATTTAGAAATATACGTGTTGCTCAGTTCCCATTTGGATAGCGGCCGGTAACTGCCATTTTGTCATCCGTTGCGAATATAGCATTCAATCGTAGATATATTGGCGGCAGTTGAATTTTGGTAGATGCAGCTGATCTAGGAAAGTATACGAACATATACGAACGACATCTCCACAGCAAATGACAAAATTGGAGCAACGAGCTGCTGCTGATTCAAAAGAGACAAATCTAAAAATTGGTAAAGATTTCATTGGAAATATTTACACCTATTTAAATTATATGTTCCTAAAGATTTTGGTAAAACACTGAATAATGTTAATTTCCATTTCCTATGAATACTTGGGATGACTTCATAAAATCAGATTTACATTTCACAAAATAGCATTATATAATACAATAAAACCGCCTGTGCAACAAATACCTTACGATTCTGAGAGACTGTTTAGTAGAGAAATACAATAGTGTGTGAGGTTGTCTTCTGTCTATTCTATATTTTGTCTTGGTTTTGAATGCTACTAAAAATCACAAAAACTCACCATTTCCTTTGGATATCTTTTATGTAAGTTCAGATCAAGGATTGACTACGGCTTGAGATCGATCATTCGATACATTCAAAGGCTGATCGATGCCTTCGAATGCATTGAAAATAGTTGAGGCCATTATTCTAACTCGACTGACAGACGACAGTGGCGGTTTAGGAATCATCCGGAGGAAACAGTTCGAGTTCTGCGCTGTAGTGTCCACCGATACAATTTCCCCTCATGTTAGAGTATATTAAAACGGTTCTTGATTAGACTTATTAGGTCATATTTGGTGGAGCTCAACATTCTGCACCAAACACAAATCCGTGAAGTTGAGCCCCCGCCAAATCCGTTCAAGTGTCCTACAAGGATTTCTCCTGGGACCGAGCCTTTTTATTTTTAACACGTTTACATGTCAAGAACTTATCACTGAGCTCACAGTCTACGCAGGTGACCGCCATCTACACCGCCTGCAAATGCGAGAAAATCAGAAAGCCCCTTCAGAGCACCACTGATGGTTTCTTGAGCTGGACGTCTCGATGGAGACTGAAGGTAAATAAATCTAAATGCAGTTAGATTCACGCGAAGAGGGAAACCCCGTTGAGATCTTAGTAGCTAACGTCGAGCTGTCGTTGAGCCGCGACGTAAAGTACCTAGGAGTGTATGTCGATCAGAATCTATTCTCGAAGAAGGAGGTCAAAGAGATCTGCATCCTTTTCATCACTGCTCCGTGCCACTCGTAAAGTCTCTCAAAGAGATCAACGGGTTTAGGACTGTTGGTCCCACCGTCAAATAGGAATTGGACTTTACAACATTATTGGTTAATGTTTAAAAGAAGACATGCATATACATATATCTCTTCTTTAACGCAAACGCCACAGATCTTCTCAAATTGGAAGAAGGAAAATTAGTGGTAATCCTTAATCTTTTCATCAAATACTGTATTTTAAGAATCATTTGTAGTAAATGAGACACTTCGCTTGGAAGATCACTATAAATATGAAAAATTTAAACTGAAACTGCCAAACCCATGCTACAGATACAACCAGCAAAATGGAAACTGTTACTACACGGAAAACTGGCGTTAGTGGTTAAATTAGTACGCTTGACTCCTTATTTTCCATCTACGTGAAAAATATGGAGAATATAGTAACAGTTTGGAGTAATACTTGTCACATTAGTTTGATATTCAATTAACAATTTCTCAAAACAAATCAATTTAAAAAGGAAATAGTTATTGGTTTCTTTGTGTGAATCGTGTGTGAATTCATTCCAAAAGCAGTTGACAAAAATTCGTATAAATACTATTTAAACTTCTGTAAATCGAGTTCCAAACGAGATCATTGATAAATTAATGTCTCTTACAAAAGCTAACCGTAATTTATGTCCTTTTCAGATACCACAACGCCGACCACCATGAATCCAACTTCTTCCTCGCACTGCACGCAACCGACCTGGCAGAGCGCGCCCTACACGCCATACACACCTCCACAGTCTTCAACCTTCTACGAAGGTCAATCGGATTTTTCGCACAGTCCAACGTTACACTTACCTACAGGTAAAGAAAGGAAATGACAAATTCAACGCCAGCATCTTTAAAAACGATGCACTGTTCCGCATTAACGAAATACCTTGATCAATCTTATATCCTCAATTGACCGCAATTATTTTGTGTGGTAGCGAAATAATTGATAAGGTATTCGAACATGCAAAAACGCTTGTAGAAGTATTTATGTCAAGTGAATGTGGTTTGTTGGTCAATAAATTCTTGAGTAGGATCTATTTGAGCTTATTATGCGGGACATTACTGTGTAAACTTATTGCTATCGATATCATATCTTACCTTCTGCTTTAGGCTTAATGGAAAATTGCAAAATAATTAGAAATTTAATATCTGCAATAATTAAGTGGATAGCTAGAATGTAGCACGTACTTTATCTGTCAATTAAAACGTGCATTAAAATGATTATTTCAATGTTGAAAGTAAATCTTAAAATTGCTCTTCTTGTGGACCTCAATTTGCTGAATATATTATATTCTCAAATAAATAAAACACACTTTTTACTTTGTAACAATATCACTATATTTCACTTATTTGTGACTGCAGTTTCGACATACCATGTCATTATCAAACTCCATGTCCATGTCGAAACTGCAGTCACAAATAAGTGAAATATAGTGATATTGTTACAAAGTAAAAGTGTGTTTTATTTATTTGAACCATGGAATATCACAAAGTAACGGCCAAAAGCGTCAATTATTTTATATTATATTCTATTACTGGTTATCGTGGAAGCTGAAATTTTGAATAGAATACCCAGATGTGAGCTTCTTCAGCGATATTATTGCCATATATCGGTTTCCACTTAAGTAATTTATAACATTATTTCAATGTCAATTATAAAGGTTTGGCAAAATTTTTATGAAGTTCCGATGACCTCAGTTTTTAGCACATTCACAAAGAGTGTACCAAACAAAATACTTAAGTAATTAGTACCTAAAAATTTAGCTTCCTGTTAAACGTGTGTTCCCACATAAAGACATTGATAACTAAGAACCTAGGTATTTGATTACGACCTCTACAGAATAATTGGTTTTTCTTGGTACTATATGTGAGCAACCTATTTCAAAGGTTTCCCTATATAAGCAATTTGCTTACACTTTGCCTTGAGATACATATGTATGTAGAACCGGATGAACCAGCGACCATTGACGGGTTAACAAGTCTCATAGAATGAAAAATTTTAAGGTAATTTATTTCAAGCAATTCGAATTTTTATTCAAAAGGAAAGTTGATGGAGGATCATTCCAATCGACAGATTTACTTTTAACCATGTTGCATATGATCAGGTTAATAAAAAAGAATATAGGTGGTTGACTACAGCTGCTGCAGTGAAAATCTTCATTCTCTCAACTATGTTAATTAATTTAACAGAGACAACCCGAAAGCAGCACCCAGCTTCTTAGGAACCCATTCTGCTAATCTCTCCGAATCGACGGATAATTTCGAAAGCCCTACGTTCTATGCGTAGGTTCCAGACATCTCTCCCATTTCCATGCTCAAGTTTAGTACTAAAGCTGATTTGATGCAAATTATACAATTACCTATCCAATGTCTAGTGGGGGCACTAGTCATGGCTCTGAGTTGACGTCTTTAACTATACCTAAAGGTACATAACTGAAGGGCATTTCTACAAAGGTTGTCAGGACAATATATTTCTGTATATTGTGTTCCATTTCCAAAAATAGAGTCCAGAAAAGCATGACACTCTTATATATAAGAAAATATCAGCAATCAATTCCTTCTAATTCTATTTCTTTCCTTTCAGTATTACCGGAGCAAACACAGCATGAATATATTAGTACATCTTTAACGTCTCCAGCCCCGATTTTTAACAGCGCCAAAGCCGATTTAGACCCAATGGTATCACCTAATGGGAGGTATCTAGACAACTGCGCTTACTACCCGAACAATTGGAGCTCCCACTCGTCATATCCTAGCAACTACAACTATTACAATCCACCAAATAACAACCAACAGTATCTGACCAGCGGTGCAACAATAATTTATCCGCAAATTCAATATTCGACGACCAACCAGAACCAGATTCACTTCCACTTGCATGGAAACACGGATAAAATAGATCAATATTTGAACTTTAACGAAAGCTTGTCACTCGCACCAACCAGAGGAACAACGTTAGAAATTGGTCAGACGGCGAGCAACAATGAGGCTGACGTAACGCCAGGTCATGGACAGATAGAGGAAAGTGATAGGACGCAGGTGCAAGTTACTGATCCGTCTGCTGTTTGGAGACCATACTGAACTGACATCCAAATCGAACTGATTAATATTTAGGGAAAATAAATCCAAACTATACATATTTATTTTTGTACACAGTGTAATATATTTCCGCTTTGAACTTCGACTCTCTTTCTTCATATGAATCTTTATATTTATACAGTCTCATTTACTATTTAATTGAGTAAAAAAACTATAGAATATATTTTTCTACTTTAGAATTTTAAAGAATATTTTAGCCGTTATAATTTCGATACATACTTTATATAAAATCGTGCCCAAAAAAAAACAGCACAATGATGCAAGATACACAATCAATCCAATTTTAATACCCAATTTTAATACCCAATTTTCGGTTTATAGACAAACATTTCGAAAGCGGTAGAACTGGCACTATTTATTTTAATAATTTAACATGCAAACATTTCCTGTTTTTCGTAACTGTATTGATGAATGTTTGTACCTACATTTTTAATAACAAAATGCAAATATAAAAACACATATCAAAACGTTGTGATTGTAATATAGCGATTTACAGAAGCTCTGAAGAAATATGTACATTCATTATACTTTCAAAACTAGTTTTAAATAAAACAATAATTGTTCCTTACACAGTGTTTTTTTGTTTTTCTTATGCAAATACCAAGAGACCCGTTTACCCCATCTACAAACATAATTTTAATTTCAACAGTAATAATGAAAAGAATGTTGAAGTTGTTATATGACACCACTCCCCAAAATATGCAGAACAGTGTGATCGGGTACATGTGAGCCACGATCGTCTACAATTGTAATATCAATCTTCATTAAAGAAGTGAAGAAAGAAAAACATCTCGTATGGCCTTTACCTAACACTTGCTCTATGAAGTATATATGTATACTTAACCGCTTCATAGCTATACTCAATCTATCTATATACATATATAAAACACAAAAAATGTTTCTACCTATGTCCGTTATAGACTTTGAAACCATCCAACCGATGTGCTCTAAAACCGGTTTCATTAGAAAGACAATCATGCGAAGATGATTTTAGACCATTAAAACAATGCATTAGGCACATTCGGTCCATTCCTGAAGTCGATTTTCGACTTTCCCATTCAAACATTTTTCCGAATACAGACTGTCAACACAAAAACACTGATCTGTCATTGTCATCAAAGAGTTCTATCATTTGTGGTTATTGCGTCGATCATGTCAAATAATCGAATTAGAAAATATTAGAAATCTCAGACAGTAATAACAAGCTATTTTGGTTCTGAAGAATGATAATGTCAACAAAATAAACCATCAAATTTAATTGAAGCTACCCGGTGAAGTTGTCACGTACAAATCGATTGACACAGTTATAGCTGAGGAACAAGCTGTCAACCTTTCAATAGAGTTTCTTAACTCTTTGGAACCATCTGGAATGCCACCACACATCTTAACTCTAAAAGTTGGTTCACCCTTTATGCTCATTCGCAACTTAAATCCACCGAAATTGTGCAACGGAACAAGACTTGCTATTTTATCGCCGAATTTAATCGAAGCAACAATCATCAGCGGCAGTAAAAGAGAAGATGTGCTGATACCATGAATTGCAATGATTTCAACCGATTTGCCCTTCGATCTCAAGCGATTACAGTTTCCAGTGCGTCTGGCTGTCGCCATAACCATCAACAAGGCTCAATGCCAATTGCTAAGTGTTGCTGGTTTGAAATTCCTGTTTTTCGCACGGCCAATCATATGTTGCCTGCTCCAGAGTTGGAACGCTGAAAAATCTTTATGTTTACAGACCTACCGAAAAAATCAAAATATTGTTTACCCGCTAGCATTAAGATAAAAAGTTAATGAAGAAACACAATTTCCGTTTTTTCCCACTATTTTCGCTCACTTCAAGTACCTCGGCTCTACGCTTTCGGCCGACGGCGACCTGCGACATGGGGCCGTCTCTCGTGTCAACGCAGCCTGGATGAAGTGGCGTTCTGCGACGGGTGCTTTCTGCGATCCGCGCATCCAGGACCGGCTGAAAACTAAGGTTTACCGCTTCGTCATTCGCCCGGGCGCCCTCTACGGCGTCGAGTGCTAGCCAGCCACCAAGGAAACCGAGCGTCGATTCGCTGTGATGGAGACGAAAATGCTTCGCTGGACCGGTGGAGTCACTCGTTTCCATCACGTCCGTAACGAAGACATTCGCGATCGGTACGGCGCCGCACCCAACGCCGAAATGATGCGCGAATCGCGTCTCCCGTGGTACGGCCACGTTCTACGTACCGATGTCACCTCGCTTGCTAAAATTAGTTTCAACATCAACATTGCCGGCAAAAGACAAAAAGGATGACCGAAGAAGCGCTGGCTGAACACGCTGCACTTCGATCTCACTGCCGCTCGATTCCGTCTGTCCAAGTCTGTCATGACCGGGACAAATGGCGGTCCCGATCCAGGAGAACCGACCTCGCAACAAAGTGGTACTGAGGCAGAAAGAAAAGAAGAAGAATTTTCGTTTTTCCTAATAAATAAACAAAATGTATTTCCTTTTAGCGCAGTAGCACACGCCGGGTATCCGCTAGTATTTTATAAGAACGGTAACTAAGTCTACGTGGATAGATTTTAATCAAGAAATATGGTGCCAACTAACACTCAGATCTTCAGTATATTTTAACTAACTTCAGTGGGCGTAATGGGACTTCAATTAGAGCATTTGGATTCTCTGTTGTCCATGTTCTATAATTTTCTGACTTCACAAACTAAGTAGGTTGGTTCCCTGCTTCATCGGAAAAAATGTCAAATCTAAAATATCATCATTAATGGTCAATGGCCAATTTCTTCCTTAGTATCGTTTGATCGCTTCCTTAACAAATACCTAATGAACATTAAAATTACATTATGCTCCGTTACTTGAATTAAACCTTTTAACCTCTTTGTAGTGGTAATTGACGTATAGACTTTGATGGGCTTTGGAGTAAACGCTGTCAAACATCTTCATCTACTCCGTCAGTGCTTTCTCTGCCTGTGCGTTTGCTTTATTTATATCACAAATCGATTTTTGAATAAAAATCGATTAACAACTTTGTTTAGAGAATTTGAGATCAGAATCATTTCCCTAACTTGTTCGTAACTAACTCGATTTTATTAGTAAATAAATTAACTCATTTGTGCAAACTGATAGTGGTCGAGGTATCTGCGGAGTTGTTTTAGTCCAGATCACAGACTACCTAGACACCACCGACTCAACGCTAAAAAGTTATCCCACGAGATAGATAGATATATATCTAATTCACACAGCAAGATTGAGGGGGCGCTAGATATCAACTAGCCACGAAGTTAAAAATTATTTGCGGGAATTTTAAATTAACATTAAATGTGCTTATTGTCGGTGTGAAAGTAAGACTCACTAAGTTACATTTTAGTCCGAAATAAATTATTAACACGTAAATACTTGCTAGCATGTATTTCACAAGCATTTACATATTAATAATTTATTTCAGCTTTAAATTTAACTTAGTGAGTCTCACATTCAAACCGACGATATATGTAGGTATAATAGGTACAAGATGAAAACAAAATTTTTAAAAGAAAATGTATATTATAAAGGAAAAGAAAAATTAATTACAGTTGAATATTGCATTAAATAAACGCTAAAGAAAACATAAAAGAAAAAGGAAAATTAATTACAGCAGCGTTTCACGTTAAAAATTAGCGAATATAAATCAATCAAATATATAATAAGAAATAATAAATAATAAAAAAGATCGAAACAATGCAATAAAAATATAAACAATACAAATGACCCAAATAAAAGAAATTGGATCCAGAACCAGGCAGAGAGAAAAATGTAAATATTACAATATGACGTAAACATTTTACTGATGTAGTATTTTCAATTTGTTCTTCTTGTCACCAGAATTTTTTGGTCATGTTAGTAACGGTTGAGTCTGGTACAGCACCAAGGAATACAGATACGACAGATTCCCTTAACAATACCATCTATAACAAAATTAAAGTGTGTTGAACAAGTAATCCAAGAAAAATCGATTTCTTTCTGATTAAAACTACAGCTATTTTCTGAATGTTTGCCACTTGCAAATTGTGCAATTCGTGTTCTAACAAAGTAATTCCATTACCAACAGACACAACGAACTTCTCCGAAGGATATGTTAATTTATTCTGCTGCTCACAAAATTCTTTGAAAGAAAGAAATTGGTAGCATAATAGTGAACAATCAGAAGTTAAAGCACTTAGATATTTATCACGATTAATATTAATTTATTATTCTTATTCTTATTTATTAATCCGTTTGGCAATAAAACCGCTAACATAAGCCACTGATAAAATGTTTATATTGCCAGAAGACAGGGCCTTCAGGTATCTCTTCGACAATATGATAGCTTACGTCATTGTAGCATGTATTATGGGTTTCATTGTCATTTACCAAATTTCTTCTACCAATCACCTTAGCCTCGTTGAGAAAAGTTTGTAATTACTTAAAAGACTATCATCATCTTGCTCATAATTGGTTTCTTGCAACCTTGGATTTTTGAGACCATTAATGACTTGAGTGTTTAAATAAGTAACAAACTCTGGAACTGTTGGGTTACCAATTCAGCCACAACCGCGACGACTTGTACCAAATAAATTTTCAGACGTATCCTGGTTAAAAGTTGGAGGTCGGATACTAGTTCTTCGGCGACTCTACATGTTTTGCCATATTAAAGTAATAGCTTTAATGGAGTGCGTCCATCCAATTTGTGATAGTAGTTTCCAACCGGTCTACCTTTTGCCGAACACATAATTCCACATCTCGACTTTGGAAATGCCTGTGTTCCAAAAGTCCGCATGTTTGTAACTTCGGGTGACTAAACAGCAGAGTCCCGTCTGGTGGAAGTACTCGGGCACTTCCGTTAAAGCTATAGAACAGCTCGTCGATATATCAGGGATGAAAGCAGCAGTCTCTAGTATCTGTTGTGGTAACAGTCCTGAAAATTGAAAATTTAAAGAATTACAGATAGTAGTATTATTCATAGGTAGTCATTCTGACAATTTTACTGATCGAAGTGTAAGAAATAGGAGAGTAGGAGAAAATATGTAGCACTGAAAGTACTGCTAATAATAATAAGTGTATGCTTACCTCTCTGGATCCAAAGTCGCCCTTTCTTCTTGAACAGGTTTAGGTACTGCAGTACAATAGAACTTCTTGCTCGAATCGCATATGGAGGAATCAAAATAGTCCCTGCGCGATCTTAAATTCTGCGTCATTCTGGAATCCAAAATGCAATGCATCGAACCATATTTCATTATTATTACGTATAACTCAAAAATTGGCAATTAAATGGATGAGTGATAAGATCAAAAATAATTTTTAGATAGTTCGCTGCTTCAATTATATTCATCAACATATTTATTTTCATCTATTGTTATTTTGTAAACTTCATCATCTACAATTATGATTATCTATAAATTTTATCTTCTTCTTCTCGTCAATCCTTATGCCTTTCAGCGTCGGATTATTTTTGGATCTTACGACGATTTAATCCATTCTTTCCATCGTGTCTGGTCTGTACTCACTCTTCTCATTTCTGCTATGTCTTCCCTCGCTTTCGTCCCAATTCGTTGACTCTGTCAATCCATTTTTTCCTTGGTCTTCCCTTTTTTCTTCTCCCGTTATTGTTGGCTTCTATTATTTTCTTTGTTAAACTCTTTTGTTCCATTCTAATTATGTGGCCGTACCAATTCACTTGACATTTTTCAATTCTTTTTAGTATATCTTCTTGATTTATCATATTCCTTATCTGTTCGTTTTCTATTCTGTCCATTTTTGTTTTCCCCACGATCTTTCTCAAAAATTTCATTTCCATAGCTGTTATTTTGCTTTCGTGTTTTTGCTGTATTGTCCAGGACTCACTTGCGCACATTATTGTGGGGGCTACTACTGCATTGTATACTATCTGTTTGATCCTGGGCTCTATTCCTTTTTTTCCAAAGATGGTTTGATTCAGAGCGTAGTATATGTTTGTGGCTTTCCGTTCCTCTTTTTGCTATGTCTAGATCAATTTTCCTTCCTTCGATATAATAGTACCAAAATATTCGTATGCGTCGACAATTTCTTCTTGTTTATCGTTTATTTTAATTATTAGATTAATGGCCGGCTCTTTATTATTTATCACCATTAGTTTGCTTTTTGCTACGTTTATTTCCATCTTCATCTTTTCTATTTCTTCTGTCCACATTTTTGTTAATTTTTCCATTTTCACATAACTGTCAGCTATTAGTGCCAGATCATCGGCGTACAGTAATGCATCCACAGCCACAGGTTCCAGTCTGTTATATCCTAACAGTGTCTTCACAGTTTCGGAGCGTTTCCTCGTATTTTGCAGGATTCTGTCCATTACTATAATAAATATTAATGGACTTAAGCTGTCTCCTTGTTTTATTCCCACTTGCATTTTAAAATCTGCTGATCTTTTCCATTCACTTGTACTACCTCCCTAACCTGGCAATATAGGCTATTGATAAATTTTATTAAGGATAAATAATTTTAGAACAATTTATTTCATTTAAGGTTATGTATACCAATCAATACATACCTCTCAAAATTCCTCGCAATACTTTGCTATTACACATCTTTGCAGCCTCCATGGGGCTAAACGATGCAAGACGGTGAAATATAACGAATAAAAAAATAAAAAACAACGTACACTGACGCTGACCAGCGTCAATGTATTCATAGCAGTAAGTACGATTGTCTACGGTGGTGGCCAGATTCTTAACGAACCCAGGCAATTATCGCGCCACCTGCCAAACCTTGCATTCATCTGACAAAGAAGGAGCATATGATTTTTTTACTTAGGTAAACAAAGATAACTAGGGCGGATAACTTTTTGTAAATTACTTGGAGATCTGTAGAAATCTGTGGTAAAAATTAATGATGTCTACCAGGCGACGGAACTTCATTTTAGGGCGTGGTTCTTGGAGAATCCGAAAATTAGAACGCCTGGTCTAGTGATATCTACAAGTATTCGCTCATCATATTTGGGAATAATAGACAGCTCCATCTATCAATTGACAAATCAGTTACTACTCCCTAATCATGCACCTATACAAAGAGAAAATTAGAAAACTATGCGCACAGCGAACGCTAAATTTAAATTAATCTCAAGAATAATATAGGATATACATACGTGCATATACTGGTCGTTTCGTAGCATATTTTGAGGACTTGATCTTGTCAGTAGTGCAAAAGAAAACGGTACCTTTCTACCGACAGCTTATTTTTACTATAGAGTAGAGTGTGGAGTTTGGTCATCCGGAACAATTAAAACCAAATTTGTAACCAGGTCACATTATTGAAATTGCCCTAATTTAATGCACTTAAGGCAAAAACGTCAAACAAACATATTATATATATATATATATATATATATATATATATATATATATATATATATATATATATATATATATATATAGGCCTTCAAGTATCAATTAAAGTCTTAATATTATTTTCGCGCAGACAAAGACAAAGGAGGGAGTAACCCTCTTGGATAATTTTATGCGAGAACCAGGCACAAATTGTGCATGCGAAGGTTCCACTATGAAATTAAATAAACAAATATGCCACCATTCATTCTATAGTGCAAAAATAGCGCATCTGACCTTGGGACTCAATTTATATTTGGCGGAATGTATATATGTACATATGTACTTGCGGCAACAACAAATGGGACACTTAAAATAATATAGTTTAAATCTGGCTTTTGCCTTGTCAAATGTTATGTCATTTTGAAATCATTATTGACATATGTCATTATGCCGCATTTAAGTGCTACCGAAAAATTGCAAATAATTACATTACTTGGGGAAGGATGGTCCGTAAGAAAACTAGATAATAGATTTGGAGTGCCCAAAAGCACTATTCACAACATTAAAAATAAATAGCTACACGGGGGAACCGCAGAAAGACAAAGTGGTTATGGTCATAAATTGGTATTGAATTCCATGGAAGACGAAGATCTTATTGTTTTTAAGGAATAATCCATTTCATACACCGGTAAATGCTCAAAACATTACTAAAAAGAACTAGATTAATTTATTGTTTACAAGATTTTTATTTCAAATAAATGCATTTAACATAATTTTCTTACGTTCGTGGGTAAATTACTTTTGACATTAGATAAGATATGATTCACGTGAACATGACAAACGACTGGCTTATACAGCTAAAAACAGTCAAAATAGCCTATAAGACTTGTCCCGATTTTTGTTGCCGCAATAGTACAGGACGCCAAATACGCAAAGATGAACATTCCCGTAAGTTTTTCATATATATATATATACACATATATATACTTAAAAAGGGAACTAAACTGACATTAATGCGTTTAGAAAAATAACAAAAACGAAAATTTTATTCAAATAAATCAGTAACTTTTCTGCGTCCAATCATAGAATGCTGGTTTGTCTTACAATTAGTATTTATGAAACAAACAAGGAATTCAGTTTTGCACCATTCTACTCAGAATGAATTACTTTATCACATTTGCTATTTGTTGTTTGTTTGTTTGCTAGGGGCTAGGGGTCCCGTATGCAGAAATCGTTCAGATCGATATCCACTTCGACCTACAGATCTCTTGTACATCTAATTTGCATTTAGTGAAACCTGAAGGAATTCCCCTCCTAATAGATACTTTATCATATCAAACAGCACATTCAGACGGTTCCTGTGGTTTTCCTTCCTAACCTGTCGCCTTTGGCCCTCGAGACCAACATGCAAACCACCATCAAGTCCAGGTTATTTCGCATTTGGCTGTCCTCCAAATTGCTTTCGTCCCTATACAGCTTTATATCATTTTAATTACCAATCACTCAGTCCGACAAAAAATTTTCTTGCTGCATAAAAAAGTCGATTTTAAAGATTTCAAGAACCCCGATTCTAAAAATACCATTCTGTTTCATGTATCAGCTCTAGTGGTTGAGATAGACAAAAATTAAATATTTCACATATCTTCATTCATAGTACTACAATAAACCTTCCGAACAGACCTCCTTTTCAATTCTAGTTACTTATTACATTTCTTTTTCACTTCCCTAACCTTTCTAGGTAAGGAATTATTTATTTATCATTTTAGATTCCCCTAATTACCCCTTATGGTTTCCAAGAATACCGCCTTCAATGTGTTTATACAATAAACAGTTTTCAAGAACGTATGTCATAAAGGATTTATGTAAATAGGGTGTAATGGCTATTTAAGGTTCACTGTCTACTACCCATAATACCTGCATAAATAACTATAAAGATATCTACGTGTCAACCCTTGATTCAGTTTAAACTGAAGCCTTCTTACAAGTGTGTTTGTTTTAGAACTGGTATATGGCTTCCCAAGTTAAAGTTATGCAAAATTTTCTTGGTAATCATGTTTGAAAATTATGAACAAATAGTGGAAGATATGCTTGATAACTTTCAAATTTTGGGTTGCCATATGAGCATTAAGGTCCATTACCTCCCCAGTCATTTAGAGAGATTTCCTACAAATCTTGGGGACTTTACTGAGGAGCAAGACGAACGAATCCACTAGGATATCGGAGTAATGGAAGAAAGGTACCAGGACAGATGGGAGACACACATGATGGGTGATTACTGCTGACTATTAAAAGAGACAAACCCTTTCAGACATACGCAAGAAAAGCGCTCAGAAGAAAGTTTTTAAATTAGTTACCAACCACTGTAAATATTTATTTTGGTTAGTAACATTTGTAAATATTTGTTTTATAGAATAAACTTATATTCTTTTTATTTATACGTTTTTTATAGGTTGTATTGGAACCAATACTTATATGCTGGAATAATACTAGCAAAATACAAATACGTACTTACATCTTTTGAAGACTAGCTGATAGAGAGAATATGACGGTATTTTTAGATTCAGAGCATCAAAATTAGTTAATAAAAGTTAAAAAAGTTCGGCAGCAAAATATGTGTTGACCAGCGTTATCCATTCACTGACCTTGACTGGCTCTATCTGCTGTCACTATCAATGTGCCCTTGATCTACATTGTAGATTCCTTCTTTTGAGTCAAAATCATAGAATGTTAAGGTCAATTAAATCAGCAATCACTTGTTCCAAGTATTGGAATCAACAGCAATGCGGGATCCTACAAGTTAATATTCTTCAGAGTATCAACAATGTTCCTCTCTTCAAATAGTAAGACAGAAAGTTGCATATTGGTGTATTTTGTTCTACTAGTTCTATTACCATATCTTTGGATTAATAATCTACGGCAATTGAAAAATTTTCCTGATTCAAGTCGTATATATCAGTTCCTACGTTTTGTTACGGTATTCCATTCGGCTATCATTGATCTACATGTATTTGAAGTAGAATATTCAGTATACTGATGACATCTATATATATAATTTCCTTATTTGTTTGAAGCCCACTGATAGATAGCGTAGAAAGCTGAAAATTGGCATGCACATAGTAAAATGCCTAGGTCAAATCCTAACGCAGCCGGATTTTTGATTTTTGGCCTGTGGACGGAGAATTAAGACGAGAAAGGGGCGTGGCAAAATTAATTTTTTTTTACATTTTGGCTTATATTTTCTTTTTCTTCCTGCCTGGCAGAGACAGGCTTCACGCTAGTTTTTTATATAATTTTCAAAGTCGTTCAATTTAGGCCAGTATACACATAAGTTAGTTCCCTCTATGCATTTATTTATACTACGACAATGACCAGCATAGATTGATTTCAGAACATATTTTCTCAATTCTTGTGGAATGACCACATATAAATTAAATTTTTAATTATGTTTAATTTTTGAATTTATAATAGCATTTCACATTCTCCCGTTGTTTTTTAAAATATGTTTCTTTACTAAAATTACCCCATTATCTTTTTACGTTTCCTAAATCTCCTAAATTTCATAAGTTTACTATCGACAATATCAATTTTTTTATTGAAACTCTTGAGCGTGCATCGGCTACCATTAATTACTTTCATGGTTTGTGAACTAAATCTATTTTATATCTTTGTAAAGATAAAAACATTTTTTGTAATCTTTCGACGCAATCATTTAGTTTTGTATTATATAAAGCTATCAATGGTTTACGCTCGGTTGCAACCGTAAATTTCCTACAATATATGTGCCATGAAAACTTTTGGCCAAAATAAGTGGCAAGCATTTCTATCTCTATTTGCACGTATTTTGTTTGCGTTAAGGTCATTGCTCTGGACGCATAAGCGCAAGGTTTATCCTTTTGCAGTAAAACTGCTCCCAGGTCTGACCTTGAACCATCTACAGAAATGGTAACATCTTTCTGAGGTAGATTGTCTTTTAAAACTTAACTTTTGTGTGAGTAAATCATTTAAATTTTCTTTCATGTTTTAAGCACTGAAATTTATTTTTTCCTTTTATTAATTCTTGTAAAACTGTTGGTTTCTTCTAGCGCTGCTTTTCATTAACGATTCTGTCTGTTCTTCCAAGCAGGGAGCAGCGAGTCTGTAATACTTTTAAAAGTGATTGTTGAACCTTATTCGGGCGGTTTAAGTCCGATTGGAGGATTAGTAATAATATTGATGGTTTTAACCCTTGGCAAATCATGTCGGATAGAATCGATGGTGTGTAGAAAACGAGAACCTATTGGTAAGCAGATACCAATAGGTTTTCGTTTTCTCAAAATATACCAAACTTTGGACCGAGTGACAAAAGATGGGATACCTCTGTAGGAACTTTCACATTTTTAAATTAACCAACTATTTTTCCTCGTCTTTTACCAGGAGATGGACTGCCTTTCGCTCAGGTAAGTATTACATATTTCAATATCGACGATAGTTCCATTATACTCTACTATGTTTGTCTGTACATAGTATTTTATATGGTTTTCGATTCAGGTTTATTCCGTATCACGAAATTTCCTGCCACTTGATATGAAATATTATAGTGGGTATTGGATTAGTCTGCTAGTAATTATAAAATAAGTTTTATTGTATTATA
This sequence comes from Chrysina gloriosa, assembly GCA_038088585.1. NCBI lineage: Eukaryota > Metazoa > Arthropoda > Insecta > Coleoptera > Scarabaeidae > Chrysina > Chrysina gloriosa. The sequence continues at coordinate 19,742,582 of CM076092.1, forward strand.
GTGTCCTAAAGAAGTAATAAATTATTGCGAAAACTCGAGAAACATAAAAAAGTTTACTTATTTCGTCTAGGCTGCTTTCCCCGTTACCATTCTTTCTCTTTCTTAATGTCGTTTACTTTCCTATTTTCTACTTGCCAACTGTTACTTCATCTTGTCGATGATCTACGGAACTTTTGTCTTGCAATTTGATTTTTGTTGTTTATCTGTCATGCGCTCCGCTTTCTCCATAAAATCTACTTAAAATTTTACAGACCAAACATTAAGCTGGTAACATTGGTATAAATCAACGATTATATTAAATATTCCCTTAAAGTATGTACCATAGCACCATCAGATTATAAATGTTAACACCTAATAGCAACTACAAATTTATAAATGCAATTCACTTCTGCTCTTTCGCTAAAGTAGCCTTGGTGATTTAGAGTTGTCTAGTATACGCCATAAGTACGCCGGTATTTATTTATTCTTTCTTGTCAAAATACCCGGTTGATTTATCAAAATAATGAAATTAGAGCTGTAAAGAGGCGAGAAAGAATCAAACCCTTAAAAATAATGCTTCCATAGCACACATAACTAATTGTTAATTTAGTTTACAATTATTGACTATCATTTTTATGGGCTTAGACAGTGGAAAATAAATCAAGAGATAGAACGCTGAAGCTCAAAAGGTTACGCCTTGCAGTAAGTTACAGAGCAATAGATTTTAAGACCATACAGCATACGTTCCCGTTAACAATAGTATAGTGTTAAGGGAACGTAATAAAATTCACTTATTCCTCATTGTCATGTGACCACATGTAGTAAGAAAAGCGATGTTTATGACGCATTCACTAATTTCAATATATGTATGTATAAAGTTCCTTCTTTGAATATTAGAGGACATTGCACACGGAACCACAAAACACTGACGCCTTGCAATGTTAAATAAATAATTGAATTACTACATGAATAAATAAACGACCAATTGGGCAAAATCTACAAAATAACTAACAAATAGGATTTCTTGATACATACGATCTACAATAAATTATACAAACCTAGTATTTTAATGTGCAATTGCATATTTATTCAAACCGTGATAAAAATCCTCATTTCAAAAAACTTTATCGAAAACATCGGTTCTGAATTAATATAAATAATCTTGTTGTATATTCATCATTTCGTATATCAGGCTTGGTCTATAATTAGTTTTTCTTGTTCATAAACAGTATTTCCAAATCAATGCAATTACCTAAATCTGTGTGTTTTGTTACAACGGTTATTGCACAAATCACCCTCTTTTAAGAATACTTAAAATTATATAATCTTTGCTTTAAATGCTGTTTAATCTGATCAATGTAACATCTATCACAGTATTTATACTATGGTTTATGAACTGCATTGTTTTGATTTTATTTATTTATTTTACACTCATTCTTAGTATTAGTGTTTGTTACTATAATTTAGATTGAAAGATATATTTACATTGGTATCATTGCATTCCTTTTTTATTTACGGTTATTTGGTTTGGTTTACATATCAAATAAAATCCAACATTAAAACAAAGGAATACTATCGTCGTAGATTGTTATCTACACACCAGCACATGTACTATGTAGGATTTAAAAGATTGCGTTCCCTGGTTAAAAGCCAAATTTCAGAAGCTCGTCACAATTACCTGCTTTCCGTGCAGCGAAGAGTCAAGATTGATTTGTCTGCGCTTTGGACTTATGTTCGCCAAAAACGTGGAGTTACAGGAATACCTGGTGTACTGATTACAAATGAGGGGACTTCTTTAAACAACCCAGATGATATAGTTGAGGGATTTGCTGGTGCATATTCTTCAGTACATGTGAGTATTCCGCCTTTCAGTCCTAATCCTGTTGCAGAGGATGAGCTTATTTATATTATGTCTCGCTTTCCAAATAAAATGACCGCATGTGACGATTCGATACCATCATTTCGTATTAGAGACTGTGCTTCTATTTTTGCTAAACCTCTGGCAATGCTAATTAATTGTAGCCTGCGTTGTTCTTGTGCATAAGAAAGGTGATAGTGCGTTGATAGGAGAACTATAGGCCTATCTCACTTCTCTCAAATTTTGCTAAAGTATATGAGCCGATGCTGTATAATGTGATTTACTCGCATGTACACATTCATCTTTCAACGAAACAACTGGGATTTATGCGGGGAAGATCCACGATTACAAACTTGGGCGTGATTGCACAGTACATTAGTGAATCTTTGGACACTCGTGGACAAGTCGATGTTATTTATACCGATATGTCTAAGGCTCTTGATCCTATAGATCATTCAATACTGCTCCGTGAACTTAATTCCTACGGTTTACCACCCAAATTAAACTTAAGGAATCCTACTTGTATAATAGGAATTGCTACGTTTCATATAATCCACAGGGTTCACATCTTGGCCTATTGCTTTTCAATCTATTAATATCTTTATCTTGTCCTCCATTGGCGTATGCGGATGATCTTAAGGTTTACTGCAGAATATTTAATTGGGATGACGTTGCCTTGCTGCAATATAACTTGGATTTGATTGAGAGATGGTGTGCGAGTAAGCGGCTCAACTTAAACATCGCTAAATGCTGCAAAATTACTTATACGAGAAGAAAATCTCCTATTATCAATACTTACACCACATCTGATGTACCTCTGTCTAACGTACGTTAACTCTATTCAAGATCTTGGGGTCTTGTTTCAATCAAGTTTGACTTTTATTTCGCACATTAATGATATCTGCAATTCTGCTTCTAGAGTCTAGGGCGTTGGGCTTTATTTAGAGATGTACAAAAGAGGTTATGGATGTGAACTTAAATCTTTATATTTTGCTTTTGTTGTTAGCAAACTCGAATATGCGGGCCTAATATAGTATACCATCTACAGTTGTCACTGTATTAAAGTCGAAAAGGTACATCGCAGATTTCTAAAATATTTAACATTTAGAATCAATGGCCGATATCCTGCATTTGGTGCTGATCTTGCTGAGATCATGGATCACTTCGGAGTCGATTCCTTGATATCCAGGCGCGAGCAACATAGTGCAAGGTTTCTAGCTAAAATTTTAGCCAAGACTATTGACTGCCCAGATCTATTATCCAAGATTAGCCACATCGTGCCGCGCATTGCATCGAGATCTGTGACCACTTTTGTAGTACCAATTGCGAGGATCAATGTGCTGAGACGTTCGCCTGTAGCCGTAATCAGCAGAAATGCCAACAAGTTATTTGATGACATTTGTATTTTACAATGACTTTCATTGTATGGTTTTCATTAATTTTATTATTTTAATTTGATTTGCGATTGCTTGTAAAACTGAGTTTAAAGTTGTACCATTTAGTTTAGATTTAGGTATGCGAGTGTATTATTTATGAGAATCTTTAATTATATTTTTATTTCTTATCCTGTCGTTAGGCGTAGCCTGTTGTATAAATAAATATTATTATTATTATTATCTGTTCTTCTCAATGTTTTGCTCTTTCTCGATCGTATGTGAAGAAGACATAATACTTGTGAACACACCAAAATTTTTGAAATATTTCATTGATTTTCATGATGTTCCACAAATGGAACCTAAGGAAAATAAGGGCAAAAAGTATTTAAAAAAATGTAAGACTCTCATTCAGACTTCCCTTACCTACATTATTCTATCGATTAGAGGCTCTTCGCCTTGGAGACCTGCTGCGGATATGAGTACGAAGCGGGGCGACACCTCCACGTAGCCCTTTCCTGGATTTTCAAGGTCCGAAGGGAAGATCCGAATACCGGCGCAACTGCGGTGCGCTTCACGCTCCAAACCATATCTATCTGCTAGAGAATTCCATGGAACCCGAGCGCTTATGCAGAAAAGAAAACTCTTCCCGGATCTTCAGACGACGTCTCCAGGTGCTTTTGGTTGCCCCGACGAACTCTCTAATTGAGGACTCGACTTAATAACGGTTTCGCTGCCGGGTTCCGGAATAGGAACCCCATTCCTTTTCGTCCGACAGGTGTGTCTCTCCGCCTGCGTGCGCATGTGCGTACAAAACAACAAAGTTAGTAGACGACGGCGTCAGACAACGAAAGATACATCGCATCGACATCGGCTTTCGCCTATGGCATAGGACTGACAGGCGCGTGTGCAACGACTGTTCACACGAATCCACGTCCAGTCCTCCAGAGCTATTTGTATTTGCAACTACCACCAAGATCCGCACTGACGGCGGCTCCAGACTGGCTCACGCCTGGTCCTCTTGCACCCACTGTCACGACCGTACTACTCGCCTTCATGGCGACTGCTAACCGTTCGTCTCACATACAGCTGACGACAGAGTATAAGCACAACGCTTCAGCGCCATCCATTTTCAGGGCTAGTAACTTCGGCAGGTGAGTTGTTACACACTCCTTGGCGGATGCCGACTTCCATTGCCACCGTCCTGCTGTCTCAAGTTATATATAATATCTCGCGGCTTTACAACTCAAGCAAGCCGGAGATCGCACCCATTTAAAGTTTGAGAATAGGTCGAGGCCGTTTCGACCCCATTCCCTCTAGTCAATCTCTTTACCGAATGAGACTCGCGAGAAGCGTGTGTCAGCTATCCTGATTAGTCTTTCGCCCGTATACCCGGTTCCAACGATCGCTTTTCACGTCAAATTTGGTACGGACCTCCATTAGAGTCCCCCTGACTTTGTCCTGACCAGGCATAGTTCACCATCTTTCGGGTTCAGGCGTGTACGCCCTTGGTACGCCTCTTATTGTCATGGGAACAAAACGCACGGGGAGTACGGGACGACCGCGAGCGGTGGTCCATCCTCCCTCGGTCCGCGCTAGGCAACCTTCACTTTTATTACGCCTTTAGATCTCGTTAAATTCCCAATGACTCGCGCACATGCTGGACTCCTTGGTCCGCATTTCGGATTTTCCGTCAGCACTTGCGGACGGCCAAGCGCGAACGAATGGCGGGTCCTTGGGATCCTATCGTACGAGCTCCGTACGAGCGGAAACTCTCGACTTCCGGGACGCGCTGAATCTCCCCTTTCGACCTTTTGGGTTACTCATTTTACCCATTAACGGTTTCACGTACTCTTTAACTTTCTCTTCAAAGTTCTTTTCAACTTTCCCTCACGGTACTTCTTGCTCGCTATCGGTCTCGTAGTCATATTTAGCCTTAGATGGAGTTTACTACCCACTTAGGGCTGCACTCTCAAGTAACCCGATTCTGAGCAGATTCTCTCGCGATAGTTTCTTTTCCTCCGCTTAGTAGTATGCTTAAATTCGGCGGGTAATCTCACCTGCTCTGAGGTCGGGTTAACGCTGAATGCAGTTTACCGGTATAAGACGGTGGAGCGCGTATCGCGCCGGTCGGATATCCGCAGTAGTGCTGCTGTGATACAACGACCGTATGTGCGCGCGTGTTCGCTTTAAGGTAGGCGTCCACCTATCCGCATCGTACGTATCGGACGCATCGCATCAAACGGATCGTAGTATTCTTTACATAGGAAGCCATAGAAATGCGTCCACCTATCCGCATCGTACGGATCGCACGGATCTACCCGTCGGCAATGCCGACGCCGTTGCTCCGAGAGGCAACTTTTGCGATGCGTGCCGATGACTCACTACGAAAGTCCGATAGTTGCATCGGCAAATCCAATAGCTGTCGATACTGTGGACGCATTGGAAAGAAATAATCCGTTTGAGTAGGCGTCTACCTATCCGCATCGTACGTATCGGACGCATCGCATCAAACGGATTATTTTTTCCAATTCATTCACAGTATCGGCAGCGATTGGATTTGCCGACGCAACTATCGGACTTTCGTAGTGAGTCATCGGCACGCATCGCAAAAGTTGCCTCTCGGAGCAACGGCGTCGGCATTGCCGACGGGCAGATTCGTGCGATCCGTACGATGCGGATAGGTGGACGCGTTTGTATAGGTTCCTATATAAAGAATATTACTATCCGTTTGATGCGATGCGTCCGATACGTACGATGCGGATAGGTGGACGCCACCTTACTGTGAACGCATTGGAAAAAATAATCCGTTTGATGCGATGCGTCCGATACGTACGATGCGGATAGGTGGACGCCTAGCTTTAAAGCTGCCTCGCCGACGTACCGTCTCCTGCTTTGTAACGGAGGGCGCAGGCGGATACACGCAGCAACCGTCACGCCGCGGGACTGTAAGGGGGTTCGTTGAATACATTTTAAGGAAGCGTTAACGAGGACGGCACTAATTGTAAGTAGAAAAAACAGTACAGCAACAGCGGCCGTAACGACGACGCTGTTATCTTATGCGGGTGGCTACATTGCTTCTGCCCAAGGCATTGCGACGGTAATCCCTCCGGTTAACCGGGGAATACCGCGCAGTATTGTATATAGAAACGACCTGCAGCCAGGAGTGGTCCTGGAACAGTATCCAAGGACAGCAATATGCGTTGAAAGTGTCGGGATTCAAGTGTCCTGCAGTTCGCAATTGGACACGCCCCACGAGCCAGGTGATCCACCGTTCAGGATAATCTTTTTCACATTTGCGTTTGTCGTACGCTAACGCTCGGGCAGACTGGCGTCGACGGAGCAGCCGCACGCGTGCAGACAGATACTGGAGCTCCGACGATAAATGCAAGTACGACGAGGCCGGATATCCTTAGATACCTGAAAACGAACGTTCGATCGCACAGTCGTCGGCGGAGGGGCACGGTCCGGCATCGAAATGCTCGTACGCTCTTGCCGTACACACGTTCGTGCTAACACATTTTAATAAAATTAGTCTATCTCTTGTAATCGAGATATTTATATTATTTACCGTTCGGGTCAGTTCGATTGCTGCTCACACGAGGAGGAGGAGGAACTCACGCACGACTCACATAAACTGTTCAACATTCTCAACTAGTAGTAACGCGCGCACCTCGAATATGGCAATAATGATAGTTCGAGACATCTTTATCGTCGTGGATTTGGTGGATATGTGTTGTCGATATCGCGTCGTCTCTTCCCTTTGTTGTGGAGCGGCGTTAATAATGTTGAGTTCGAATAGTATAGGTACGCGGCCGGCGGTGAACGCCCGACACGTACGTTGACGTTCGGTCGGATCAGCTCAAGCTGATATCGCTTTCGTATTTTTAATTAAACGTTCGTGATTTTCTGCGTGCTTGTGAGAGGCGCAGACATGCGTTAATGATCCTTCCGCAAGTTTACCTACGGAAACCTTGTTACGACTTTAACTTCCTTTAAATGATCAAGTTTGGTCATCGTCCCAGCAACATCGGCGACGTGGTAACGCAACCGCGCACCGGTCCGAAGACCTCACTAAACCATTCGATCGGTAGTAGTGATGGGAGGTGTGTACCAAAAGCAGGAACGTAATAAACGCTAGGTTATGACTCGCGCTTACTAGGAATTGCTCGTTCATTGGGAACAATTGCAAGCCCCAATCCCTAGCACGAAGGAGGTTCAGCCCGGTTACTCGGACCGCTCGGCCAGGGAAGACACGCTGATTCCTTCAGTGTAGCGCGCGTGCGGCCTAGAACATCTAAGGGCATCACAGACCTGTTACAGCTCAATCGCGTGCGGCTGAAAGCCGTCTGTGTCACCAAGATTTAATTGTATCGCGGCAGTAAAAACCGCTACCGGTCGCGACGCCAGCGCCAGACCGGCGGCCCTCTGGGATGTCGAGAATACGCCTAGTTAGCAGGCCAGAGTCTCGTTCGTTATCGGAATTAACCAGATATGCATCACCACTCACCGAATCCAGAAAGAGCTGTCAATCTGTCAATCTGTCAATCTTTCGGGTTTCCGGGCCTGGTGAGGTCTCCAGTGTTGAGTCACATTAAGCCGCAAGCTCCACTCCTGGTGGTGCCATTCCGTCAATTCCTCTAAGTTTCCGTTTTGCAACCATACTTCCACCGGAACCCAAAAGCTTTGGTTTCCCGCAAGCTGCCCGCCGAATCATCGGAAGAATGTCGGTGGATCGCTAGCTGGAATCGCGCCTTCGAACTTCTAACTTTCGTTCTTGATCAATGAAAGCGCTTTTGGCAAATGCTTTTGCTTATATCCGTCTTGCGACGATCCAAGAATTTCACCTCTAACGTCGCAATACGAATGCCCCCATCCGTTCCTGATAATCATTACCTCGGAGTTCCGGAAACCAACAAAATACAACCGAGGTCCTATTCCATTATTCAATCCACACAGTATTCAGGCGAAGTTTTAGCCTACTTTATGCACTCTAATTTGTTCAAAGTAAATATTCCGGCCCACCTTGGCACTCGCTACAGAGCACAGCGGTGGGATTTAATGGTGTTAGTTAGAGCGGGCGGTCTAACTAACAACCTAACCGAGTTCGTGGGTACGAAGAGGCCAAGTCCACCGGCAGGACGTACCGCGGACACGCCAGTTAAGCACCGAGAACGATGAACCGGCGGCGCGGGACACAAATTCGACGAGCTTTTTAACCGCAACAACTTTATATATGCTATTAGAGCTGGAATTACCGCCCTCAAATTGATCCTCGTTAAAGGGTTTAGAGTGTACTCATTCCGATTACGGGCCCTAGGAAGGGTCTCTACCTTTCTTGGATGTGGTCGCCGTTTCTCCGGTTCCCTCTCCGGAATCGAACTCTGATTCCCCGTTACCCGTTACAACCATGGTAGGGGCAGAATCTACCATCGACAGTTAATAAGGCAGACATTTGAACGATGCGTCGGCGGTGCGATCTGCAAAAAGTTATTCAGAGTCACCAAGGTGTACGATGCCAGGCGGACCCACCACCGATTGGTATTGATGTACTAAAAGCGCCGGAGCTCTGTTTCCATGTATTAGCTCTAGAATTACCAGTTATCCAAGTCCATGTGGATACGATCTAAGGAACCATAGCTAATTCAATGAGCCGTTCGCGATTTCACCTTAATACGGCTCGTACTGAGACATGCATGGCTTAACCTTTGAGACAAGCATATGACTACTAGTAGAATCAACCAGGGAACTGCCATCCGTTCAGAGGGGCGTCTCGACTGGCGGCGAACCGTCCGGACTGATCCTCTACGAGCAGATACAGATATGTATGAATAATTCATATATACATACAAAAGAGCGTTGCACGGACCACATTCTCCTCCGATATCCTACGTAATATATTGTCATCCTCTTTCGCTGTTAAAGGACCGAGGGAAACTACGTCGGACCGCGAGAAGCAAAAATATATTTATATATACATATACTTTATATATAAAATAGGATATTAATTTTATATCTATCTAAGGTATGTAAGAAAGTCATACAATTACGTCCGTAAGGCTATCTCGCGGTGGCACCGAAGACAAAGACGAAGAAGACGACGACGACGAAGAGAAGACGATAAACGAAGTTGAACGTCATTCCACCAGTCCTGCTCTCCGCGGACGGCGTACATGGGGTCTCGCCTAGCCGACAAGACTAATCCCCAAGCAAAGGGCTCAGATCGCAGCGTGGTAACTGTTCTACCGAGTACAATACCCCGTCACGTACGTAAGTTGTCTGCGAACAATTCCAAGTTTCAACATCGAACTAAGTGGCACCCATGATCGACCGCTAGGAGCAGACGGAACGTAGCGACGAGATTCCGCGGTCCGTCAATTGCCCATTGCAGTAAACAAAAGCCCGTGCGACGGCCGACGCAAGCGCCGACCGCCTATTAAAGTCACACTGTATTGAGCCTTTCGACTCTCGAAACTCCTAAGGGTATCGTTACCACCTTCAATTAGAGAGGATACGGCCTGAGAGGCGTTCAGGCATAATCCCACGGATGGTAGCCCCACACCACCGCCCATTCGAGCGAGTGCATAAACCAAATGTCCGAATTTGCGATTCCTCTCGTACTGAGCAAGATTACTATCGCAACGACCGGTCATCAATGGGGTAGAACCAACCCGCCTCACAACGGTCTAAACACACCTCACGCTCCCTGTTGGCGCGTGAACAATCCGACGCTTGGCGAGTTCTGCTTCGCAATGATAGGAAGAGTCGACATCGAAGGATGAAAAAGCGACGTTGTTATGAACGCCTGGCCACTACAAGCCAGTTATCCCTGTGGTAACTTTTCTGACACCTCTTGCTAAAAACTCTTCAAGCCCAATAGGATCGATACGCCGTGCTTTCGCAGTCCCTATGCGTACTGAACTTCGGGATGAAGCCAGCTTTTTCCCTTTTGCTCTACGCGAGATTTCTGTCCTCGTTGAGCTGGCCTTAGGACACCTGCGATATTCTTTGACAGATGTACCACCCCAGTCAAACTCCCCGCCTGGCAGTGTCCTCGAATCGGATCACGCGAGATCATGTGTCTGCGTTACGATACGATACGCCCGTGGAAGAGAACCGCCGCCTCAAGCCACTCTACTCGCTTGGCTCGAGAACACCGGGCCAACGACCGCCTAAGCGAACGGCGGCGCACGCATTCCGCCTCACAGAGTAAGTAAAGAACCGATGAAAGTAGTGGTATTTCACTGGCGACAATGTCTCTCACTTACGCTACACCTATCATGTCTCCTTACATTGCCAGACTAGAGTCGAGGTGAACAGTATCTTCTTTCCCCGCTGATTTTTCCAAGCTCGTTTCCTTGGCAGTGGTTTCGCTAGATAGTGGGTAGGGACGGTGGGAATGTCGTTAATCCATTCATGCGTCTCACTAATTAGATGACGAAGCATTTTGCTACTTACGGATGTGCCGTATTTTTGCAAGTAAACGTGAACTAATTTACGAATGAATTTTAAATCAAAATTTTCATTTCTTGTATTTCTGCAAAAAGGTTGCCAAGCAATCATTCAAGCAATGCACGACGCAAATACGGCATACCAATACGTACGTAATATTGTTGGGCTGAGGAAGCGGTACTTTCTTCTGCTCCGCTTTTACCCAACGTTGCGTTTGTCCTACTGGTTATTTTCGTTCCACGCTGCCAGGCGTACAATTGAATTTGATTCTGATAATCGTAACCAGCTCGTTCCCCCATTTTACATAGTTCTAACATCTGTAGCCTAACATTTGGTGGCGATGCTATTTTCTTGTTTGTTTTTCCTTTGTCTTACGTTAGATACATTAAAGTAAGAACTTTTATAACGTGTTTTGCTGCGTTATTCCATTGTTCTGCATTTTCTGTATGCTGTATGCACGGTCGTTGTAAAGTGTGCACCCTTCTTTTATTCTAAATACCAATACACTGTTTATCTGAATTTTAAAAATTATTATCATTAAAAAATGAATGCATCGTGTCTTAAGTGCAATTTTGCTATTAAATATCAGAATGAAAAGTTCATTAGTTGCGATGGTTGTAATAGACCCTTGCATGTTGGTTGTTCTGAATTATCAACTGCAGTACTCAAATGGGCTATACTCCGGCCCAACAGCAAATACAAAATAAAATACATTCGTAGTAACGGTGAGCAGGGTTTACATCAAATTCCTAAGCTAATCGGTTTGACTAATGACTTAAGAGACGATGTATTCCAAATGAAAGAAGAAAAGATTCTGTCGAATAGTGGGGGGACTACTCATCTTCCTAAATTCGAGTATTCCATGATGACTTCTGAAGTAATTACTAATTAAATGCTGGAAAGAAATGGGATCTTAGATTCTGATTGTTTATAGCAATGTAGAGCGAGTGTAGTGACAGGCGGGAGCAGGTCGAGTTTAATAGGTCTCTCATTCGAAACATAGTCTTGACCCATCTGTTCAACGGCGTTCAAGACCAATCAAGGTGCGTCTATCATCACACCAAGACGTTTTCTCTGTTCTACGTAGCTTAAAAAAGTATCCCGAGGGATTTACCTTCTTATTCGTGTTGCCTGATACAACACCAAAGCAAATAGCCATTTATAAGTCAGTTAAATCGGGTTTTATAGTACGATATCAGAACGGTGTTCCGACTATAGTTAAGTCACGTTCGAACAAGTGAGCACCACCAACGAGTCAACGATTCCATTTAACGTATATTATCAAATGTAAGAGGCCTAAATTCAACAACACCTACCTCAAAAAGAATGTATGCCTTCCAAAGTACTTTATTTTCATTACGGAAACTGGGCTAACAATAAGTAGTTCACTTCACAACGGTGAATTATTTAGTGATTATTGCAACGTGCTGCGGAAAGACAGAGAACTTGGTGCGGTTTGCCGTACTACGGGTGGGGGTGTCGCAATGGCTGCAGCGATCTCACTAACTTGTAACGTCATAAATACAACTGATGTAGCCAATTTAGTGCCTCCGATAGATTTTGTGTTCTGTCTCGCATTAGTTCATACCAATGTCTAATTGCTATTATTTATATGCCTCCAGCTATTTCAACTGATGATTTGGAGACCATTACTGGTGCACTTGAGACTCGGTTGATAGAACAGAACTTTACGCTGGTGGGAGATTTCAATCTGCCTAACTTGTTTTCTCTGCATAGTAATTGCAGTTAATCAAAGGTGTTAAGCTATTTTCTGCATTTGCTCAATGTTGACTAGCATAATGCTACTCCAAATGTCAATAATAGAGCGCTGGATCCGCTTCTTTCCAATATTCATTACAGCTTCGAAGTTACGCATTGTGATAATCGTCTGGTGCCTGAAAATAATCGTCATCCAGCATTAGTCTTTTATTTTCGCACTCCAGAGGCAGACACCTAACCACATTTTCCCTCTGCTAATAAACTTCAATACAACTTCCGACTAACAAATTATCATTTACTATACTACAATTTCCTGAATTGCAACTGGCTTTTCCTGCTAGATGTTGCTTAAGTCAATGTAGCCGTGAATATCTTTTACGATATCATATATTCAATTTTAAACAAACAAGTTCCGCAGAAACATCATCAGAATCTAACGCATCCTTCCTGGTTTATACCGGAAATTAGATTAAATATTAAGAATAAGTACTACCACAGACAATGGGTTAGGACCAAGAATAGTAACTAATACAATGAATTTAAACGCATTCGCAATATCATATAACTGCAGATACAAGAAAGCTACAACAAACATCAAACTAAAATGTAGCACAATATTAAAGCTTCTCCCTCTTATTTTAGGAGGTATCCGAGAGATAAGACGTTCAACTAGAATCCCCGGTAAACTTTTATACGATGATTCCAATGAATTCACTGATCCCGTTTAGATAGTCAATGCCTTCGCGAATACGCTCTTGAGTGCACACACGCATAGTACTAAAACGCGGTCGTCTATCACAGTTTACCCTTCCCTTTTTGCCTACTAGTGAGGATGATCCTGTATCTCATATCTGCTCTTCCGGATAGACATCATCTGGAGATGATTTGCTGCCTAGCTCTCTAGTTCATGATCATCGATACGTGTTTGCTAACCTCTTACAAATACTTCTATTCAACCTATTAATTCGCACAGGTGTTTCCCTCTGTTCTATTATCGAACTATCGACCTATATCAATCTTATCGAATTTAGCTAACGTCTTTGAGAAGAACCTTTAGAGGTCCACGTACTTCGATATTCATCCTCTTCTGTCTCCATGTCAGCATGACTTATTTCTGGGCCTTCTACAGCTAAAAACATAGTAACCACCTGCCAATACGTCGGTAAAGTTTCTGATCGATGCGCCAAGCTTGATGTCGTTTAATTGGACTTACCTTGTGCTTACGACATCATAGATACGTTATCCTGAGTGAACTGAGTGCAATTGGTTTCGTTTCACCGGCGGTAGGGTTCTTGAATTCGTATTTGAAGAACCGAAAATGTTATGTCCTTTACAATGGTTTCTTGGAAGAATTCCACCTTATCTCAGAAATCTCGCAGGGATCACATCTTTTGTTCAATATTTTTATCAAAGACTTGCTATCAACCAACACATGTCCAATTCTGGTTTATGCCGATGACATTAAAATTCTTCCTGAGGTTTCATCACAGGATGATGCTAGACTCTTCCAGACAAATATAAATAAAATTCTCGAGTGGTGCAATCACTCTAAATTACTCTTAAACATTTTAAAGTGTTATGTACATTCGTTCTGCCGCTCTAAATCATCCTTTTCCACCAATTACACTATCAATAATGTTGTGATCGAGAGGAAAGCGGAAAGTCAGGGACTTGCAGATTGTTTAATACAATCTTTACTTTCAGTCTCACATATCATCGATCTGTTTAGATGTAAGTGGAGCCATGGGTTTTCTGATGCGAGTGTCGAGGTATTCCGAGTACCCGGACTTGCTCAAAGTGCTGTACTGTGCGTACGTCCTTACCAAATTGGAATACATACCTTTGGCTGGCTATTCCTACCACTAGAGCGCATCCATAGAAAACTTTTAAACTTTTAGTGTTGGACTCGACTGATGCTGTTACATCTGTATTACGTAAAAGTAGCCGCTTAAAGGACTACCCAGTTAGAAAGAATATTTTCATATCCAGGGATCTGTTGCCTATGCAGGTGGAAATTAAGAGCAAAACCTTGGCTGAGTACCGAGTGCGAAAGCCAGCGGGTAAAGATCTTAAGCTGCGGTATATTGATGGTTTGCCTATAATCGTAATTAAAAAAATGCTGCAAGATTCGACACCAGTCTACGCCAATCTTGAATTTGTATTATCTTGTTTTTTCCAATATCTCAGCTGAAACAAATGTTGAACGTGAGTCTTCGCCGGTGGTACCTGAGGACGTGTTTCATCCTTCTTTATCTATAACGGTACGTGTTCCCATCTCGATTACAGTTTCACGGTTTCCCTGCAATATTGATAAACGGTACAATTTTCGCAGAGCAATCTACGTGAGATTGTACGAGGAATTGCTTACGACGGACTGGGAGGATTTGGAGTTGGTTGATGATATTGATACGTGTGTGGATTTATTTTATCCTAAACTTTATACTACCTTGGATAACTCTGTTCCAATTTTTTCTAGCAGGAGAAACCATTGCACTTTTCCTCCCTGGTTCACTGGCAATATTATTCATTTCCTTAAACTCAAGAGATTCTATCATTGTAAATGGAAGTCTACGGGACGTCAGTGTTTCTATCTTGAGTTTGGTAGGTTTAGGTCTTTAACTAAAACCTTAACTGATGAGGCTTACAAGAATTATTTACAATTAGCCGAACAAGGCTTAAGGCATAATCCACGTTTCCTTTGGCAATACGTACATCGCAGAGAACGCACTACCAGACTACCTTCTGTTATGAATAACGGCGATAGTGTTCTACATGACCCTGTTGAGATTTGCCGCCGAGTAGCGATGAGGACTTACCTGAGGTGAGCTTATCCTACAATTCCTTTGGTGTCTGCTCTGTATCGGATAACGATATTTTGCACAGTATAATGCAGCTTAAGGCTGGAGTTCACCTAAAATAAATTTCTAATTTTTGTATATTAAGTTGCCTACTAACAAAATGTGACATTATGCTAATTTTCAATAACGCGACAGTGTAAGAAAGCGAGACGTTTTTGCTGGAAAAGGATAAACATAGTGGACGGTATGGCTATCTGTGTTTTACTCAAATATGCAAGGTACTCTTAGCGTGATAATCTGAAATAATGCCGCATCAGGTAAAACTATATTGAAAGGGAATATAAGGCAGATAGAAATATTAACTATTTACAAGATATAAACAAATAGGCCATTTCTACCTACTGTAGACATAAGACATAAGTATAAGTATAAGTAAATACTATGAAATATCGACAACTGGATGTGAAGGATAAAATAATGTTTTTATTTCGGTTATGAATTGCTGTTAAACTCATACTCCTTTTTTAAATAAGGATCTTTGCATGTGTCTCAAAATAACTTCCGCTCTGAAGGATTTCTCTGAAAATATGACGATTTCAAAAATAACTCTAGGCAGAAAATATAATTTTGCGTTACAAACAAATTTAGTCAAATTTCTATGATAATTAATATCATTCAAGGAACGAGACCAAGAAAGTTATTTCATGTTGTTGATGATGACAATGATTACGGAGAAAATGCCAATGTTGACGATATGGAGATTGCGACCTATTCGGAAAGAGAAGCAACATTCCAGAAGAAATACAAAAATTAATTGTAGGCCAGAGAGACAACACTTTATGGAAAACGATGAGGATCAAACGGTTAACTGCATCCAATTTTGTTAAAGTTGCAAAACTAAGAAAACCACTTCAACAGCGAACACAGTAAAGTCTACTTTATGAAGATTTTTTGGATCTGCGGCAACTCAGTACGGCATACAAAATGAAAGCAGAGCATTGGCCGAATTTGAAACAATTTCTGGCTTAGAAATAAGAAGCTGTGGTCTTTTTATAGACCAGAAATATCCGTTTTTAGCTGCATCTCCTGATAGCTTAGTAGGTGAAGACGCCATTATTGAAATAAAAAGCCCTTATAATTCAAGGATGTTAACACCGAAAAAGCGACAGAAAATAAACTTATAAAATATTTGATTATTGATAACAGCGGTGGCCTGCTATTAAAAAATAATCACAGCTACATGCACCAAGTACAAGGTCAATTGAACATAACCAATAAAAATAAATGTTACTTTGTTGTATGGACGCCAAAAAGATTGTTTTATCAAATTATATACAAAGATGAACTTTTTTGGAAGAAGCAACTTCCCAAACTATCACTTTTACAAAAGGGCACTCTTGCCGGAATTAATCGATCCCCGTAAAGTTAGAGGCTAGGGATTACGTAATATCTATATTTAAAAATTCTATATTTTACCAATAGTCAACAGGTATATTTGTGTAAGTATATTATGTTTACTCTGTGGGATAAGAGTGCGATAAGCAGACCGTCCATAAAGGTTCCACCGCTGGAGGTGCTGTAAATCTGTAAACACTTTAGTCAGAATAAAATAAGTTAGAACGAGCTATACTTTTTTAATTTTGCATGTGTTCCACTCATAGTTTATCTGTACTGGGTTACCTCTCTACCTATTGTACTATTTATTTGTTTATGATTTATTACCTGCTAACTATTATACTCTCTAGTCATTATACACATCTACGAATATGTCAATTAAATCATCTTTCGATAAACCTGTGAAATCTGAAATCAACTCCCATTTATTATCTATTATTGTAATTGCTAATTCAGTCGGGACATTTGTAAATAAAGAAACTACATCCACACTAAATTTGGTACATACATAAATAAAAATCTACTAATTTCCAAGAATTTGGTATACTATAAATTGATTTATTCATGATGTTACTAAGCATATATGCCAAAAACTATTCCATAAATAGTTCCAATAATTCACATTTGGTTATTTCAGCTGAATTCCGTCCACAACGTTTAACGTAATGAAATCCATTATCTCTTATTTAGGAATATGACGCACAAGGAATCTTTAGCGCATTTATTCTTCTACACGTAGTGAGCTATTTGTGTTGCCTACATGCTATTTTACAGTTTTGAAGAATGCCGATTATTGTAATAATTTTGTTACATTATTTCGGAGTTCATACACAATTTGGAAAAATTTTACAAGTGGCATATGAAAGAGAGTGGTCAGAACAAGCTACCAACGTGGACATATTTTCGATATTTATATTTCTGTCAATATTATTTGAAAAGTTTGATGTTAAATCGAGTTGTACGTTTTTAATTGCCCAAACGTTATTAAAAGAAATAAATAAAAAATCGCTGTGTTAGTAGACAGATAAAACATAGACAATTCGAAAAGAAATTCGTCCACTCTTTCAACTTTGAAATTGGCTCCCAAAAATCGAAAAATCGAAATGTGCATAAAACTGCGTATATTTTGAGGTGTAAATGCCAGCGTTAAATCTACTTCAACAGTGGGTGATGATCAAATTCCTTCATTTCTAATTAAGGACTGTCGCATGGTGTTAGTGCATCCCCTGAATATATTGTTTTACTTGTGCCTAAAGACATGCCAATTTTCTCTGCGCTGGAAGTTCGCACGAATTATACTAATATTTAAAAAAGGCAATAATTCTAACGGGAACATACCTGCCCAATATCTCCGCTCCTTAAGGGCGCTTCCATAAAAAATTACATTTTTGTAAACTTAGATCCCACCACTGTAACTGATGTATTTTTGATCAAGTCGTTTTGTTTGGATGAACTGAACGATAAACAACCCAGACACGACTACAAGGGATTCCTTAAAATAGTATTATTTTCCAAGGTGAAAATATTCCCAATCATCATTTTAGGTCAACAGGACCCATCAGTCATGCTCGATGGATGGCGAAAGACGTTTCCCAAAAATGATTTTGTTCGGAAAATATCTCCGTCTGAACTAAAAACAATTCAATGGACTTCGCAATCTTGGCATTTTCATCGTAACATTTTACATGAAAGCCTGGTCTAGCATCACCAGAGCAACCGAGGCTCCAAATAAAGATTTTTTAAAGCAATTGCTGCTTATGCTTAAATTGATAAAATTGTGTGGCAACGTTCGGTAAAGAGATTCTGTGGACATCACTGGCATCACAATGGTGTCTTGTATTATTTGATCCGATTATCTCCTGTACATTGATGTTTGTACATGTGAGAGGGATTCGATATGAATTCTCTCACAATGCACGTATTACGCATTTTTTACAGTTATTTTTTCTACAGAAGTGGACAACTTGCGTTGCCACAGCGAAACGTACGTCTACGGATGGCAAGAGAAGATCAAAATTTTGTAATTTGCATTTCTCCCACGGCGGGTAGCCGAAGAGCGTGACTGCAGTTACTGCAGGAGGCTGTGGCAACGCAAGTTGTCCACTTCTGTAGAAAAAATAACTGTAAAAATGCGTAATACGTGCATTGTGAGAGAATTCATATCGAATCCCTCTCACATGTACAAACATCAATGTTCAGACCATATATACATAAAATTTGTATACGAAATTACAGCCCTTGCAAAGCCGTACTGACGAGCGGTATAACCGCGAAACGTACGTCTACGGATGGCAAGAGAAGATCAAAATTTTGTAATTTGCATTTCTCCCACGGCGGGTAGCCGAAGAGCGCGACTGCAGTTACTGCAGGAGGCTGTGGCAACGCAAGTTGTCCACTTCTGTAGAAAAAATAACTGTAAAAAATGCGTAATACGTGCATTGTGAGAGAATTCATATCGAATCCCTCTCACATGTACAAACATCAATGTTCAGACCATATATACATAAAATTTGTATACGAAATTACAGCTCTTGCAAAGCCGTACTGACGAGCGGTATAACCGCGAAACGTACGTCTACGGATGGCAAGAGAAGATCAAAATTTTGTTATTATCTCCTGTGAAATACATCAAGCCGAAAATGGCGAATACAGTTCGAGTATTTGAAGAAGAGAAAATCTTATCTGACGATGAAATAGACGAATCGTCCGACGAAGACAGGGAGAGAGAAGCCGACGGGGAAGTTGGCGGCGGTGGTGGCAACCAAGATCGTGCTCGTCCAGTACATTTTGGTGGCTTCGAAGGTGTAAAAAGGATTACCTTGCCATCGAAACAAGTGAATCAAGAACTCATGCAGAAAGATTTGAGCCATTACGTCACACCTGAGACAACAAAATTTTTCGCACGCTTCGCATTGTCAAGAAATTTTATTGTAACCGATCCCGAAACTTGGGAATAGAACGAGGACTACTAGCAAGCTATAGAGATATTGCACAAGTTACATGTTGTCAACGACGCTGCCGAAGGAGGCGTAAAATTAATAGAGGACTATAGCAACGTGTTGTGTCCTAACAAGGAGCAAAAATTTTTTTCCTTCAGGTCGTCGCCGAAAATAGGAAGAAATCTCCGTCGCATGATAAAAATAAATTAATTTGACAAACAGTTAATTAAAAAAACATTTCTTTTACACTTAATGAAAGTTACAATTACTAAAAATTAAAGAGCTCACAATCGGACTTCTCGATTTCATAAGTTTATAAAAAAATAAAAATATATATATATGTGGATCAGCTTGTAGGTTGCAGATAGAGGGTAGGTGTTCTGAGAAAATATGGGGATTGAAAAAATATTCGGGTTCACTTATACATTTCCCTCCTCTAGCGGCACCTTTGAGATAGCTACAGCGGTGGGAGCAAATTTCCCTTTGGGAGCAGAAATAGGGGTTGCTATGTTTGAAAAATGTTAGGGGAAATAATAGGAGTCGGTCCAATATTTCACTCCTCTAAGTGTGACTACGGGGCAGTCGTGATGTTTTTTGTAGATTTTTACCACTGCACCCCCATCTTTGACCCTGATGAGGGACCATTTGCCCCCACCCCCACCTCTTCCATTTTATGCCACAAGAATTTTTTAGACATTTCGAAAATAAGGGCTTCCAGTGTGTTGAAGTCGAAAGCTCGTGCACTCTCTCACCTCTAATGCAACATACAATGCGGGAAATGAATATACATACGTGAAAAAGGCCAATATCATAACCATGCGTTATATGGTATACATCTTTATATATATAATTCTACTGTACGTGTGTTTGTCACTGACCTCCTCCTAAACGGCTTGACCGATTTGAATGAATTTTTTGCATGCGTTTGGGTGGCGCTGTGGATGGTTTAGAATCACAAATCAGCCCGACATACTTAAAAATTAAGAAAAAAATTAGAGATTAAACAAATTGACGACGTTTGGTGGGTTAGGTTATGACAGTTGTCATGGTGCGCGCAAAGACAGTTAAGGTTATGATATTTGTGAGTGTGCGCGCATGAATAATTGTTATGTCATAATAGAAGCAAAGTCAGCAATATCCATCACAGTCTTATTTACAATCCCGCGAGCGAGAAGATCGAATCTTATTGCGAATCAATCCACTGCAGATGAAGAAGAAATCCCACGAGAGAAGGGCGCCGTGTTAGTACGGCTCCACTTCGTGCTTCACAAACACAAGAACAAAGAGAGGCCATACGTGAAACGGCTCGGTTGGCAATGAGAAATCGTCGAGCAGAACGCAGATCAACAACGTCGAGCCGCAAGAAGAAATAGATAAAGTCGCAAAATATAGTATATCACAACGTGTTTTAATGAAGATAATCGACACGAGTGCAACACATTCAGCAAATAGTTTAACAGAAAGTTGTGCTACAATGACATGCGAATCATTTGGTTTACATTCAATAAGACAAATGCTTTGCTCCCTCGTGAATTTACTACTTTTTAAACCTTTATTCAATTTAATTAATTTCATCTTATCATTAACGAGTTAATAAAACTCAGGTAATAACTTAAGACAACATTTATTAATTCGGTGGTACGAAGTTCGCCGGGGCAGCCAGCGTGAATATAAAAATACAAATATTTGACAAAACATGTAAAGCGAGAATGTAAAAATTAGCCACTTTTTTATTGTTGACAAAAAATTACAAATCGAAATCATCACTCTTACAACTTCTGAATCACGGAGCACTAAACTCAAACTCTACAGATCAAATAGACGTTTTATACTCCTTTATTGTTAGTTAAAAGTGGTAGACGGAAAAATCATCGGTCGGTTGTGGGCAGGGTAGCAAAACAAGAAATGTTCAAATTATGAAACATAGGGCAAAAATGAGTTAGTACGCCACACTCCAAAGTTATGAACTGGCAATTTAAACCTACCGCTTACTTCTTTCTGTCTTCCACGTAGGATCCAAAAAGTAATAGCAACAAATGGAAATGATGATTATATAACTAAACTTCAATAGCAATGTTAATTTTCTATGACGTACTCCCCTATTAACTGTGCTTTCCGGCAGAGATAGA